>CM031873.1:13706061-13747565 GCA_018697195.1 Certhia americana | reverse complement strand
GGGAGCTGTGTCCTGCCCTGGTGACAGCGGGAGCAGTGTCCTGTCCTGGTGTCACAGGGAGCTGTGTCCTGCCCTGGTGACAGCGGGAGCAGTGTCCTGTCCTGGTGTCACAGGGAGCTGTGATTTCGTGCTGGCGACACTGGAAGCTGTGTGCTGAACTGGTGGCTACTGGGAGCTGTAGTCCAGGAGCACTGGGAGGCACTGGGAGCTGCAGGGCAGAGTACACTGGGCGTGCTGGGAGCTGTGACCCGGTGTACTGGTGTGTGCGGCTGTTTGGGGAGGGGGATACTGGGGCGTGCCGGGCAGTTGTTGCTGGCAGCTGGGAGGGCACAGAGGGAAACTTGGAGCTGAGAGAGCCCTGGAAGCTTGGGAGGGGCACTGGGAGCTGCAGGGGGAGCTCGGGGTGGCGGCACTGGGAGCTTTTGTGGAGCACTGGGAGCCGCGTAGGTGAGGGCACTGGGAGCTGGGGTAGAACTGGGAGGCACTGGGGGCTGCGGGGAGCAGTGGGGACTGTCAGAAGCACTGGTAGCTGGGGGGCACTGGGAACTGGGGGACAACTGGGAGCTGCGCTGCTGACTGGGGGGAGCGCTGGGAGCTGCAGGGACGGCCCTGGGAAGGAAGCGCTGGGATCTGTAGTCCTGCTGAGCGTACTGGGAGGTGTAGTCCGGGCTCCCAGCGCTTACTGGGAGGTGTGGTCCCGGGCCGGGGCCATACTGGGAGGTGTAGTCCCGGCTCCCAGCGCATACTGGGAGGTGTGGTTCCGTAGCCCTGGCGCTGCTGGGAGCTGTAGTTCTGCACTGGGGGGTGCAGGGTCCCGTTCCCCCAGGGGTGCCAGCCCCACACTGACCCCTCTGCCGTGCCCTGCCTCCCCCAGCCCCCGGGGGGGACAGGACCCTCGGCAGCCCCGAGATTCCAGTCCCGGGACAGGAACGGGGAGCGGGGGGGGATTGTGTCTCATCCCTGAACAGCCCCGAGGGGCTGTGCCCTGGGAATCGGAGAACAGGGGTGGAATTGGGGGTCTCTGGGGTTTGGGCAACGCGAGAGGGATGGGAAAGGAGGAGGGAGCGAGCTGGGGTCCCTGGGGCGGGGGACAGACACTGACCCCGTGTCTCCGGCCAGGCTCAGCATGGGGGGGATGCTGGCGCTGCCGCGGGGGCAGGGACCCCACCAGGTGGGCTGCACGGATGTCATGGTGGGCCACACGCGGCAGGTACGGGGATGGGGACAGGGATGAGGATGGGCACAGCTACAGGCTTCCATGCAGAGCAAGGTGGCTGCAACCAGCTGGTTTTGGACACGGCCACCGCCCTCTGTGCCGTCCCCACTGTGTCCCCCCTTCCTTGTCTCCCTCAGGGGCTCTTCCTTCGCCTCTTCTACCCGTGCCTGCCCCGGTCAGGGGCGGCCCAGCCGCTCTGGATCCCGCGCTCCGAGTACTTCGGGGGCTTTGCTGATGTCGCCCTCGGCCACCGCTGGTGCTCGGCTCTGCTCAGCATCGCCATCGGTGAGGGGACATCCCCACCCCGGGGCTCCCGGTTCCTTAGGGACCCCCCCACCCCAAGTGCCGGGGTAGGTGCTGCAGGCAGAGCCGGAGCTGAGCAGGCACACACTGTCCGTGTCCCCATCTCTCCTGGGGGTTTCTCCTCCCTGCAGGCTCCTGCAAAGTCCCGGTGAGCTGGAATGAGCCTCTCAAGCCCTGCAGCAGCGGGTACCCCCTGATCATCTTCTCCCACGGCCTGGGAGCCTTCCGGTACCGTGAACCCTGAGCAGGGCTGGGATGAGGATGTGGGAGACCCTCTATGGCCCCACTCAGACCTGTCAGGATCCCTCTGCTCCCACCTCCCTTCCAGGACCTTGTACTCATCCATCTGCACGGAGCTGGCATCCTGGGGCTTCGTGGTGGCAGCGCTGGAGCACAGGTGGGTGCCCCCAAATTCCTGCTGGGGCTAGTGGGACATTGTACCCTGGGGGTGAACTGCCGGTGTCCCCTTCCCTCCTACCCCTACAGGGACCATTCTGCTGCCACCACCTACTTCTGCACGGCCGAGGCTGGCACGGAGGAGTGGATCCCCTTCCAACGGGTGCCCCAAGGACAGAAGGAGTTTTATTTCCGAAACAAGCAGGTACCAGGGTGAGGAGTTCAGGGTGGGCAGAGGGGACGTCTGAAATTCCTCCTGCAAGCCAGGCTGGCCCTGCCTCCATGGGGATGCTCTTCCCAATCCTGTATTTCCACGGTGCTGAGGCTGAGCTTTCTCCTTGGAGATGAGAAAAATCTGTTCAACCTGTTTCTCTGTTTCCTGGAGTCCATCTGTCCAGCTCCAGCTGACCCTGGCAGGAACCAGGCTGGGCTTTGCCATGGCCCTGGATAATGTCCCCCACACCCTGTGGAGAGCAGGACTCTGTGCCCAGCCCAGGTCTGGGTTTGTTCCCACTCGTATTTTTGTCTCTCTGGGATTATCCTGGGCAGCTGCTTGCTGGGGAGCAGGAAGGTTTCCTGCTGAGCCAAGCTCCCCCCCTCTGTTTGTTTCTGCCTCATTTAAAAGGACAACAGCAAGTGAAGATTAGTCGTGGAAGAGCTCTCTAGGAACGGAGGTGCTTTTGGCAGCCTTAAATCACCTCCTTAAATCAGCCTGTTATTTTTGTGTGTGCTCTGCCTCACAGCACATTGCACAGAAAAGGGAAACACGAACCCACGAGCAGAAATGGTGAAGGAGAAAGAGAAATAAAGGATAAACAGAAGGAAATAGTTGCCAGGTCAATCTCCATGATAGCATTTTCTGTGTTGCAGGGAGTGGGAGAGAGGTTTTCATTGGAGTTTTTTGTCACTTGTCACCTTAGATGTTCACAGACATCATCACTGGTATCCTTAGGGCAGCTGAGGACGTGGTCTCAAAGTGGCTCTAAGTGAGGGCATCCTCTCCCTGAATCATTTGGGATTCTAGGATGCTCCTGGGTGGTGCCCCTGAGCTGGGTTTTAGGGGGACACCCATCTTTGCTCCTGAGTTAGGGGTTCCGGGGTCACTGGGGAGGTTTGGAGCAGGGGGTGGCTCAGCTGGGGGGCAGCTAGTGAGGATCCCAGGCTCTCCCTCCTCTGCTTCCTCCCCAGAGTAGAGGCTTTTGCTCATCTCCAGCCATGTGCTGCCAGATTAACTGAATTAAAAGCAAACAGCAAAGAGAAAGCATTCCGCTGGATGCGCTGTGTGCCTGTGGGAGCCGCAGCGCTGCCGCCTCGCGCCTGCCTTGCTGCAATTCAGGGAGAGAAGCACTGGAGGAATGAGCCCGGATGGGCACTGGGGGGGAGATCTGACCCCAGATGTGTGGGTTGGAGGAGCTGGGTTTCCTAGGGAAGGGCTGACTGTTCCAGGTCCATCAGCGAGCGCAGGAATGTGTGCGGGCGCTGCGGCTCTTCCAGGGCATCGCTGGCGGTGGATCTGTCCCTAACATCCTTCACCAGGGCTGGGATCTCTCCATGCTGAAGGTATCTGCCTCTGGATGGGGGCTCTGGGTGTCAGTCTCTGCCTGAGACTTTTCCTCCTGGGAATAGAAGGGTCCATGCAGAGCCCCAGCCTTGCATTCCTTGGCTTCCTGGAGGCTGTGGGCTCCGGGCACATCACACCAGCAGTGGGACACAGCATTTCCCCCCCTTCCAGGAGGATCTCTGATCTTCCCTCTTGGCTTTGTCTTCCCTAATTAAAGACCTCAGACTCCTCAGCCCTCTCCCTTTTGCAGGACAACCTCGATCTGACCAAAGTGGCCGTCATGGGCCATTCCTTCGGGGGGGTGACAGCGGTGCTGGCCTTGGTGAAGGAGCCCAGCTTCAGGTAAGGCATGGCAGGGAGGAGCTCTGGGGACATGGGGCTCAGCCCGGTGGGAAGGGGAGCCGTGGTGGGTGTCTGTGCTGCTCCAGGTGTGCCGTGGCTCTGGATGCCTGGATGTTCCCTCTGGAGAACCTGCTGTACCCGGAGGTGCCCAAGCCCGTGCTCTTCATCAACACTGAGAAGTTCCAGACTCCAGAGAGCATTGCCAAGATGAAGAGGCTGAGCTCCAGAAACAGCCAGACGAGGATTGTGACCATGCTGTGAGCCAGGGGCTGGTACCCCCCCACTGCAGGGAGCAGTGTCCCAGCAGGAAAACCTCTGGCTTCTGCTGCACATCCCACTGATTCACATCCCTCCCCTGTCCAGGGGAACCGTGCACGAGGACCAGACCGACTTTGCCTTCCTCCCTGGGAAGCTCTTCAGCCACATCTTCGGCAGGAGGGGGACCCTGGACCCCCACAAGGCTCTGGCCATCACCAGCCGGGCGGCTCTGGCCTTCCTGCAGAGGCACCTCAGTACGGCCCAGGGAAAGGGAGCAGGCTGGGGGCTTGGGGGGCACGAGTGCTCCCAGGTTTGGGGGGGATTTGGGGCAGCTGCTGCCCGCAGGGCTTGGGGCTGGTGCTTCCCAAAGCAATAGGGGCTGGTGGCTGCCGCTCAGTGGCTAGACCTGTCACCCAGAGAGGAGGCTGTGGTAGCCCTGTCACCATCTGTGTCCTGTGCAGAGCTAGAGGAGGAGTTTGGTCAGTGGGATGAACTCCTGGAAGGAGTCGGGGATTCGGTGGTTCCGGAGGCGCCACTCGGCCGCTCGCGCCTGTAGCTGCTCCGAGGGCACTGCTGGGAGCTGGAACTGGGAAAGAGACTCCTTCTTGCCCAGAATCAAGGAGCCAGGAGGACCCCTGAGGAGAGCAGGACCTGGGGACAGTGCTCGTGATGACCGAGGTGCTCAGGAATGTGCTGGGAGAGCCCACCCTGCACATGTACCTGTACTGAGGGAATAAAATCCCAATGGATAAAGACTGCGTTGGCTGTGGGAAAGTAATAAAACCAAAAAGGGTTGGAAGGGCCTTTAAAGACCATCCCAGCCTTGCTGTGGGTTGGGGTTGTTCAGCCACTGCTAGAAGTGATGCAGCACTAGGGCTCCAAGCACAAGGGTAAAGAAAATCCTGGAATTGTCCTGGAAAGCCATGCAGATGGCTGATTCCTAAATTCTGCAGAGGCAGAGGAGGAGGATGGTTTGCAGCAGGCTGGCTGGAAGGAGGAGTCTCTGAGCACCCTGGGGATGCAGGGCTGTGGGATGGGGACCAGCATTGGCCTCGGGGGTGCAAGGGGAACAGCTCAGCCTGGCTGTGATGCTGCTGTGAATGTGCTGGCAGCGGCAGCAAAGCTCTGGAAGCACCTGCAGCACATCCCGGGCCACACCGGAGAGGTCAGGGGTGATTTTTTGGGGAGGGGTCCGATCCTTAGCCATGCCGAGTAGGGACTGGAGCCGGGGGAGCTGCAGGGGTTTATGCCTGGGCTCCTGGCTGGCTCTGAGGGGTCACAGAATGAAGAGGCCCCCAAGATCCTCGAGTCCAAGCCATGCCCTGACACCCCAGCTGGACAGTGGCACCGAGTGCCACATCCAGGCTCGCAGCCGGTGCTGCTGCTGTCCCCGCAGGGCGCCCGGGGGACACGGCGGGGCTGGTGCCATCCCGCTGAGGAGCTGCAGGTGACACTGGGGGACACGAGCACCAGCACAGCCCGGTGCCGGGACAGGAGGGGATGGAAAAGCCGCCGGTGCCGGAGTGTCACCGTGTCACCGTGACCGCAACTTCCCCGAGTGAAGGACAAGCCTTGGGGCTGCGGGTGCTCCAGGGTGGCCTGGGGGAAGGCACAGCACCTGCAGCAGCACAGGCGACATCCCTCAGCAGAGGGGACCCGCTGAGCTGACAGGACATCATCATCTTTCAGTGTCTGCCGCGCTGCTCGGTGACGCACAAAGGACTGATGTGAACGAAACCGCAAGACCCCGCCGCTTTTAAGCCATCCAGATATTAATTTTGAAGTGTTTTACGCCTCAAGCAGCGTCTCCGGCGCTGGGCTGGGGCTGGGGTGCGGCAGCCCGTGGGGACAGGGCTGTGCTGCGGGACATCCGAGGTCGCTGGAGGTGAGGAATCGTGCGGCTGAGCCGGGGCGGGGGGGGACGCGCAGAGCCAGCCAGGTCCCGGTTTGAGGGTGAGAGACAGCGACTGGTGCAGAAACCAAATCCCATTTTCCTGCCGGAGCCGGCGGTGGCAGAGCTGAGACAGGCTGGAAATCCTGCGGGGCTCTTATGTAAAGGCTTTCGGGAGGGGGTGGCACACAGCGACTCTGCTCAGGGGGGCTCTGGCACGCCTTAACCCTTCGGGTCTCGGGGAGCTGCTCATTCCCGGCGCCTGGAGCCACCCAGCCTCCTCTCCGGCCCCACATCCCAGAGATCCACTGCCACCAGGACAGTCCCACATTGCGTTTGTGCCCCTGAAGACAAATCCTGCCGGAAATTCGACCCCCCCCCCCCCCCCCCCCCAAAAAAAAAAAAAAAAAAAAAAATCCCGAGGCCGTTTGGGCAGGACAGGCTCCCTCCTCCCTCTTCTCCATCGGCCTCTCTGTTTTCTGGGGGATGTACCCTCGCAGGGCATCCTCCGCATTCACCGCCTCTCTGAATCTGCTCTGAAATCCAGCCCGGAGCCTTCTCCTCGCTCGGGCTCCCTCCCGAGCTGTGCTGTGCTCCTGTTACAGCTTCCAGGGGGGAAGGATGCTCCCGGATCCCGGCGGAGCTCCCCGAGAAGGGGTTTTCCCTGGTGTGCTCCAATCCCAGCCCCACGCAGCCGCTGGGATAGTGGGGGGAGAATCAGCAAGCTGAGGAAGCCTGTGGGCTGAGATGAAGACAGTTTAATAGGGAAAGCAAAAGCTCTGTGTGTGCAAGCAGGGGGAAGGCAGGAATTCATTCCCATGGGCAAGCAGGGTGAGCTGGGAAGGCAATCCCACCACTCCCAGTGTTCCCCCCTTCATCCTTCTCCTGGTTTCTATCCTGAGCATGGTCTGGGACATCCCTGGGGTCAGTTGTGCCCCTCCTGAGCTCTCTGTGCACCCCCAGCCTGGTCCCTGGGGGGTGACAGCAGGAGCAGCAAAGGCCTTGGCGCTGTTCAAAGGCTGCTCAGACACAACAAAACATCTTTGTGTCACCAACCCTGCCTTCAGCACAAACCCAAACACCGCCCCAGCCCAGACATTGCATGGAAATTAACCCTGCCTCAGCCCCAAACCTGCACATCCCCACCTCTCCCAGCCCACCTTGCTGGGAGAGGGGTAAGGAAGGGGCTGGGAGAGCCCTGCTGGAGCTGGTTAGGGTTAGGGTTAGGCCTGAGATCATTCCCAGTGACAGAACAGGACTCTTGGGGTGTCCTGGGCTGCTGCTGGCTGCTTTTTGCCATGCTGGGAGGTTTTGTGGCAAAAAGCAGCAGTTTGAGGTTATCCCAGGATGTGATCTGCCCCCAGCATCAGTTCTGGGCTGCTGATGCAGAAGTTGGGGGTTGAATGTAAACTCTGGAGTTTTCCACCCCTAAATCCAGAGGGATTTTGTTTCCCAGGGATGGCGGAAGGAAACACCAAGCTGGTTACTTTGGGGGGCCAGCCCTGGGAGCCCTGAGGGGTGTTGGAAGGGTTCCCTCCCAGCCAAGAACTCCAGTGTGTCTGCCCTGCTCTGATATTCAAACCTGTGGCTTTAAAAATTAGAAAAAACCCAAAAAACAAAACAAAACAAAAACACAAAAAACCCCCCAAGCCCAAACAGCCCATTGATATTCCCCTCACAGCTGTGCTTGCAGCATGGCTGGGGTATGAATGGACACATTCCTTTTCCCCACGGCTTCTCTGTGCTCTCCCACTCCTGCATCTGAAATCCCACAGTGTCAGCACAGCCCCAGCTCCTCACATCTCAGAGTGCCCTTCTCCTCCTGGGAGCCCCTTCCAGGGCACATCCCTGCAGCAAACCCGAGTTCCCAGCTCCAGCCCTTGCTGCCATTTACAGAAAACCTCATTTGCTCAATTGGAGCTTCCCTGTTGATTTAATTAATGCAAATCCAGACACGTGTTAAACCTCCTTGTAATCAATGTAAGGCTCTCCTGGCTTTTGTTGGGTGGCTTGGTTTTATTCTCCTTTCTCTTGTGTTTTTAAGGAAAACAGTGAGGGCTGGGTTCACAGCAGCCCACGAAGGTGCTGAGCCCAGTGGGAGCTCTGGGGGCTCAGTGTCCAGCCCCAAAGACCAGCCTGGACACAGCTGCCCCAGGCAGCACCTCCTTGAGCAGAATTCCTTAAATCCCTTTAACTTGCTCTCATGATGTGTTTTTTTCCACTGGAAAAATCCCAACTTCACTCTGGGTGAGATCCTGAAGGAAAATCGAGTTTCCTTCTCTCTGAAGTGAATTTTTTATCATCTCACCCTCGAGCTGAGGAGCCTGGGTGCTTCCCAGTCACGAGGGATTCAGCTCCACATTTAAATCTTCCCAAGTTCCTCCCACGCTGGGCCCTGGGGCAGGACAGACCCTCTGAATCTGGAGCAGCTCTGAGCTGCATGGTGCTCTCCCCACTCCCTACCCTCCAAAATTCACCACCACGGGCCAGGAGGGCTCCTGCTCCCTCAAGGGATTTTTGAGGCACAATCAGCTTTTCCAGCAGTTTTCCCTCTGCTGCAGAAGCCCCACTTTGAGCTGGAGCCACCTCTTGCTACTCCAGGGATGATTCCTGAATAAACAGGGGAAAAAGGGCTGATGGGGGAAAGTGGGGGAGAGAAGGGGCTCTGTGAGGTCTGTGTGTTCTGAAAAAGCCACTGAGACAGATTGCAATGATGCATTTTGGGCTGCATCCAGCTTTCCCCCATGTTAGGAAGGACGGGCTGAGCTCAGCCTGTGGATGCAGCTCTTGCATTTCCCCCCAGTGTGATGGGGAGCTGGGTGAGCAGGGGACACCAAATCCTCCTTTTTAACCCTTTAGCTCATCTTTTCACCACAGAACATGGTGCTGAGACTGTCAGCAGTCCTCCCAGGGTGACACCAGAGCCCCCAAACCCATTCAGGCTGTCTCGTCTCCTCGTGTCACACGCGACCCTCTGACAACACTCACCACACCAGGCCTTGGCTGGGGGCTGTTTTTGGGGGCTTATTTATTTTTAATTTAATTAAAACAAAGGCCTTGTGCTGCCCATCACACAAGGCTGCTTTTCAGGGTGTTAATTTTGGCGTGGAGCAGCACGATTGCTGGTTTATTCTATAAAAGATGGACTTTTTTTCCAGCAGAAAGTCTGGCTTTGTCTGTTTTGCCAGGCACAGTGGACGTGTCAGGGTCTTTTGTCTTTTAATTTACATATTGATCTATCACGGGCTCAAATTGGTGAAGGGGAAATAAAAAGGATTTTAAAAAAGGATCAAAAAGCACGGGGCAAATGTTAAGTGCAGGTATTGTTTCCGTGCTGGTGTTGCTGAGATTCCAGGGGAAGGGAGCAGGAATTAACCCGTTTGGATGCGGAATTGTCAGTGCAGACAGGACGGGAGCTGTTCCTTGTGCTGAGAGGATTCAAAATTTGGAGACACAGATCTGGACTGAAACCCAAAAATCCATCAAACCCCACCCCAGACTCATTTCCTTGGCCCACAAATCCTGTGGGAAGAGCAGTGTCTGATGGATCCCACCCACAAATACCTACAGATATTCCATGGAAAAACCAGCTGTGGCTGCTGCTCTGGCTTCTCCTGCATTCCCTGGGTGTGAGGAGGGGGGGACACTTCAAAATTCAATTTTTTAGCCGCAACTTCAGCCTCGTGCTGGACCTAGGCACCTGAGAACTGCAAATCCACCTGTTCCCCAGGCTGGAGAGCTCCTGAAAAATAAAACCCTGCTCCCATTTGGCTGTGCACTGACTTTTGCCAAGGGAAACCTCTCTGATTTCAGGAGCTCTGCACTGAGAATTATTTTCACATTTGCTCTTTGAGGGAGCTGGGCTGTCACGAGCCCATTCATTTTGCTCATTTGATATCGGTGGAAGTCAGATTCCTTTAAGAGGATTTCCATCCCTCAACTCCTCCCCTCTTGACACTTTCAAGCCACATTTTGTCTTGAAAGGGTGGGAGTATTTTTAACCATATCACGCCAGGGAAGTATTAATAGCACAATGGGCTTGCTGAGCTGCTGGTGGAGCTGAATCCATATTTTAAATTCAAGCGACTAATTAGGAGCTGGGGAATAATTAGTGCTATACCCAGCTTTTCTTCAGCTTTCTCCCCCCCACCTCCCCTCCATTTTCAAAGATCCACGGTGCTGGAATGTTCTGTGGCTGCTGAATATTTTATAGCTGCTCCACGCATCACTATTCCATGTGGCAGTCAGAATCCCGCCGTCTCCTCTGCTCCATCCCAGCTCAGCTTCTGCCACTCTGGGAATGTGATTAATGCTGGGGAATGCCATCAGTGCAGGGGGAAAACCCCAAACCCCAAACCCTGAGCCCCGAGCCCCAAACCCCAAAATCCCAAGCCCCAAACCCCAAACTCCAAACCCTGATCCCCAAACCCCAAAACCCAAACTCCAAACCCTGAGTCCCAAACCCCAAACTCCAAACCCCAAACTCCAGACCCTAAACCTCAAACCCTGAGCCCCAAGCTCCAAACCCCAAACCCCAGAGTCTCAAACCCTGAGCCCCAAAGCCTGAGCTCTAAACTCTAACCCCCCAAGCCCCAAACCCCCAACACCAAACCCCAAACTCCAGACCCCGAGCCTCAAACCCTGAGCCCCAAACCCTGAGCTCTAAACTCCAAACCCCCAACCCCAAATCCCAAACCTCAAACCCCAAACCCCAAGCCTGCTCCCTCCTCCTGCAAGGCAATGCTGCTCGGAGCAGCTCGGTTATTTTGGAACCCTCTGCTGCGAGGTGTTCACGGGCTGCTCAGAATAGCTGCAGCTATCTGGAGCTCTCCAGATGGAAATGCAAATTTGTGGGTTTGGAGCAGGAGCTTAGAGGATGCAAAGGAATGGGAGCGAGGCTTGGGTGGGAGCGGAGAGATCTCCAGGATGGCTCCTAAAAAGGGTTTGTGGACACGGGGAATAGGGAGGGGGATGGTTTTAGGGCAGGAGAACACAGCTGTGGGGATGGGAATGTCCTGCAGGAGCAGGGATGAGGAGCAGCTCCCATCAGAACTCTGCTATGGGTTTTCCATGCCCCCTGTTTTTTTGGGAAATACCTGGCTGCTCTGCTCTAATCACAGGTGTAGAGTTGTTTTATGGGTTTTTAGCTCCCCAAAAGCGTTTCTGGACATGGGCAGGCAGCACCCACACGGCCCTGCCCTGGGCCCAGGCAGGACACACCTTCAGGGATGGGAATTTCCTGCAGGAGCAGGGATGGGGAGCGGGACCAGCGCTGTGGGAGCAGCTCTGCTGCAATTCCTCTGCTCTCTAATAATAGTCGGGCTTGTGATGGAGCCTCTCCCTCACCCCTGCCTCTCCCCAGCCATCTGTTCCCAAGAAACTTGTGGAATTCGTGCCGCGTCTACGGCAGGGGCAGCTGGAGCTGGGGCTGGGGGACAGCACCAGGCAGGGGCTTGGGGCTGCCAAACCCCGATTTCCCAGGGATTAAAGGATGGAAAACACCCACAGGCAGGCTGGGAAGGGGATTCTGAAGTCCCCAGCCTGTGCTGGGTCAAAAAAAGAGCAGAGCCTGCTGCAGTGGGGATGGAGCTGCTCATGGTGAGAAGCCCTGGCCTTATCTCAGGGACTGCGGCCCTTTTTTTCTAAGTGTTTGATTATTTTTTTGAGGAGGGAGACAGATTTCCTGCAGCTTGTGTCTTTATTTCATGAATATCTTACATTCTTCTTGTGCTCCAGAGCCTGGTCACCCCCATCCCCACAGGATTTGGGGATCAGGGTTGCACCTGAAGGGGTGAACGTGGCATTTCAGGGCTCTGTTGCCCCAATATCAAAGCAATTAATTATATTTCAGTCTCTGGTGCTGCAGGCGTGGTCGCCATCTGTGCTCAGTGCTTCTCCTCGTCTCATTTAAGGGAGGAATTAACAGATTTCGAGTGAATGTCTAAAAAAAAACCCAAAACCACCCCAACCTGTCTGATTCGCAAAAAATACAATTATTTCCAACAGCGCACTGGGAAGTGTAAATTTATTCCAAAGGGAACATTTTCTTAATGGTGTTTTTCAGCATAAATATAGTACCAGCCTAAACACCTCCAGTAAACAAATATCAATTACCTTAAACGTTTCCTGCCTGTGGAAAAGCTTTCATTGTGAGGGAGACACTCCCTGAAAATCTCGGTTTGTTCTTCAGTTCCATGGGCTCCTCGGCTGCGTTTGGATTAAAACACATTTTTATCTGAAGATCAAGAATTTTTTTAGGTTTGAAGAAATCCCTGAGATCATCAAGTGGGTTGAAAGAGATCTTGTAGCCCTTTGCCTCTAAGCTCCTTTTAAAATGCTGCTTCCTCCAGCAGGCTGGTTAACAAACCTCTCCAGCTGATCCACTCAGGTCAGATAAAATATTGGATTTCCAGTTTTAAAATAAACTTTGCTAATTCAGGGCTAGCCAACCCTTGCAAGTCCCACTCCCCAAGGTGCTCTAAAACATCCTCTGACTAACAAATAAGCTGTCAGTCCCTCCACCACCACCAGTGCTTAAGGCTGGCAATTTAATACTCAGAAACCACATTTTCTTATTGGAGATTAAATATTTCTGCAAGTTAAAAGAGCTGCCGTGGGCTGAGTTGTCACCTAATTATGTCAGTCTCTTTGTGGGGTGTTTTGATAAGCACATCAGAGCAGAGGCTTTAATCTTTGGGCTGAACCTGATCACGTCACGCCCCAAATTCACACCCACCCTCTGCTGAGACCTGGATTTTTGTGTTTCACCTAGAGCTGGGCTGGAGCTGAGGGGCCTCAGGTTTGGGTTTTGGTGTGGTTGAGCCCCCCTGGAGCACAGAGGGACTGATGTGGGTGCTGTTATCTCAGGGTCTCCACTGGTCATGTTCTGAATTTACAGAGCCTTTGTCCTCTCTGTTCTGGGAATATCTTCTGCAGGTCCTGCTGTGGGCCTTTATTTTCCTCAAAAGGCAGAAATTAATCTGGCTGAAATTCGTCCTCATGTTAAATTTGGGCTTGAAATGGCGTTTTTCCTTCTCCAACCTGTTTTGGGGATAAATGGGACATGTTTGAGGATGTTTCTCCCACTGCTGCCTGCTGTCTTAGTGGTAAAACTGGAATTAAAGCAAAACAAACCCCCAAACCCCCCACTTTTGTTGGGGATAAGGAACACAGTAGATAAAAACTACCACAGCCACAAGCTGAGGAGGGAAGAGTCTGTTTGGAACCGCAGTAAATGTGTCAATAAACACAAATCAAATGCAAATTAAATAAAAGCTTTTCATACACTTCATTCTCCTCGAGATCAGACAGAAATAAATGCCACATAAACAAACGGGGTTTATGAAACGCTCCAAAAATAAAACCACTCTTTGCAACAAGGCCAAAAAATGAGATTGCCTCCGTGTCTTTCCACCTGCTGGGAGCTCTTGTTTCTCTCTGTATCACAAGAGTGCTCAAAGATTTTGGTTCAAATCAAAGCCAGCGGTGGCAGGTGTTGTAAAGGGGCAGGGGAAGAGCCTCATCCTAAAAGACAGGGCATGGAAAATGCCAGAGCTGAGAGCAGATCCCAAATCCTCTTCCCAGCTCTGTCAATAAGTTGCCTCTTATATAAGCGAGTCCTTACCCAAAGGAAATATTTTTGGCTTTTAAGCCAATCTGCAAAGGAAGGTGAGCTACAGTCAGGTCTTTTCTGCTGTTTGGTTTTTTTTTTTTTTTAAATTTATTATTTTTTCTTTCCATTTTTCCCCCCTCACCACCCAAAAAAATCAGCTGGGAAGTGCTGGAATGACTCGGAGCTTCCTCTCAGCCTGCATTCCTCCTTCAAAGGCTGTAAAGGAAATTTCCTCCTCCCCTCCCTGGGGCTGAGAGCTGACTCAAGGCCCTCACACAAGCTCCAAACCAAAAGCCCCAAGCCCAGGAAGCCTCGTTTCCTCTGGGAAATCCAGGGATCATCCCGGGATAAGCTCATTGATTTGACTCAAAAGCATTAATATTAAAGCCTCCAACACACTGTTGGGCTGCACGGGTGATAATTAATAAATTATCAAGTGAAACACAGGCTGGTGGCGGGGGCTCTTGGCTGCTTTGTCTCCCACGGTGTTTCCTCCAAGTACTCCAGATGTTCCCTTGGAAAACACATGTGTTGGGGGGGACAGGAATGTGTTTTCCCTGGGAATGCCATGGAGCTGCCAGGAATGACCCCAAAGGGCCAAGAAGGTTTCAGATTTTGAACCTGGGGGTCCCGTCAATCCCACAAAAAGTCAGCTGGAAAATGGCTCTGCCCGTGCCCACTCCAGCAGGAGCCTCTCCCAATTCTAGCAGCTCGGCGGCTGGATGTGGTTTCCATGGAAATAGACGTCAGATCAGCAAAAAACAGGGCCAGTGTTTAAAATAATCTCTGTTTTGAAAGCTTCCTGCCTTTCTGTCACAATATTAACCTTCTGCAAGGTAAGATTCCTCTCTTTTTTGGTGCAAAATCTTTGGTTTAAGAGGGTGAACAGCTGGGGGGGGTGGGTCCCAGAAAAGTCCTTTTTTTGTGGGGTTTGAGGATGTGGAGGCTGTTGGGCTGGGACTGCAGAGGAGGATTTTGCTGTGTGTCCTTCTGCCTTTTGTGTGGATTGACTCTTGGTGTGGTTGGAGCGTGGAAACCACGACGGGAACTGCACAGGGTTCATTTGTGTGGAATGTGGGGACATGGAATGAATTTTTTGAGGAGGGAGGTACTTCCCTGGGGTTGCAGCAGCGTTGTCCTGGGGAGGGGAACGCTCCCGGGGCAGATCCCTACGGAGCCACCGTGCCTATTCCATGGGACCCGCACAAATGAGCTTTGCTCTGGGTGTGCTCAGGCTTGTTGGTGTGACCCCAAAGGAGAAGGTCCCCAAAATACTGTGGGGTCACAGACCCCCTGTGGGCTTGTCCTGTGATGGCTGTGACCCTGAGACAACCAAAGGGGCTTGATGGTCACCTTGGTGATGACCAAGAGCCCTGACATTATCGTGGCCTTGAGGTGGCCATGTCTTTACGTAGGTGACCATGTCTCTGGGGTGACCAAGGTCTCAAGGCAAATGGACGCGGCTCTGAGGTGACCATGGATCTGAGGTGACTGTGGCTTTGAGGAGATCATGGATCCGAGGTGACCATGGACCTGAGGTGACCGTGGCTTTGAGATGACCATGGACCTGAGGTGACCATGGATCCGAGGTGACCATGGATCCGAGGTGACCATGGACCTGAGGCGACCATGGATCCGAGGTGACCATGGATCCGAGGTGACCATGGATCCGAGGTGACCATGGATCCGTGGTGACCGTGGCTTTGAGGTGACCATGGATCCGAGGTGACCATGGATCCGTGGTGATCATGGATCCGTGGTGATCATGGCTTTGAGGTGACCATGATCTTGTGGTGACCATGGTTCTGGGTGACCATGACCATGAGGTGACCATGGATCTGAGATGACCATGGCTATGAGGTGACCATGATGTTGAGGTGACCATGGCTCTGGGTGACCATAGCCATGAGGTGGCTGCAGCTCTGGTTATCCCAGAACTCCACTCCCACCATTCCGGACCCCCCCGACGGCAGCAGCGGCCTTGATGCCACTGTCCTCTGCACCGCAGAGGTGGGGCACAAA
Source organism: Certhia americana (assembly GCA_018697195.1). NCBI lineage: Eukaryota > Metazoa > Chordata > Aves > Passeriformes > Certhiidae > Certhia > Certhia americana. Next base: position 13,731,964 of record CM031873.1, on the reverse strand, counting down.
GGGAGTCCCAGCCCCTCCGGGGGCAGAAGCGGGATCCCAGTGCGGCCCTCTGGGGGCCGGGGGGTCCCTGGGGCCCGGGGAGCGTCGCGGTTCGGCCCCGCAGCCCCGGCCCAGCCCGGGCCCAGCGCGGGGGCCGCCGCCCCCCGCCGGGGGAGGACTACAACTCCCGGCATGCCCCGCGTGGCCAGGGGCGGGCGGGCTCGGCTTGCGGGGGGGCGCGAGCGTGAGGGGGGGGGCGCGAGCCCCCCCCCGGCCCCCCCCCGGCGGGCGGCACGTGCCGGCGGGCTCGGCCAATCGGGGCGGGGCGGGGCTGGTCACGTGCCTTTGTTTGGCGCTTTTGTGCGCGGCGGGGCGGGCGCGAGCGGAGTGTGGCCGGAGCGGCGGCGCGGGCAGGTGGGTGCGCGGCGGGTCCGCCGCGAGGGAGCGGGCACGGGCGGGCCGCGGGGCACCCCCCCCCTCCGTCGCACCCTCCGCGTCTCGAGAAGGCGGAGGACGAAGGGGGGAAAGCGTCGGTACTTGACGGGGGTCCGGCGCCCTGTTGGTGCGGGCGGCAGAACAGTCCCGAGGGTGGGTGTCAAGGTGAGGGGGGGCTGCGCGGGCGCTCGGGGCGGGGGTCGCTTTTGTCCCCGCCGGCGGGCATCGCGTCGCCGCCCGGTTTTGGAGCATCGCGGTGACAAAGGGAAGGGAGACAATGGCAGGGGGTGGGGGGGGAGGAATTCCTCGTATGTGTCCGCGTTCCCCCTGCGCCCCGATCGCTGAGGGGAACGGGTTGTCTATTGTCCCTCAGCGAGGGGCGACGCCCTATCCGCGGCAGCGGCGCCCCCTCCCCTCCCCGCCATTGTTAGTGGGGAAGGGGCGGTATCCGGGCGACCGCGCCCCGACGCCATCGAGCCGTGGGGGTCCCTCTGGGAGCCCCCTGTCCCCGAGCCGCTCCCCGGCGCTCCCTGTCCCTTCGCCCCTGAGGGGCTGAGGCGGAGGGGGGGGGCGGCCCCGCACCTGAGGCGGGGGGCGGCAGGTGCCCGGATGTTGGCGCTGGCCCCGCCCCCTCGCTCGAGCCCCCTGGCGCGGGCGCGCGCGCGCTCTCCCCGGCGGTTTGAATTCGGTGCGGTTGGAGGGGCGGGGGCGGGGCCTGCGCCGCCTCCTCGGCGGGGATTGGCTGCACGCTCCGGGGGGCGGGGCCAGCGCTCCCCGCTCCGCGCCCCGCCCGCAGCCCGCAGCGGCGCCCCTTGAAACCCCCAAAAATACCCTTTTTTGTTTTTGTTTTTTTTTCCTTCCTTCTTGCTTTGGCTTTTTTTTTTTTCTTTTTAACGGTTTCTAAACCTTTTCCTGGAATTTTTTTTACGACGCCCCGTTTTCTCAAAGAGTCCTGGGCGGTGTGCGCCCTCGCTGTCTGCCGCGGTGTGAAGCATCTGACTTGAGCTGCGCAATTAAAACCGAATTTTAAATGAGCTCGATTGCGCACATTTCAGATCCTTCGGGAGTGGCAGGAATCCTGGCTGTGCTGCCCTGTGGTGCGTCATTTTTTTATTCGGCGAGCTCTTTCATGTGTGTGAGAGCAGTGCAATCCCCACAGCGCCGTGGTAAAATGGGGGTCTTTGTTCCAGTACCTTAAGGTGGAATAAACCAGATTGAAGATGCTCAAATATCACCCAGCTCTTGCGACGCCAGTAATTCCATAACCCTTCCAGTATTCCCAGCCCTGTCCATCAGCTCCACAAAATGCCTGGAATCCCTGACTGCAGTGACCTACCTTGCCTGCCTTTTGTTCAGCAGCTCTAATTCTGGTTAGCAGTTTTTATTAGAAGGAGCAGGATCCCCGTGCTGCTGTTGAAAGGCACATCTCTTTGTTACCTAGGAACCCACCTGACTGACCTTCTCCCAGGCTTGGCTTCTGGAGTCTTATCTTCTTGGCCATGGCTACTTCTGGTAGGTGGAATTCTCTGCTAAATGCTCTTGTGGTTTGGGGGTTTTTTTCCTTTTTTTTCTTTTTTTTTCTTTTTTTTTGTTGTTGCCTCCTAATTTCCTCCGGAGTAGCTTAAAAACCCAATCCAGTGAAATAAGCTGCTGTCAGCAGGCTTTTCTCCCACCTTGGGTGAGGCTGGGTGGTTGTGAAAACACCCCAAAAGAGGAGTCTGGCAGCAGATGGGCTTCAGCTCCCTGCAGCCATCTGCTCCCTCGGCAGAGCTGGCTGTCACCGAGGCATCTCGGGGACCACACGGGTGCAGCTGACACCCTGCAGGGCTGGGGGAGAGAGCCCTGCTTGCAGATTTCTCTAAAAAACATCTTTTTAAATTTTTTTACCTCACTCAGGTAAAATTCATCCTCAGGTTTGTCACTGGAGGGAGAAGGATTTGTGATCTGAACTGATAAATTCGTGTTCACCACTTGGGATGTTGAAGGCTAAATTAAAACATCAAGGTGCTCGGGTGATGTGGGATCAAGGAAGGGTTGCAAAGGAAATTTTCCACGTTTCTGAACAGCGTTGCTGTGCTGAAAACAAAACTCCCATCTTGGATGCCTTTCCTCAGGGAACTTGGTGGTGCTGAATTTCAGAAGGCAGTTTTTAACATCACCTGAGCCAGGTGTATAAAATACTCTGTGGTTTGTTTTTTTTTTCCCCCCCCTGCCTTTTTTCCCCTGCATTCCCAGATATCCAAGTGAAGGAGCTGGAGAAGCGAGCCTCTGGGCAGGCCTTTGAGCTGATCCTCAGCCCCCGCTCCAAAGAAGCTGTGCCAGAATTCCCTCTGTCTCCCCCAAAGAAGAAGGATGTGTCGTTGGAAGAGATCCAGAAGAAGTTGGAAGCAGCAGAGGAGAGACGCAAGGTAAATCTGGAGCAGCTGAAGTGAGCTCTGCTCTGCCAGTTTTGGGGCTCTTTTTTTTATTTGTTTCTTGGGATAAGTAAAGTTTTTATAGCAAATTGAATATTATTGAAATCCCTGGGGCTCTTAGGAAGCTTTATGGGTCGTGCCTTTGATTCCAAAGAGGTTTTGAAGAAAAACTGGGAGGAAACGTAGCTGAGAGGGGCAGCTCTTTCAGGAAGAAGCTGTTTTTCTTGTCTTTTAATACCAGAACAGATGAATCTTCTCCTAGAAAACGCAGCAGTGAATCTGTAATGAGAAGTTGGGGAATAAATTGTCTGACTGATGAAAGATGAGGCTGGGGGTGCAGCCTGGAGCCCCTGAGGGTGACGAGGCTTTGATTGAAGTGAGCCTGACCTGAATCTCAGTGATTCACCACGCTGAGAAGGGAGGATCTTCAAGGAAAGTTCCCTCAATGTTAGCATCAAAAAAAAAAATATTAAAAATCCACATTCCCTCTCCAGCAAGATCCCATTTAACAAGGTCTGCAAGTAATGACAGGAAGTGATCTTTGCAGGTAGATGTGGTGCTGAAGTGCAGGTTCTGTGGGTGGGAGGGAGAAGCCCCAGGAGCTGTGTCCTCCAGCCCCGAGCTCCTGTTGGCAGCAGGAGGGCACAGCACTCTCAGGCAGCTCCCCTGGGCTGCCCTGCCCTGCCCTCAGCCCCTGCCCTGTGCCTTGGCAGTCCCATGAGGCAGAAGTGCTGAAGCAGCTGGCAGAGAAGCGGGAGCACGAGAAGGAGGTGCTGCAGAAAGCCATCGAGGAGAACAACAACTTCAGCAAAATGGCAGAGGAGAAGCTGACCCACAAAATGGAAGCCAACAAAGAGAACCGTGAGGCACAAATGGCTGCCAAACTGGAGCGCTTGCGGGAGAAGGTGGGTGTGGAGCCCTGGCAAAGGGAGCTGGGAAAAGCAGGTAAAACCCCCCCCCAAAAAACCCCTCCACACGAGGAGGGTGCCCTGCACAGGTGGGGAGGGCTGTGGTGGCATGGAGTCTGCAAAAGGCTTTGCAGAATTGCAGCTCTGTGAGAGGGGTGGATGGAGCTGGAGCAGCCTCTCCTCTGAAGCACCACCCTGTACCCTCTCAGTGCCCTGCAGTGGTGGGGGAAGCCTTTCCCTCCAGCCTCCTTTCCCTGGCTCTCACAGCTTCCTGCTGCTGTTTTTCAGGACAAGCATGTGGAAGAGGTTCGAAAGAACAAAGAAGGCAAAGACCCCGGCGAGGCCGAGACTGACTGACTCCGTTCTGGAAACTGACTCTCCCCTCCTCCAAATATCCAAAGACTGTACTGGCCAGTGGTTTTATCTTTGGTTTTGGTTCGGTTATATATATATTTTTTTTTAAGTTTATTAGAATCTGATGTAGAACTGTAAGATTAGATCCAAACTGTACACTTGCTTTGGGGGCTAGAGGGGAGACCTTCCATGTGTCACTTTTCTAAAAGTGTTGTCTTTCCAGTGTAGCTTTTTCTTCTTGTTGCATCCTTTTCTATGCCAGTGCACTCGCTCCTGGGTTGATGGCGAGTACTGTATCAGCTCTGTAAGACCTTTGTGCAAGGAATCTGTAGTAACTGTTCCATGCTGAATTACCTGTTACACTTCAAACAAAAATCTCTGACTGTCCAGTCTGCTAAAATCCTGCTGTAACTGAGTGACTCAATAAAGCTGCACAGTGCTGTTACCCTGCCTTCCTTCCTCAGGAGCGGCTCCCTGGTCCCCCAGAGCCTGGCATTGTCCTGTGGCTGTGACAATCGGAGCTTTGTGTGACACCTCAGCCCGTGTCAGCTGTGAGCTGTTTGTGTCCGGGGCCCTGAGCCACCTCCCTGTGCTGCTGGCACATCCCAACAAACGGCCCTTGTTCCCCAGGAGCCTGCCTGGGCAAAGGCTTGGGGGGAGAGGAATTGTTTTTGTCCTGGTGTCACCCAGATGTGCTGGGGTAGAAGAACACCTGTCCCCAGCCTGCTGTGTTTGTTCCTTCTGGGCTGGGAGGAATGGGAGGGGCTCTGAGGAAAAATGACTTCCAGGTGGATTTGGAACAAAATCACCGTGTTGCACCCCAAACCCTCCCTGTGTGGACACCCCCAGGTACCTGGGCTGCACTGGGGGTGTGAACAGGTACCCCAAAACCCACTGTCAGAGCTCCTGTGCTGCCACAGCCCTATGGAGGTGGCACTGGTCTCAGTCCTTCCTCTGTCCTTGATCCTGCCTTGGCTCCCAGGTTTGTTTTCAGTTTAACTCCACACCCAGAGCACCTGAGGATGGAAAATCTGTAGAGAATTGATTTTTTTTTTTTAAGGGACTCTGAGAGTCCTGGGCCACTGGCCTGTGGTGTGGGGTGTGATGAAGAGGGAGCTGCAGTTCGGCAAGCTTTTCCCATGTGCCAGCAGGCCTTGCTGAGCTGTTCTTACCCCGGAGAGGAGCAGTGGGACACCGCCCTGGGATGTGCAGCGGGTCCCTTCCCGAGGTATTTCCAGCAGCGCTTGGACGGCCACAGTTGGAGGTACGAGACAGTCTGTGCTGCTCCCTGCTGGGGAGAGATGGGGCGGCTGCGGGGCTGCGGGTGGCTCCTCTCGGCATTGCCCCGTGAGGAACCTGGGGCCACGGGGCTTGTGCTGAGGCCGGGTGTGGGCTCAGGATTTGTGTCTGGGCTGGGCTCGGGGGCCTGTCCCGGGTGTGGTCAGGATTTGTGTCTGGGCTGGGCTCGGGGGCCTGTCCCGGGTGTGGCATTGGAGCCTGTGCCCAGGATGGGGTCAGGGTTTGTGCCCGGTTGTGGGCTCAGGGCCTGCCTGGCAGGCTGAGCACAGCAGAACTGGGCTGAACTTTAAGCCAAAGCTTGTGAGTGCAGCTTGGAGCGAGGCTGAACACCCGGCACGGGGTAATGGAGGCTGGAGGGAGCCCAGGAGCAGTGCCTGAGTACAAACCAAGGCACAATCAGCAATCAAACCCCCCAGATCTTCATGTCGTTACCTGCAGAGGAAAGAGTGTCCCAAATGCCATGTGGGTTTTTTCTCCTGTCTCCAAACGTGGGGGAGGAGAACGGCAGCTCTGCCAAACCCCAAGTGGTGCTGGAGCCCAAATCGATGCTAAATGTGAGGTTTGAGCTTGCCAGAGCTGTCAGAGCTCGGCGCGGGGCCTTCTGTTCCCTCCTCTTCCTTCTGCTTCCCCTGTCTGCCCAGCTTGTGCCGAGCCGGGGCCTCAGGGCCGGGGCTGGGGGCTCGGAGAGCTCCGGAGGCGAATTTGGAGGGGCGGGAGGGAAAGGACCGCAGTGACCTGCGAGCGGGAGAAGAGAGGGGAACGAGCAGGGCAGGGAAACAGAACCCTGGGGAAAGCCGGGCTGCAACCAGCTACCCTAAAAATAACTAAAAAAAGAAAAAAGCTCTGCAGCTTGTTCCACCTGGGGAGGGAGGGATGGATGGATGGATGGATGGATGGATGGATGGATGGATGGATGGATGGATGGATGGATGGATGGATGGATGGATGGAGGGATGGATGTGGAGCCGTGTCCAGCTCCAAGGGCCTGCGGGGGTCGTGACCCCCGGGCCCTCCCGGCCGGGAGGAGCCGCGGGCGGAGGAAGCGGCGGAACCGGAGCGGCGGCGGCTCCGCCCGGACCGATCCGTCCTGCAGGTGCCGGGCGGGGCTGGGGGTCCCGGTGGGCACCCAAAGCCCTGCTCATCCCAGGGGAGGGAGAACCATCCCGGGCTGCCCCGAAGGGCTGGAGCTGCGGCTCTGCGGGGACTCGGGTGGATCGGGGGCTGAGAGGAGCTGGAGGAAACCTGTGGGGATTTGAAAATGAAAGCTGCCTGTGCTTCAGGAAGCTTTGGGAGGCTGCGTGCCGCTGTGTGGCGGGAGCAAACAGGGATGTAAACAGCCGGGGGCGAGTCTTTATCATCGCAGAAAAATTCAGCGGGAGGGGTGGATGCTGCTGGGCAAAGGAAACGCTGCGGAGGAAACGCCAGGCAGCGTTACCGAGAGCTCCTGGCGAGGCGGAGGGTGTTATTTGGAGTACGAGGCAGATGAAGGAGTTCCAGGATGCTCTCTCTTCATAACGGAGCGTTGCTCAAAGCTCGGTAGCTGCGAAGAGCTCGGCAAATGAAATCCTGCTCCGACAAGTTTTGGAGGAGCTGAAATAAACACCGCTCCCTTTCCTGCACGGCATCTCCCCGAGCAGAACCAGCGCCGCCTTTCCCGCAGGAATTCCTCTTCTGGGAGCCGGAGCGGGGTCGGACGGAGCTGAGCCCACTCCCCTGCAGCTGGAGGGCACCGAGGCAAGTTCTCCGGGCACTGTTCGCTTCCGAGCTGCCCGAGGAATTTAGGTCACAACAGCTGAACTTGAGAGGTTCAGCTTCTGCCCTCCGCCCGTGGCAGCACTCGGGGCCGTTCCGGTTCAAGGCAGGGAGAAATTCTGAGGTGAATTCTTTCCTGGCAGTCCGAGAACGTCGCAGCTTTTCGGGAGGGTTAAGGGGCCCAGGGGAGGGTTGGCATCGCCCTGTTTGGGATCTGGGGCCTCTCTAACCAGGCGAGGTGGGCAAAGGGCATTTGGGAGGCAAATCGAATGGCAAAGAGCCCGTTTGTTTGGTTTTTTCTGCATCTGTGCCCCTTGGATTCGGGCAGGAATGAGTTACAGCCCGACTTTGATGAGGAAATTACAGAGTTTTTTTAAAACAAACAGTCCCATCCCCACCTCCTCCTGTTTCCAAACTTTGGAGAACTTTTCCTGCCCCTGAAATTAGGGCACTTGCCTTTGGTTGAGGCATAGATCAGCACTGGAGCTGGACGTGAATCAGGTTTTCTTCAGGACTTGTCTGAGCAAGAGCAGGTAACATCTGGGGAGAATCTCATTTTGGTCATGTTCTGTTCAATGAGTTTTTTATGAAAAGGCCTGGCAGGAGCTGCCTTTATCTGTGTGAGGACAGCAGCTTCCAAAACGTAAATATGAAATTCCTCCTCACAAAGGTTACTGGTGCAACAGGATGAACTCACTTGGGTTGTGGGAAGCTGCCTGGAAAATCAGGAGCTGGAAAAAGGAGGTAAAACTCCAAATGCAGGAATCGCAGCCTCTGTTATTGGTGTTTGTAAGCTGCAAACAGTTTACAGGAGGGGGAATCTGGAGTGGGAGGTTTGTTTAGGATGCTCGGTTTGTTTAGCAGGTCCCAAACTACAGGGGAGGGGGACGCTGCTGCATCCTGGTGCGTTCATTATTGTCACTTAATCCCATACTCGTGTCCTCGGGGGTCCCCACACAGCAGAGGCACCTCAAGGATTCTTCAATCTCCCTTCAGCCTCCTTTCTCTCGCCGTTCTCGGGTTTTTATAAAAATATTTTTGTGATGATGTTTTTTCTCCTTTTCATGGCTGCACTGAGAGCTGAGAATGGTCTTTTCTTTTTCCCCCGCCAGAGATTTTGAAGAACTGGTCATGAGCCGTCTCTTCTGATGTTTTCATTATTGTTTATTATTTCTATCTCTAACATTCTTTCTCCTGACCAGCAGAGCTCTGCACTGCAGGTCAGTCCAAGGCACAAAACCCACCCACACAGGGTGGTGTGTATTTTTATATTAGAACCCACATAAGCAATATTTATACAAAATCTCCAATAACTATTATTCGTGTTAGAAAGTCAAACTCTAAGCCAACCACAACGTGCCACCTCCGCAGCAGAACATGGAGCAGGTGAGGAAGAAGGAAGAAGCCCAGAAGCCACGTGGACTTCTCCATCTTGTCTTCACCTGCCTACCATCCTAAAAACCCCATATATCTAAAATTCTCACCCTGTGATACACTACACATTATATTACTATCTAATACACACTCTTGAAAGTTCTTGCTTCATTTCAGAGCTTGAAAAGCCCTTTTTCCACGAACAAAGGTTAAAAACCTTGTTTGTCAGAAATTCTAAAATCCCTTAAACACATGAAGAAATATTTCTCAGAATTTCTGATTTTGCCACGCCATCATTGGGGATTCTGTGGGAGGAAAACCCCAAGCAGAGTATTTAAACACCTCCTGCTTGTTGTGTTTTTACCTTAAAATCCCAACTAAACCCCGCAGCGACCCCTTCTCTCCTTCCCAAAGGTCATTTGGCGCAGCAGTTCGGCCTCACCATGGCCACGGTGGTGACGGAGAAGCTGAGCCAGCTCTTCATCAACGTGCGGCAGCTCCCGCAGCTGCTGGGGCCGCCGGCCCCGGGCACGGTGAGCAGCGCCGAGGTGCCGCCGGTCTTCTGGAAGCCCTACATCCACAGTGGCTACCGGCCCGTGCGCCAGACCTGGCGTTACTACTTCTCCACGCTCTTCCAGCAGCACAACGAGGCCATCAACGTCTGGACTCACCTGGTGGCCGCCCTGGCGCTGCTGCTGCGCTTCCAGCACCTCTGGCAGCGCGTGGACTTCGGGCAGGACGCGCACGCCCGGCCCCTGCTCATCATCCTGGCCGCCTCCATCACCTACCTGACGTTCAGCAGCCTCGCCCACCTGCTGCAGGCCAAGTCCGAGTTCTGGCACTACAGCTTCTTCTTCATGGACTACGTGGGGGTGGCCGTGTACCAGTACGGCAGCGCCCTGGGTCATTTCTACTACGCCATTGAGCCGGGCTGGCACCGGCGCGTCCGCGGTTTCTTCCTGCCGCTGGCGGCGGTGCTGGCCTGGCTGTCCTGTGCTGGCTCCTGCTACGCCAAGTTCCGCTTCCACCTGCGCTGCCCGCTGCCCGGCCGCCTGTGCCAGGAGCTGCCCTCGGGCCTGGCTTACCTGCTGGACATCAGCCCCGTGCTCCACCGCATCTGCACCGCGGCGCGCCCGGACCCCGCCCTGCTCTACCACAAGTGCCAGGTGCTTTTCTTCCTTGTCGGCGCCTTCTTCTTCTCCCACCCCTACCCCGAGAAGTGGTTCCCCGGGAAGTGCCACTTCTTTGGGCAGAGTCACCAGATCTTCCACGTGTTCCTGGTGCTCTGCACGCTGGCGCAGATTGAGGCCGTGGTGCTGGACTATGAATCCAGGAGGGAGATCTACTCCTCCCTCCAGGGGGACCTGGCTCCCGACTTCTCTCTCCTGTTCCTCGTCACTGTCACCTGCTCTGTCCTCACAGCCACCTACATGGCCCGGAGGGTGAAGAACAAGCTGGGCCTCAAGGAGGAGTAAAGAAGTGAGCTCAGCCCAAATCCAGCCCCATGCCTCCAGATGCTGCTTCATGAACTGTTACTCAGCAAGTGCTTTCTCGAGGGAATGAAAGAGGGTTTTTTGGTTTGTTTTTTTTTAGTGCTTTTTTAATCCAGCATAAGTTCCAGCTTGCTAATAGAATGGTACATGGGTTCAGTTCCCCTCTGAATAAACAATTGGAACAAAATGTTTTGTGTGCCCTGGTGAGCTGGGGAAGGCTCTGGGAAGCTGCCAGGTCTCCCAGCATGAGATAAGGGGAGGCCATCTGGCCCGTTAGACTGTAGACCATGGGACCAGACCAAGGAGAGGTTGTTTAAATTGCTAAGGTGACAAATTAATTTGATATCGTTTCAGGCCCCTCTTCCAGGGCTGAGGGAGATGTTCAGAGCTGTGCAGGCAGCGGCAGGGCCCTGTCCTTTACCCCGTGCGAGCAGGATGGGCACAGCGCGGGGAGAGGAGGGGGTGACGCCATGGGGAACCCCAGCACGGGCTCAGGGCGGGGAGCAGCGCCCTTCCGCGCTACGGGCCGCTCACCGGGGAGGAAAGGTGCCACTCCTGCGGGCCCGGGACCCGGTCCCGGTCCCGGTCCCTGCCTCCATCTCACTCCCGGTCCCGCTGCTCTGAGCGAACGGAGGCGCCACAGCCCCTTATATAGGGCAGGGCCTGCGTGGGCGTGGCATCGCCCCATATCTGGCCCCGCCCCTCAGCTCCCATTGGTCAGTCCTCGCGAGCGGCGCGTGCGCAGTGTGAGTTGGAGGCGGGACCGGCGCGAGCGGGAAAACCCAGAACCGGGACCGGGACCGGAACCGGAACCGGAACCGGCCCCGGGATGCGGCGGCGGCTCGGGAGCGGCGCGGCCCCGGCTGAGGCCTGCGGGGTGTGGCTGGACACGGCCGAGCTGCAGCGGGGCCCGGCGCGGGTGAGGCCCGGGGGGAGCGGCCTTTGGCTCCGGTGGGTGCCGGTAACACCGAGCGAGGCTCGCCGGGGCTCCGGGCACCGCCCTCATGAGGGGAGACTGCGGGAGCTGGGCCTGGTGATGGTGGAGGAGGGGAGGCTGAGAGGGGATCCCATCCATCCATGGAATATCTCCAAGGGGTGTCAGAGGATGGTGCCAGACTCTTCAGGGATAAGATGAGGAGCGATGACCATAAACCAAACCATAAGGAGTTCCACCTCAACAAGAAGAAGAACTTCTTTCCATGAGGCTGGCAGAGCCCTGGAAGAGCTGTCCAGGGAGGGCTGGAGTCTCCCTCTGTGGGAGCATCCCAAACCCACCTGGACGTGTCCCTGTGTCACCTGCTCCAGGTGACGCTGCCTCGGCCATCTCCCCCACCCCGATTATTCTGGGATTCCCAGCCCAAAGGCCTCTGAGGGTCCATGATGGAGGTGCTGCCACAAGGGGGACTGTTGCTTTTATGTTTATTTTTGTATTTTTCTCTCCTTTCTTCCTGCAGCCCCTCAGCACCAAGCTCAAAGCAGCCACCCGAATTCCCGGGAGGAAAGCACTTCAAACCACCATCCCCACCTTCTTCAGCCCCCACTCAGGTACTGGGGCTCAGGTGTTCCAAACCCAGCTCTCGGCTGCTTTGCTGGGCACTAAAGTTCATTTTGGGGTGCTGGGGGTGAAGGTTTGGATTCCCAGGAAGGAGGAGCTGGCGGGCATTGGGAGCTTGGATTTTAAATTAAACGGTTTCAGAGGGAAAGGGACTGGGTGGCTCTGTCTGGGCAGTTCTGAGAGGGTTTTGGTGACTCTGAGCAGCTGAAGGTGCTGATGTGAAGCAGCCCAGAGCTGGGGGTGCAGTTCCAGGGGGATGGTGGGGGACAGTCCCTGGGGACACCCAGGGGAGAGCAGGGATGCTGAGCCCTGGGAAATGGGTCTGCTTTCACCAATTCTCTGCTGTTCTCAGATGAGAGAGACAAAGAAAACTCCAGGCCGAGTCCCTGTTCCCCAAAAAAACACCGTAAGGACTCGGGGGTTCCTCTGACTGCCTGTCCTGTGAAGATCCTGCCCTTGCCCCAGCTAGAGGGAGCCTGGGAAGAGCCCCCTGGAGCCCAGCAGGGCACATCCCGGGCATGGAAAACACCTCTGGATCCCCTGGAGCTCCAAGTGGAGCCTCAGAGCCCCAGCAGGACTGGGGGGGATTCCTGGTGCTGCAGCCTCTCCCCTGGCTCAGAGCACAGCGGGGTGACCCCTCCCAAGAACAAATCCAGGTTATTTCCTGGTGAAACAGCCCCAGAGAGCAGGACACCCCAGCCCTGGAGCAGAGTTAATGCTGGGGCAGGTTCTGCTGGGACTGCTAACACAACTGCTGTCCCAGGGGCTGCTCCCAGAGGGGTTTGTTGCTCTCCCCCTCGAGCTCAGCCCCTCAGAGAGCGGGGCCAGGACCCCCAGGGGAACAGGGGCAGTGCTGACAGGGCCAGCCCCAGCCCCAGGCAGCCCCAGGGCTCTGAGGCCCTGTTCACCCAGGACTCCCAGGGGAACAGGGTCATTAAACACTGGTGAGGGAGCCCAGCCTGGCTCTGGCTGCAGTGTGGGGGGAGTGAAACCCCTCGGTGCAGCCCCCAGCAGCTCTTTGTTCTCTCAGATGTTGCTTTAACCCAAATAAAACGTTGGGAGTTTGTTCCTAAGGCTTTGACTGCTTCAGTCAGGATCACAGCCTGTGTCCCTGTCCTGGGCAGGCTGCACAGGGAGCACAGTCCCAGAGAAGGGGCTCTGCTGGCAGCCCCATCTCCACAGGCAGGCCCCAAAATCCACCAAACCCTCCTGCAGAGGAGCCTTGTGGGGACAGGGACAATGCTCACACCACCCAGGAGGGGAGGAGCTCTCTCTAAAACTGGTAATTCTCACATCTTCCTCCTCTCCACCACAAAAGTCTCTTCTCTCCTTTTGAAGGTGGGCACGATTTAATTTTTCAAGGAAACAGAGGTGGATTAAGACAGCCCCTGGCACCTGCAGATGTGGGATTTCAGCCCCACCCTGACCCCAGGCATATCAATAACCCCACAGACCATCCGTGTCTTATTAAGGCTCCATTTTATATAAAGGAAAACCAAAAAAAAAAAAATGAAATCATACTTTAAATACAGCCATGAGGGGCACTGCAGGGAACGTGGAGCTGGGGGAGAGCTGAGTGAGGGGGAACTGCAGCCACAGCCAAGGCCAAGCTCCTCCTTCCCTGGTCTGCTTGGGGTGCTGGGCCCTTTGCATTGGTGCAAGGTCAATAAATTGACCTTTGGAAGGCAAAATAAAACACAGGTTGGGGATTCAGGGACTGGTAATGGAACATTAAATTACTGGCAAGAAATTAAGGCCATTCTGTCATGCAACTGTGGGCTGATCTGTGAGAGAAGAAATACCCAGGGCACACAAAATCCCTCAGACCTGAGCCAGGGGGGAAAAAAAACCAAACCCACAAAACCCCACCTTTTCCCACCATGATCCAACAGCCCCCAAAGGGCTGGAGAGCTGGAAGCTCGTTCTCAGCTGCTCTGTGCCATCCTCAGGATAAAGAACTTTAACTTTGAGCAGGTTTGTCCTGCTCAGACTGGCCAGGGGAACTGGTTCTATCCTCACAGCTTAACGAAAGCTTAACTGGAACCTAAGGAAAAGTGCAGGAGCAAAGAACTTCAAACCCAGCAGCACTCCAGGAGATCCTCAGCAGTCACCCCCGCCAAAACACAGGTGGGAAAAGAGCTTCCATCTTCTTAAAAAGGTTTTTCTTAAATAGAACAACACATGGCAAACACATCAAACCCAAAGGGTCTTTCCTAAGGAAGTGTCTGGTGCACAAACCACGTCTGGTTAATAAAAGAGGCAAAAGGCTCAATCCTCAGCAGAAGGCAGCTACTGTGGAGGAGATTTTGGGAGCATGAATGCTTTTGCTTACAGGGCTGAGTGACAGCAGCATCACTTCTCCTTCAGGGCCAGGTCTTCATCCTTCAGGGCAAATTTCCTCCTCAGGACCTCTGCGATGAGCACGGCTGGGTCCTCCTCCTTCAGGGAAGGGCGGCTCCTGCAGGGGGACAGGAGCACTGGGAATCAGCCCAGACAGGAGTCTGAGTGCATTGTTTATTGGTCACATTCCCAGCCCAATTATACATCTCTAAAACTGCTGTTTACACTTTCACACGTTGCTGCATTGGTTGATGGATCCTTTTCACTCAAACCCCACCAGGATCTCTGGAAAAGGGATTGATCAAAGTCCAGGGGTTCCTTTAATGGAGAGCTTTCATTCTTTGTCACCAGTTTCTCAGCATCCCTGCTCCTGATTTAGCCCAATTGTTGTTTCAGCAGCCTTGAAGATTTCTCAGCTTAGCTCTGTTGTTGTTTCAGCAACTTTGAGGAATTCCAGAGGCTCTGATAAACACACCTAGAGAGAATTTGGCTGGGGCATCCCTGGGAACAAGTTATTGAGACACATCACAACACAGGAGCCAGAATTCCTGATCAACAGCCCTGGCTGGAGTGTCCCCAGTGCTTTCCTGCAGCTTTTATCAGGAGATGCTGTCAGGAGGGTAAGAGGTACAAAAAAACCCACCAGGAAACAACAAAGGGAGGGGAAATCCAGCCCTGTCAGCCAGGGACTCACCTGGAGCTCGTTTTGTGGCTCCAGGGGGATCCTGGAATCTCACCCTCAAAGCTCTGGGTAATTCTTATTCCACTGTGCTAATAACAAGCAATCAACCCAAAACTTCATTAATTACTTACAGCATCCCCCCCATATAGATCAGCCCTCAGTGAGGTGTTTGGGGGGAAGCCCTGCAAGTGTTTCTTTTTCCATTAATTTTGTTGCACTGTGGATTTCTGCTCCCCTATTTCAATATGGGAGATTCCAGGCATTTTAAAGCAGGGCTGGTGCAGATTTCCTTCCACTGCACGACTTCTCCTGTTCTCAGGGCAATCTGCCTCCTTCAGCAAGTTCACACAAGCAGCTCTCTTTAGAAGATTATTTTACAGGAGGCCAAACCTCCGTTCTTTTCCCTCAGGTACCACGGTTTTGTTTACAACCTGTAATAATAACCTCAGAGCTTTTTTCTTTCTTTTCCCAGAGCTGAAGCCCTCCCTCACTCAGAATACATTATGGGAGTTTTAAACATTCCCAAAAAACAAAAAACAAAAAAATCCTCCTGGAATATTTCCACCAGATACTGGAACAGGCTTTGGTTCCCATTTGCTGTAACAGGCACATTTCTACAAGTTCCTCACTCCCTCCTGAAGCTTCCAAGGCTGAGTTTAAACACCAAGGCTGAGCCTAAGCACCGAGTCCTACACAGCAGCAGCAGAGAAACATCGATGTCATTACCTTTTCAAGTATCTTTTGCATCTTTAAGCACCTTTTTTCCTCCACTTAAAGGGCACCTGACCCTCTTCAGGCGCCCCAGTACAGCTGGGGGAGCACAGGGGCTGCCTCACAACTGCCCCAGAATTAGGAATTACAGCTCATCAAATCATGAACATCAGTAATTAACTTAATTTTTTCAGCAGCTCTTCAGACAGCTTTAATTAAGCTGTAACAACCCCAAGCAGTGTGCAGGAGGCTGGGAAGCTGACGAGGGGAAAAATGGTTCAGCTGCAGCTTTTGTGTCTCAGCATTCCCTGCAGGAGCAGGGCCCAGCTCTGGATAATCAGCCAAGGATCCAGGGGAGGGGTCCTGGGCTCCTCCTGTACCCCAGAAGGAGGATTTGGAAGCTTCCCTCAGGAAAACCACAGCAGAGGGGTGAGTTCTGTCAGTTCTGACACCCCCTGATGCTCTGGGTGTGGAAGCTGAGCGTGTTCCTCTCATCTGACTTGATTTTTTTTTCAGTGCAGAGCATCTGATTTCCTTTCAAACCCAATTAGGCAACAGCAATTGTGCTCAGCCACCAGTCAGCGTGGTATTTTTGGCCAGGAATGTCACAGAACAGAGTGAAAAACGTGGAGACTGAGCTCCAGCACTGTGACAAGCTGGTGGCACAGGCAGAAGGAGCCTCCTCAGCTGGACAGGATCCTGTCCACGGAGCAGTTTCAGGAGTTCTTATGATCAGAACTTGTCAATTCCTCAGGAGACAAGTGCAAACTCAGCCTGCCCACGCCCAGAGCTGGGCCAGATGAAGAGGCACAGAAGCTGAGAAGCTCCACGTGTTAAATCCCTCTACATTCCATGCTGGAAAAGCTGCCGAGCTTCCCAACTCAGCCTGGGAATGTGAGGAGGGCTAAGACCAGCACTTTCCTCACTCTGAAAGCTGCCAACACACAGAGGGCTGCTTTCATCTGGGCAAACACAGCTTTTTGTCAGGTGAACAAGCTGGAACAGCCAAACATTGGGATAAGCAGTTTAAATTCCCCTCCACTATTTTCTATCCAGGAAAAAAACTCAAAAAAACCCCAACAAAAACCAAATCAGGAATGGGTTACCAAGTTCTCCTCCAAGGAGGTACTTCCTTCCCCCATGAAAATTCTGCATTATTTCCCATCCCAGAAAGACAAACAACCCCAGGAATGGGTTACCAAGTTCTGCTCCAAGGAAGTACTGCCCCCATGAAAATTCTCCATTATTTCCTATCCCAGAAATGCAAACAACCCCAGGAATGGGTTACCAAGTTCTGCTCCAAGGAGGTACTGCCCCCATGAAAATTCTCCATTATTTCCCATCCAGAAAGGCAAAGAACCCCAGGAATGGGTTACCAACTTCTGCTCTAAACAGGAAATCCCCCAGGAATGGAGGACACAGGGCAGCACCAGCAGCCAGAGCCGTGTCCAGGCTCTGCAGGCATTTGACAGAAAATCAAACAAGAAGCTCAGGAAGCACTTACAAGTCTTTGCTCTGCTTCATCCTATGAATGTCTTTGAGAATTCCCATCATGTCAGCAAAGCTGCTGGCCTTGGAAAGGGACACGGAGTCCTCCTCATCGGGGTCCTTTGGCTCTGGCCGGCAGCTCTCAGAGGAGAGCGCGGCCACCGGGGGCAGCTCGGCCACCGAGGGCAGCTCGGGGCTCTCCAGCTCCGCCTCCTCCTCAGTGATGTCGCTGATCACAAAGGACGTGGTGGACTGGAAAGAGGGTCCAAAACAATGCACGGGAGAAGAGGCATTAGAGCTCCCCGGAGATAACAGATCCGGGGTCAGCTGGGCGGAGGCTGGAAGAGAAAACGAGAGGTGGAGGGATGGACTCAATGTGGGACAGCTTTTCCTCAAGACAAGAGAATATAAATGGAAATACAGCCCCTGAGCTGCCCCCAGAGCCATCATGCCAGCGAGGGAGCTGCTGGAGAGCAGCCCTGAGGGAGCCTGGAGGGAGCAGCAGAGTTCAGCCCAGCAGGAGGAGGATCCCACCTGACTCTGCGGCCACGATCTTGGCGATCTGGCTCCGGAGGTGACTCAGCTCATCCTGGAGCTCTGTGGTCCGGCTCAGGGCTGGCAAACCAGGCTTCTTCAGGGCCAGCAGCTTCTCCTCCTGCTTCCTCAGGTTGGGCACAGAAGCGTTTCTCTGGATCACCGTGAAGGGACTCGGCTTCCACTTGTGCTTCAGCGGGCGAGTGTCACTTCTGGGGACAAAAACCTGTCACTCACTAAATTCAAACCTCTCCATGACAAAGCCTGGTCTCCCCTGAGGGCAGCAGAGCCTCCAACAAAACAAATGAATCCTCTGAGTACCATCAGAGGTGCAGATGTGCACTCTGCAGCACAAGGGACACAGGAAATACAAGCAATCAACCCAAAACTTCATTAATTATTTACAGCATCCCCTCCGTATAGATCAGCCCTCAGTGAGGTGTTTGGGGGGAAGCCCTGGAAGTGTTTCTTTTTCCATTAATTTTGTCTGCTCCCCGATGGAGGGAGATACTATCTGCCCCTGGTAGTGTCCAAGGCCAGGCTGGAGAGGGCATTTCAGTCCCAGGAGAACTCAACCCTTGCACTTCCTGACCAGAAAACACCCTGGAGCAGGGGGTTCCTCTGCACAGAGCAGTGAGTGAAACAGGACATGGCACAGGCTCCTGGCACAGGAATTCCTCTGCAGGTACTTTGTTATTTTTCTCCCCTCCTCTTGGGAAAAACGTCTTTCAAGAGGCAGCACATCAGACACTGAGGGGACTGAAGTTGTGGCCACGTGAGCAGTGTCTGGCCTGAGCTCTGTGCCAGAAGCCAGCAGCTGAAAACCAACCTGACCCTGGCGTAGGTCTCCTCATCATCTGCTGCGATCCACACGATGTCAGCCAGGGTGGGGACAGGGGGCACATCACCCAGATACAGATCTGAGACACTGGGCAGAACCTGGCAAGAAGGAAATACTGCTCAGGGGATGGAGTTTTCTGTCCTGGAGCTGCCCCAGCTGTGCTGTCAGAGCCCCTGTCCTCAGCAGCAGCAGCTGTGTCTGGCACATGCACAGCAGCAACTCCAGCAGGTTTCCTTTAGCCTGAACAATTGGGGGATTTTTTTTTGAGCTGGGAAAGAAATCCTTTGGGTCTGGGCACTGCTGGGTCAGCTCCTGCTCTGTGGGAATTGAGAATTCTGAGAAATATTTCTTTGTATGTTTAAGAGATTTTAAAACCTCTGACAAACAGTATTTTTCACCTTTGTCATGGTAAAAGGGCTTTTTAGGCTCTAGGATGAAGCAAGAACTTTTGAGAGTGTGTATTAGATAGTAGGATAGTGTGTAGGTTTATCACAGGGTGAGAATTTTAGATATATGGGGTTTTCAGAATGGTGAGCAGGGAAGACAAGGTGGAAGAGACCTCATGGTTTCTGGGCTTCTTCCTTCTTCCTCTCTCCATGTTCTGCTGTGGAGGTGGCACGTTATGGTTGGCTTAGAGTAGAGTCTGACTTTCTAACATAAATAAGAGTTATTGGAGATTTTGTATAAATATTGCTTACGTGGGTTCTAATATAAAAATACACACCACCCTGTGTGTGTGGGTTTTGTGCCTTGGACTGACCTGCAGTGCAGAGCTCTGCTGGTCAGGAGAAAAAATGTTAGAGATAAGAAAGAATAAACAATCAATGAAACATCACAAGAGACAGCTCATGACCAGTTTTTCAACTCTGGCTGGGGAGTAAAAAGATTTGAACATTCTTGGGTTTTTTGGTGCAGCCGTGGTGAAAAACAGAGAGAAAAAAATATTTTTATAAAACCCAAGAGCGCTCCTTCCTGCTGTGTGTGTGAGGCAGGAGGGGACACCTGATCCAGGCCAGGAGCTGCCAAGGCCACGTGCTGCCACTCCAAGGGTGACGTCAGGGACTCCACAATCCCTGGGAACAGGCCCAGAGGGCACCAGGCTCCTTGGAGGTCACACAACAAACTCCACCTTTCCATCTCCTCCAGCTCAGACCCTACCTGAGCAGGGATTCCCTCACGTTGCCAGCGATCGCTTTACAAGAACAGAATTAAAGAAGAAATAAACTCCTCTGTACTGGTGCAACCACAACTCTGCAGGTGTGTGGGGGCAAGGCAGCACCTGATGGCAGTGCTGGGGTCACTCACCTCGAAGGTGGCCCTGGGACAGGGTCTCAGGGGCAGGTTGGAGCCAATCATCCTGACCACGCTGCGAGCTGAGCCGTGGGGCTTGTTCTGCCAGATGGGGATGGTCTACAAGAACCCACAGCACACAGTCAACATCTCCAGTTAGTAACCTTCTTGAAATTCCTTACATTGGAAATTCTCCTAAACTGTCGTGAGTCTGATCTCTGGGTTTTCATCTCTTCACTTTTAATTGAGAACCTGGTGATACCTGAGGCCCCCATTCCACAAAACTGTGTTCAGCTGGACACAGGTGACAGCCACCTGTGCAGGGACATTCTGAACACACGTGTAGTGTCTTCAGGACTGAAAACTAAAAGCACTCAGTAACAGGCACTGCCAACAGGCATTTTCCCAAAGGCAGACTTGGCAAAAGGAGGAAAACAGCAACACACCAAGGGCCCAGGAGGAAAATGACACCAAAAGAAAGTGACAGTCAAGGGACACTCCTGCTTTCACATCACCTTTAGTGCAAGCATTGTTAAATACGTCAGGGCAGCTGTGAGTCCCCTTCCCTGGAGATACTCACTGCAGAAAAGGTGAACTGATTGAAATAATTGAGGAACTGCTCTAGAGGGCCCTGCCTGAGCTAGGGCTGGGCCAGGTGACCCATTCTGAGATAAGGCTGAACCCTTCTTGGGTGACAGCAAGTGACAAGTCTACCCAGTGCCTGTCCCACGGGGAACAGCCTTGGAGAGCATCTCCAGAAACAGCAACTGTTCTGGAGCTCTCTGGACACTTCTGAACTGGACCCAAAAGCTGAAATGCTCTACCCATTTGACACTCCCAGGCTCCGGACAGAGAACACCACAATGACAAAACTCAGCCCACAACACGCCCAGTAACTGATTTATTGCTGGAGCAACCTGTGCACTTTGTGCCTGAGCAGCGCTCTGTGCTGACACCTCTGATGAGCGATTTAAAGTGACCCCCTGAGCTGGCGAGAGGCAGAGCTGCAGGGGCAAGGTGTCGGGGAGGGCTCTGGGGCAGCTCCTGGGACAGGTGCCAGGGCTGCTGCTCCGGGAGAAGGAGCGGGGGCAGTGTCCAGGCAGTGTCGGGCAGTGTCAGGGGCCGTGTCGGGCAGTGTCGTGGCAGTGTCGGGGCAGTTCGGGGCATTGTCGGGCAGTGGGGCAGTGTCGGGGCAGTACCGGGGAAGTGTCGGGGCAGTGTCCGGCTGTCCCGGCCCCGTGTCACTTACGGCCTCCGCGTCCATCTCCGCTGCTCAGCGCCGGCCGCTCATCGCACCCGCTCCGCCGCGCCTCGCTCGCTGCAACACACAAAGGAGCGGCTGCAGCCCGGCCCAGCCCCCGGTCCCTGCTCGGCCCCGGCCCAGCCCCCGGTCCCTGCTCGGCCCCGTCCCCTCCGGTCCCTGCTCGGCCCCGTCCCCTCCGGTCCCTGCTCGGTCCGGTCCCGGCCCCGGCCCCCCGGTACCTGCTCGGCCCCGCTGCCAGCGCCGGGCGCGGCCCCTCCGCCGCCATCGCCCGGAACCAGAACCAGAACCCGCCCCGCACCTTCCGGGGCCGCAGCGCAGGCGCGGGGACAGGGACAGCGGGGACAGGGACAGCCCGGGGCGGAGGGACCGCGAGGGGACACTGGGGACACCCCGGTGCAGGGGGACACTGGGGACACCCCGGTGCAGGGGACACTGGGACACCCCGGTACAGAGGGATATCCCGGTGCAGGGGGACACTGGGGACACCCTGGTGCAGAGTGACACACCGGTACAGAGGGATATCCCGGTGCAGAGGGACACTAGGGACACCCACACCTTGGTGCAGTGAACCCCGGTACAGGGGGCACCCCGCATTACAGAGGGATTATACCGGTGGCAGGGGGGACACTGTGGGGACACCCCGGTGCGGGGGGCAGCCCGCCCCCCGCCCGCCCGCAGCCCCCGGCGGAGGAAGCAGAGGCGAGGCCGAGCCGGACGATGCACGGATGGTTTTACCGGGGCCGCTCCGCCGCCCCTCCCGGCCGACATCGGCCCGGGCCCGCCGCGGGTTTCGGGCCGGGGCGTCACAAGGCGCGACAGGGGCGGCAGCGGGAGCCGCTGTCCCGAGGAACGCGGGTACACTGGAATGGGGGTACACACGGAACGGGGGTACACTGGAATGGGGGTACACTGGAATGGGGGTACACACGGAACGGGGGTACACACAGAACGGGGGTACCGAGGATGGAGCTGCTGGTCCCCAGGGCGGCGCAGGGGCAGTGCCGGAGCAGCTCAGCAGGACAACGGGGACAAAGGGACACGGGTGGGTGCCCTGGGACTCCTCGGGAGCCTCCAGGCTGCTCCAGCTCGGGGGTGGCTTTTGGGCTCCCTCTGCCACTGGCCAGCCTCAGCCCGGGAGCTCCTGAGAGAATAACCAGGAATTCTGTTAGGCTGGAGCCCTGCAGGGATCAAAGTCCCCGAAGGATGACACAACTGTCCCTAGTGCTGCCTGGAGACCCCAGCCTGTCACACTGGAGTGTGAGAAAGTGCAGAGCGAATGCATAGTTACAAAGCCAACACTGAGAAACATCCCGGGGTCATTAATTAATCTCACTAGAGCAATTAGTGAACTCAGTCTCCAGGCTCAGGTATGGACAGGGAGGCTGGGGACAAGGTAATTGTCACCCTCCTGCCAGAGCCCAGGAATGAAAATACCTGGTCAGAAAAAAAAAAAAAAAGAAAAAAAAAAAGAATCACCAAAACTCTTCCCTTAATTTGATTTGGTCCAACAAAATTGTGCTTCAGAGAGCAGAAAAAGCATCACCAGGCAGGGCTGGCTGCAGGCAGCTACTGAAGATGCTTTGTCTCCTCACATGTCTAGGAATTTGCCTTAAAACCTGTTTCACTTAACTTTTCCTTCTCCAAATTACAAACCAATGCTCACTCCATGCAGGTATTGGCAGAGTAGAAGCAACTGCTCAAGGTGGCTTCAGCTAAGGGATAATGGCTTCATGTCTGAACAATCTCTTTGGAAAAAAAATCCTGAAAATACCTTTTTGTACTTCTGGCTTTTAGAACTGCCCGGCTCTCAGCCAGGTGAGGCTCTCAGGGCAGTTCCCAGAGGGAATGTCATGATTCCTCACTCAGCATGACCTGGAAGCTCGAAGCAAAGAGGGACAGAGCACCAGCTCCAAGGGGACACTGGGAGAAGCTCCAGAGCTGCTGGGGAGGGAGCCCTGGGAAGGATGGACGGGTGGGACACTGCTCATTGCTGTGTCCTTTAGCCTGAGGGAACTCCTGGGGGCTCTCAAACTGATCCCTCTGAGCTGCACCAAACCCTGGTGCCCACTCCTGGGGTCCCCAGCACCTCCCCTGGGGACACAGACCCAGCCTGAGTGAGGCCATCAGGTCACACAGGGCACTGCTCAGAGCTCATCCTCAGCTCACTCGTTCTTTCAGCTCCACATTTCCCCCCCTCCCCCGGCTGCCACAGTCCTGTCACACAGATTGTCACTGTCACTCCGTGTCCAGAGGTGCCACAGGGCAGCAGGCTGGCCCCGAGGTGGGAGCAGGGAGCTGCCCAGGGGTGCTGGTTCTGTCCTCACCACGAGTGTTCGGTCGCATTGGCAATGCTGCTCCCTGCTCTCAGCAAGTCCTGGAGATCAGGAATTCTGGGGTTACACCAGTTTCACCAGTCCTAACAGGAGCTGCAGAGAAATGAGGGTGGCTGGCACACCCAGGCCTGTGGCCTGGGAATGGATTCAAGTATTTTCACTGCTGTAAAAATGTGCCTGAACTGAAAAGGGCAAGTTGTGTGAACTCAGCCTCAAACCAAGACTCAGAGCACAGCCTCAGCCTGGGACTGCCTGCAGTTCAACACCAACGTCTGGTATGGAGATGAGAGGATTTCTTGTAACCAAAATAGATCTCTGGAGTCTTTGGCCATCTCAGTGGTGCCTGTTTTTAGGGCTGCAGATATGGCTTTGCTCTCTGCAGCCCTTCCTTCAGGAACTGGAGGTAAGTTGCAGTTGAAGGGTCTTCAAAATTGGTTGAGAAACTAAAGATGCTGCTTTCAACATCTTCAGGCTTCATAGAAGTAATGTCCAGGAAATAGTTGGCATTGATATGGTGAATCTGGCAAAGAAAACAGATGAGAGGAGACTTGTAAGGGTCAGAGCAATTCCTCCCTTGGTGCCTTGGCCTGCAGCCAGCACAGAGGTGACAAGGTTGTAACAGCTCCTACAGAATATCTAATTCTTTGCAAATGCTAATTCAGGAACCAGAATTGGGATTTGAATTTCACAGACAGAGAAAAACGTGTGATCTTCCCCCAAGGGTGCTGACCCTTTGCTTAGGTTAGGAAGAAGATGAAGGTGATTTGGGAAACATCATGGAGGCTCAGATCCTGTCTGTGAGCAAGAGCCTGGGGTGCTGCAAAACCAGCACCTGAGCTTCCAACACCTCCTGCTGCCCCACGGAGCTGGGAGAGGGGGCCACTGACCCACTGGGGCTGCTGGCCACAGAACTGAGCTCTGTCACAGCCCACAGCCTCATGGGGACAGCAAGAGGTGACCAGCTGGGCAGGGTTAGCCCAGCCCAGCAGCTGCCATGGACAGCACCACGCTGCCAAGTGTCAGGAACTGATCCCCAAATCCAGGGGGGGCTGCTGGGGAGCACAGCAGAGCCAGAGAGTGTGGGCTCACTCTGCTGTGATCAATCTGGGGAGGAGAGAGAGACCAAGGTGCTGGAAGCTGCTGATCAGGAGATTTTCTTCAAAGGATGAGCACAAAGGGCTGTGGGTGCAGGAAAAAAAGCTACAGTGGCTTCTCAAAGCTCAGGAACCACACTTGGTTCAAGGCTGTTCTGCCCCAGCCCAGAGCTGCTGCTGCTGGTCTGAATAAAAATACATTTGTTTCAGATTTCTAGGTAAAGGGACAAAGGCTCAAGGGGCAGTCCCAGGTCTGGGAAACCCTGCAGAAAACACAATCCATGGGGAAGAGCCCAGCCCTACCACCGTGCCGTTGGGGAGGCAGATGATCATCTCCACAGGGAAGTTGTATTTCTCCAGGTGCAGCTTGGCCAGTTTGCTGTAGAACTCATTTTCTCTGTTGCTCTGCAGGGAGATCCCAAAAACACATATTTGCACACCCCAGAAGTGGCAGAATGGCACAGGGGGAGAGGGAGGGAGGCATCAGAGAGCTGCTTTGCAGTGTAACAGTAGCTGGTACCATTCTCTCAGGCTGCTTTCCCATTCCCTTTCAGGCTCCCTCTCTCATTTCAGCTGCAGATTTTCTTCCCAGACAATAAAATCACCCCATCATAGGCACACGGACAGCCTTTCCCAGAGTCTCCAGCTCTGTGACTGATCCCAGCTGACAGCACAGGCTCAGAAGTGGGGAAAGGCTCAGTCAGGAGCCTCAGGGTTCAGTTTTCTGGTTGTCCCCTGGGTTGCAGGGGAGTCAGCTGGCTGATGGCACCAGAGGCCTTGCACAGGGCTGTCTCACAGAGAAGCATCTGGTTTAGCTTTAAAATTGGCACCAGGACAGAGCCAAGGGGGTCACTGTGTCACTTCTCAGCCTGCCTCCATCTGGTGTCTGCTTGGCCCCTGCAGTGGCTGAGGACAGGGAGGGCTTGTAACAAAAAACCCCCTGGCACAAGAGGGAGCTCCCCCTGCCCTGGCACCCCATGGCACCCCCAGCAGAGTGTGAGGCTCACCTGCAGCTCTTCCAGCTCCTTCACCAGGGACCAGCTGCTGATGAAGCTCTCGTTCAGCAGGGTGAGGATGGGCGAACTTTCCAGGACGGTCTCCCGGAGAGTTCGCCCCGAACCTGGCACAAGAAGCTTTGCTGTTGTTTCCTGAGGTCACTGTCACCATGCTCGACACCACCTGCCGAGTGGCAGCTGACTCTGGCTCCCCCCAGCCCTCCCCACTGTCTTTTTGCTCCGTTGCTGGCAGTTTTCCATGGCTTCTGCTCCCCACAGGTGCTGCTGGCAGAGAGGACTCAGCAGAACAGAGCCCAAGCCAGGCACAGAAGGCCCAGGAGAAGTCAGCCATGGAAGCCACCCCGAGTGCCACTTGCTGTTCATGCCCAGCACAGCCCAGTGCTGAGGGTTTTTCAGGGCAGACAGGACTGCAGAGGCCCTCCCCTTCTCACCCATCCCTCCTGCCCAATGTGGCACAGAGCTCTCAGGCACTGAGGGGGAAAAGCTGTGCTTTGGGACAGCCCTAAGGCCAGGCCTGGCTCTGGCCCTCCTGTGCAAGTGCCAGGCACAAGGTAGAGAGAGCAGTGTCCCTTTTCCCTGCCAGTGCTGCCTCTCCCCCAGCAGCAAAGAGGAAGGGGAAAGACCAGAGCCATGTCTCTACCTGACTCACAGCTTCTCTCAGACAGAGCTGGTGCTGCCACTGAGCAGCTCAGCTCACATCAGAGATTCCCCACTCCCAGTTCCCATCAGGGATTCCCCACTCCCAGC
>CM031873.1:13667138-13697093 GCA_018697195.1 Certhia americana | reverse complement strand
GCCGCCGCCTCCCCTCACGCTGCCCAGGCCGGTCGCGCCCGCCATTCCCCCTCCCTCTGCCCGTCCCCGCCCCTGCCCGCTCCCCGGTGCCCGCTCCTCGGTACCTGCTGCCGCGCCGCCTCCGCGTCCCGGTAGTACTTGACGGCCACCAGCGCTGCGAGCAGGGCCAGGGCCAGCGCCAGGCGCGGAGGGGCCGGCCCCGGCCCCAGCCCCGGCCCCGCCATCGCGCCGGGCCCGCGCCGCGGAGCCGCCATGGCCGCCCGACCGGGGGAGGCGTCAGGCGGCGAGGAGGGGCCGCGGCCGCCGAAAAAAAAACCCCTTTTCAGTGTTAAATCACCGCCGCTCCGCCAGAGGAAGGATCTTTTTAGTGTTTCATCAGCGCCACCCGGTCAGGGAAAAACAGTGTTGTGTTAAACGGCCGTCGCTCCGTGAGGGAAAAGCTCGTTTTAGTGTTAAATGGCCGGCGCCCGCTGAGGAAAAAATGTGTTTTAGTGTTAAATCCCCGTCGCCTGGTTAGGGAAAACCTCTTTTTGGTGTTAAATGAGCGGCATTCGTTCAGGAAAAACACTTTTTAGGCTGAAATGTCTCTGCTGTGAGGGCTCTTGGAGGGATGAACCCCTTTGTCCTCAGTGGTCTGCGAGGGCTTTGCCTTTAATTACCGATGGCAGAGGGCTTTGTGTCCATCCCCACCTTTCCACTGTGGCATTTTGTCTTTTAAGTACGCTTTTCCTAGAAAGAACCAAACCAAAAGAGAAGTTCCTGAACTTCTCTTGCACTTCCCAAACCCAGCCGTATCCTGCACTTCTATTTGGTTATATAGCTGACCAAAACTGTTGTGGGGTTTTTTTTGTTTTGTTTTCATTTGGGTTTGGTTGGTTGGTTGGTTTTTGTTTTTTGTGGGGTTTTTGTTTGTTTGTTTGTTTTTTAAAAAAAACAAAACAGGTGT
Source organism: Certhia americana (assembly GCA_018697195.1). Lineage (NCBI taxonomy): Eukaryota > Metazoa > Chordata > Aves > Passeriformes > Certhiidae > Certhia > Certhia americana. The sequence continues at coordinate 13,696,147 of CM031873.1, read as the reverse complement.
CGGTGGGTTCACTTGCAGTGATTCCGCTGGGCTTTGAGCCCTAGGGATGGGAATTAGAGGATGGGAATTAGGGGATGGGAATTAGGGGATGGGAATGACTTGGCAGCACTGGGGTGATGGTGCTTAGCCTCAGCCTCCAGCACCAGCCCCACATTTTGGGTCATTTTTACCACCAGCCCCAAATTTTGGGTCACTTTTACCACCGCGCCACATTCTGGGTCGTTTCGATCCCAAACTTTTCAACCTCCCCTTGTTTTCCAATGCCCTTCAGGTCCCTCCACAAGGCCGTGGCATTGGTGTCGTTGTCCCTTAGCGATGGCTGGGCCAAGACACAGATATTTACTCATTTTAATCCCTCCCCATACCTCATTGTGATAAACAAAATTCCCTGTTTGTTCTTATTCAGTAAGAGTTAGTTGTTAATGTTGTGGTTATTTGTTACCAATCATTGTTAAAAGTTGTTTTCCCAATTGTTCCCTTTTTACCCTAGTCTGTGTTTGCCAGTTTCATGCTTGTGTCCCCATGTTCCCAGAATCCTCCCGTCGGAAGCTACATTTGTTGCACCCCGACTGCTGCTCCCAGACGTCCTTGCGCACTGACTATATGCAAATAAGGGGCATTTGGCCTAAATCGGACTCCCAAAACCACAAAACAACATATCACAGAACAATAAAAACAGCAGCACTACTCTGAGAAAACCTCAAGGAAGCATACACCAAGAGCTGAGTTCGGCCGTGTGGCCCTAAGTGCAATAGTACCCAGACAGAGAGACACCCTAGACCGACGAGCCCTCATTGTCTTCTGGTGCTCTCGTGAGGACAGAAGCCCCAGCTCTGCCTGCATTCCTGTGGACAAAGCTGCTTTCCTCCTCCTGTGTGCCACCTCTGGGAGCAGCGGCGGTGTGTGCGCGACCCGTCGGGCCCCCACCTCGAGCTGATCACTAATAAAGGCATTAAAAAGGAGAAAAAGCTCCTGCCCTTTTTCTTCATCATCCTGGAAGATTTCTGCTGCAGGGCCAACAGCAGCGAGTGTTTGATCTCTCTGAGGGTAGCAGGAAGCGTCAGCGTTTAATCCTTTGAAGCTCTGCTGTATCCTAAGCCTGCCTAATCGTTTTTGTTTTAGGCTTAAAGAACTCTCGAGATGGAGATGAGCGAGAGCATGACCAAGCCATTAGGAGAGGAGGATGGCAGGAGGCAGAGGAGCCCAGCAGTGGAACCAAGTGGGATATTTGTGATTCATGTCAGGGTTGGCGCACTGAGGGAGGAAAAAGAAAGTTCCTTCTGCCAGCTGCACCATGGCAGAAAACTTCCCTGAGACTCTGCTCTGTGAAGAACCCAATGCTGGCTTGGCTGTGGGGAGGAATGGGATTAGCAGAGCAGGGAAATGATGTCTGGGAGCAGGGATGGGTGGGGATGAGCTCAGCACTTGGAGCAGATGTGCTCTAAAACCTGGGCAGTGAGGGGTGCAGAGCTGCTGCTTGCCTGGAATAACCCAGCAGGAGCCAGTGGATGTGACAGCCTGGGATGGGTTTGGAACAGGATAAACGCCCTGTTTTGTCTGGGAAATGAGGGCAGGGGCTGGCAGAGCTGAGGGGATTCTGTTTGGATGATGAGAAGCAGAAGGGCTCATTTTACACCTGAACCATTTCCAGTGTCATCAGCCACCACATAAAGATGAGAAACGGGGGAGTTATCTGAATGAAAGACAAAAGGTGAAATAATGGAAGAGTACAAATCCAGCAACTCCTGGCTCTCCACTGCTGGGTCCTGGGATTACAGCACTCAGGAAGAATGTTAAATATCCACACATCTGCTGTGGGGCCCACCCAGGCACACCTGGATCAAAGGGAATCCTAAAAATAACAACAGGGAAGATTTCCACCCAGCAGGAAAAACTGTCCCAGATTTCCCCTTGCTCAGAAGGGAGAAAGTTGGGTTGAAAATAAGGAAAACAGTGAGGGGTTGGTAGGAGCAGGGGTGAAAAACTCAGAGGAAGAAGGAACATCCAGGTCTGGTTTGAAGGGCACAAGGAAACCAGAGGAGATAAAGCTTCACAGCCATGGAAACCAGAGTTCATCCCAGCAAAGGGAGTTTGAGACATTTCAGAGCAAACCCTTCAGCTGCAGGGCAGGAGCCAATCCCTCTGTCTTGCATTCCCAGCTCCTCCTTGGCCTTCTCAGGAGGATAACCCTAAATAAAATCCTCTGCAAAGCAGATTTATGGAGAGGGCTCCTGACTCCAGCACGATCCCTGCAGGAGGCTCTACAGGGAACAAAGCCAAAGCCCCAGCCGTGCTCAGGGGAGCTGCTGGGACTCTGCTGGAGCCAGGGCTCGTGCATCACATCTGAAACAATCAGATCAGGGGATCAGATCAAAACCTACATGGAAAAATACTCTGGCTGCCAGGCTTTTGAATCCAATAACCAATTCTGCTGAAAGCCTTCCCAGAGGAATTTAATAATGCTGTAAAAATGAAGTGTGGGTTACAAAAAGGTGTGTTTGTTTTCTGGATGGTTTTGTCTTATCTCTGTGCAGGCCAGACAGCAGCAGCCAGTGGTTGTACCAGTGATAGGGAAGAGTTTTCACCTTCACCACTGATGTAACTTTCTGTTATCAGAACTTCATTTACAGGAAATTCCTTCTGATATAAAGAAGGGCCACAAGCTCTGATGGTGGAAATTAAGATGGTAATCACAGCTTCTGAAGTAGAAGTGGAATATTCCAGGGGAAATGAGCAATAACCCAGGCTGGTGGCATTGCCTGGTGACTCCAAGCAGGAAAAAAAGAAGACCAAAACCCAACAGAATTCCCACATACCTGAGACTGGAAGGCAGGAAAGCAGCTGAAGGACACACATCTCCCCAGATCCTTTCTGTGGGGCATTTATAGCCACACCTCTGGTTCAATGTGACTCCATTGGCTCACCTGTTCCAGGTCTGGAACCAAGGGGCTCCCTCTGGACAGGAAAATCCCGGCTGGCAGGAAGAATCTGGGGTGGGATCCAGGCAGGGGAAGGGAGGAGCAGGAGCATTCCCAGCAGGACAAACATTTCCAATATCTACATTGCTGTGGGACAGGAAAACCCCTGGTGTGGCTCGAGGCCAGGCCTTGCAACAAAGCTGATCCTGGGAATAAATCTTAACTCCTGCTAAACACGGCCAGGCTGAGCTTGATGCCTGGGATTAATCCCTGGGGATTTCAGGGGATATCTGGGAGCCAGGCAGGGGAATTGGCCCCCTCGGAAAGGTTCGAACAGCCTGTGAGCAAAAGCTTCTGCTGTGCCTGGCGTGGAGCTGCTGGGAGCTGAGGCATGGACAAGCTTTGCCTCTTCAGGGCAGCTCAGACACCTCCTGGTTTGTGGTGTGGCTACTGAGCTGCAGGGAACTCCCTCTGGAAGGGGGTGGGATGCTCCCACTCACTCGGAAACCAAGCGTGGGTCTGGTCCTGGAGGGAACCAGAGCCACACTGTTTATTTTGGGGGTTATATTCTGCCCAAGTGTTCTGTGTTTTTCCAAGAGCAGGCCATTCTTATTTAAGAAATTCCCTTAATCCATTATCAAAATCCTTTGAGCTACAAGAGCTTCCCCATCCCCAAATCTCCCGGATAACACAGCTCACTCCCAAGATGTTTATTTACCAATAACATTTCTCTAGGCCAGGCTTACCAGGCAGCAGCTTTATCCCCGGGATAATGCTAAGTCCCCATCTGACAATCTTATTTATCTCGGGGAATTACAAAGGCAGGAATTTAGAAACAACATCTTCTGTTTTCACAACTTGCTCAAAGCAACTTTATTTCCCCCCCCAAGTTGCTGAATGTACCAATTGTCACGAGGATGTCACAAGAATGAACAAAAATGTTCCATCCCCCGGGGCCACAGAGCTTTGAAGTGATCAGAGGGAGCACTGATCTCAGATCCAGCGGTTTAAGAGTTGGGAATTGCTGTCAAAAACTGCCTAGATTCCCCTAGAAATCAACTTCTACTGCACAAAACTCTTTTAATCCACCAGTACTGTCTCATTCCAAGCACGGAGTAACTGGTCCTTAACAGGATCAGCCCCAACAGGCTTTTTATTTTACAAGACTTTTATTCTGTTTCACAGATCTGACTATTACAGCAGTAAAATTATTACAAGTGACTCGTAACATTTAGTTCCAAATAAAAGTAAAAAAAACACAAAAAAAAAAGAAAAAAAAAAGAAAGTTAAATGAGATGTGATGGGTGGTAAATGTGTTTTAAGAGCATGGAAAAAAAGTATATAAAAATACATCAGGAGCAAGGATTTTGCAGCCAAGTTTTGGTTTAGTTACAATTTTACAGAGTCACAGCATGGCTGAGGCTGGAGGAGGCCTCTGGGATGTCGCTGTCCCTGCTCATGCAGGGCCACCTGGGTCCCAGGGCTGTCACCTGCCCCTCTGGAGAGCTCCAAGTCTGCTCTGCTGGAGCCCAGGGTGGAGCTTTCCCCCCTCCCTCCTGCCCTCAGCATCCTGAACTCACCATTCATGGCCACTACAGCCAGAGCTGCCTTGGATCTTCATTCTGGGCTCAGCAGAGCCCCTCTGTTGGCTCCCATGTCCTTTGGAGGGGGAATTGATCACCAACTGATCACCAGTTGATCACCTGGACTGCTCCTGTCCTGCTGATTTACCCTCCAGCAGGGACCAGGGTGGTTCAAGTCCCTTGGGAGGAGCAGGGCTTGGAATCTGCAAATTCCCACCTGAGGCTGCTCCTGTCTGTGGAGGATCTGATCCTCTTTGTTTCCCACTAAAACATCACCTTTCCCTGTCCTCTCTTCACTCCTGAGCTCTCAGTTGGCTCCTCAGCCATCCCCAGGAACTCCAGCTGCTCCAGGAACTCCCACACAAGAGCTGGAATTCTTGGGGCTGGACAACTCCCCTTCCTCGTTCCCCTGTCCCTCCTGAAGAGCCCCCAAAGCCCAGCACCAGAAAACCCAGAGCACTGAGAACTGTTCACTGGGAAGGTGATAAATCCAAGAGCAGATAAAAGGCAGAAATGAAACAGAGAAAGGAAAGGAGGATGTGTGTGTCTGTGTAAAATCTATTTTATGGCAAACTTCCAGTCCTTTGGCCACTATAAAGCAAAATCAGTGGATTTCATATAAATTCTCTGTATAAAGGAATGTCTATGAACTGTGTACAGTATGGCCCAGAATAAACATCTCATCAGCAGCCTAGTAGAGCTCCTCACAGAGGAAAAGAAGGTGCTTAGTCATGGTTCATCTTCCCAAGAAAATACTGTCCGGAATTGGACTAGTGCCCCAAAACACCATTTCAGGAACAACAGGAATTCCTTCAATGGAAAGGAAAAGCAGAGTCTGCCCAGGCTGGGGGAGCAGGAGCTGGGCAGGGGCCTCAGGGCTGCACTGCTGCTTTAAAGTCTGTGTGGTTGATGGGCAGGGGATGAGCCTCGGTGTTGAACACCCAATCCTCCAGGGACAGCACATCATCTTCACAGAACAGAAGATAGAGGTACCTGGAGCCACAGGAGAGGACACACAGGGGTCAGGGGAGCTCAGCAGGGACTCCAGGCAGGCACAGGCAGCAGGATGTGCTGGAGCTGCTGCCTCTGTACCTGTGACACATTCCCAACTCCCTGGAAAATCCCCCCCTTCCCACTCAACCCAGCTGTGGATCACAGCAGAACCCCTGAGCAGGAACCTCCATGGCAGCAGAGGTTCTGCAGCAGGGAACTCCTAAATCTTTGCAGCCTTGCCCAGTTCCCCCCTAGGATGGGTTGGCTTGGAAAGACCCTGAAAGCTCCTCTGCCTCCTGCCCTGAGCAGGGACACCGCCCCTGGAAGAGAAGACTCCCCCCTGATTATCTGCAGCTCATTAAGCAGCTGCTGCAGGAATTGTGCTGCTCTGGAAGGCCCCTGTGAGCTCAGACTTACTTGAGAGTCTCTGCGAGGAAGAAGCTCTGCTGCATGTTGTCGTGCGTGGGCGTGGTGGTGTAAACGTCCCTGATTCCAGAGAAGCCAGCTTCCACCCTGCAGTGCTTCTCCAGGGCCTGGGGCAGGAACAGAGACCTCAGCAGTGTGGGGTGACCCATCCAGCACCATCAGCTGCTCCAGGGTTACTGTCCCTCACTGAGGAGTGTAGGGTCACTGCACACTCTGGCAATCAGCCTGCCTCTAATGGAACAGCAAGGGCAGCACCAGCCACCTGAGCTGGCCGCCTGACTGATGGCAGTGCAGCCCACAAGGGAGAAGGAAATATCCACAATCAACGCAGGCACTTTGTGTATTCCTGCCCCTTTGCTCACAGATTTGAAATCCTGCCCCATTACTCATGGGTTTGGGAACAATTTGGGTCGAAAGGAACCTTAAAAATCACCCAGTTCCACCCCCCTGCCATGGACAGCATCACTTTCCACTAGACCAACCTTCTCAGAGCCCCATACAAGTTGGCCTTGAGCCTTTCTGACCTATCTCAACATTTCACACTTAATTCAGATTAACTCCGCTAACTCCCGCTCCTTACACCGACCAAAGCGCAGATTTCCGGAGGGAGAGAAACAGAAACAGAGCCCTGTGCAGCCTTACCTGCACCACCTCCCATCCCCAGTGCCTGTACTTGGGCTCGTGGGTGAGCCTCCAGAGGTACATGTAGCTCTCCACCACCTCGGGCCGTAGGATGTAGTAGCGCTCGCTGAGCCGCGTGGCCATGGCCTCGCTCCCCGCGTCGAAGCGGAACGCCTCGGGACCCAGCTTGGTATCTGGGGAGAGCCACACACAGCAGCTGTCACTGTCACAGCACCAGCACAGGCACCAGCCAGCTGCTTCTGTGCTGCTCAGGGTGCCAGGGTTCAGCCCAGGCTTTGTTAAGCCTTTCCTTCTGCAGAGCCTTCTGGAGAGAAGGGGTCAGGATGATGGGGAAGGCTCAGCCAGCTGCACTGGTTTTATCAGCACAACATCAGGAGTATGCTGGGCTTTGGGTAAGAATCCCAGTCTCTTGCAAGCACTATCCAGCACTCAGATCCCTGCTTTCGACACCAAGCCTCTCCCTGCTGGAAAAAATTTGTTTAGGAGGGTGCCCAGAGCAGCTGGGGCTGCCCCTGGATCCCTGGAGGTGTCCAAGGCCAGGCTGGGAACAGCCTGGGGTAGTGGAAGGTGTCCCTGCCCATGGGATGGAATTTAAGGTCCCTTCCAGCCCAAACCACTCCATAATTCCGTGATCGTGCCACAAGGTTCCTCTGGCTGTGTCTGCCCCAGTGCTGTGCTTCATTATCTCCCTCTAATTACTCTGCAGTAATTCCCCGGGCCCTGCTGTGTGTGGGGGGCCCTGGCAGTGTTTGTTGGGAGCTGGGGGCCTGCACAGCCTCTCTCTGCAGCACTGCCAGCACTCAGCCTGCTGCTGTCCTCTCTGTGCTGACAGAATTGGCTGCAGGCACTCCCAGCCCCAGGGCTGTTAGTTCACATGGCTTGGTTTAGTTCTGTCAGTGCTGCAGGGGGCCAAAAAGTTATTTGCAAACATCATTTCGGGTTAGCTTGGAGTTTATTGGGCAAACATGCTGGGCACCAAACTGGGCTGGCTGGTGTGGGAAAGGTGTGGAATAATCCTTGGATGCAATTGTGGACAGACCTGAGCCTGACAGGGTCCTGGAGAGCTGCCTTGGCTGCCTGCAGCCTCACAGCAGCTGCACAGGTGCCTACAAAGAAAGGAGGGGTGTCCAAAGCAGCTCCTGCAGGCAGGGAACCAACCCAGGCCCTCACTCATCTCCACTCACTGCTCTGGGTGGAGATAGAGATTGTCCTGAGCTCGTGAAACAAAGACTCAGGCAGTAGGAAAGGCTCAGTAATTCTGTTTTCTGGTTCCTCTAGCAGGTCTGCAGCACTGCCCTGCTGGGTTCCTCAGCTGCTCTGCTCCATGAAGGGCAAGGAACCCCTGCTAACCCTGCCCTCCTGCCTGCAGAGGGATGTGGAAGGACAGCCTGGAGGCAGGAGCAGGATTTAGCCTCAGGGCCATTCCCAGCTGTGCCCCAGGAGCTCACAGCTGCCTGTCCCTCTGCTCCAGCTGCTGCTGCACACAGCACATTTCTGTCCCTTCCAGACCCCCCAGGGCCAGGCTGTGAGGCCAGGCTGAGGCCCAGAACAGCCCGTGCCAGGCAATGCCCAGCCTGCCCAGGTCACCTGAGCGTGTGTAGGACTCGTGGCAGGTGCTGGTGATCTCTGCTGCCAGCTCCATGTGCCTCTGCCTCCTCTCCCCCGCGGCGTGCTCGGCCCCCAGGGCAATCATGCCCCCAGAGAAGCAGGCCAAGTGGCCCATCTTGTGATCCAGGATGCCACCCCTCCACTCAGCGATGTAGGTCAAGCCTCCTGCAGATTTCTTCACCAAATGCTTTTCTATTGCCTAAAGGGATGAAAATCAGGATTTCAAGAGAGTGGACAGTAAGTAAAACTGACTCAGTGTTACTTTAGTTACAGGAGTGAAACCCAAGGATTTATTCTGAAGGTGTGAAACCTTCCTATGAACCACGTCCCCCCCAAAAACCCACAGAGCAGCACCTGGCACCTCACCTCCAAGGCATCATCGTACATCTTTTTAGCTTCAGAGTCCTTCTTGTCTGACATCAGCCAGGATTTGATGAGATATTCATAAAAGCTGTCCCCGAGCCCCCCAATGGAGACGTGGTCTGTGGTGGGAAAGCCAGAAAAGAGCTTCAGGTTCATGATACACAATGAGCAGCTGCTTTACAAAGGGGAAACAATCACGTCCTATTTAATGCCCTTGTTCTCTCCTTCCTCTTCCCAGCTTCCTGGGGAGAGCCTGCAGCATTGCTTTTCAGAAAGGAAGAAAGGTGGAAAGTGCAATCAGGAGAAAAATGTTCTGTCATTTTCCAGAGCATTAGTATCCCTTACCAGAACCATTCAGAGGCCTTATTTTACAAGTTATTTATACTGCAACGTGAAGATGCTTCCTGTTTATGGAGCCATCATCATAAATCCACCCTCATAAACCAAAAGCAGTGGTGGGTATTGATGGATTCCCATCTGAATGGAGCCCCTGGGAGCTGTCTCCCTGCCTCAGGAAAGGAAGGAGAGGTGTTTGGATCCCACAGAGCTGCCAGCAAGGGGCTGTGGAGACACTCCTGGGTTGTGCCATTTGTATTCCTGGCTGACAGAGGGACTCTGAGCCTTGGGGAAGGCTGGGGGTTGCTGGCACATTAAAATGATAAAGTCAGGCCCAGGGATGTGCAGTGCATATTCTCCTCTGCAGAGAACCTGTTTGTGAGGCTGTCTGCTCAGAGCAGCCCCTGCCCTGACCTTACAGGAGATGCTGAGGAACTGCAGTGGGAAATGGGCCTGGCAGCTGCAGCTCTGTGCCTGGGGGAGCTGCTGGCTGGATTTACAGCTTCAGACTGCACCACAGGGGGAACAGCAGTGTTCTCACTCTCTAAAGCAGTCAAGCACTCCCATTTTTAGGAGAGCAAGACAAATTACCCTCCCTGAACTGAGCCATCCCTTGTTAATTAACAGTGTCCACCCCTGGCTCTGCACCACCCTCGTTCCCCAGCTAAGCACATGCAGCAGGTGTTCAGAGCTGCTCGGATTTTTGTTTCCCCTCTCCTTGTACACAGATAAAGTCCCGAGGCTTATTCCAAATGCTGAATCCTCCCAGCAGCACAAACCAAGAGTGATGCATCCTTTTCCTGACCTGAAGAGCAAACATCCCTGACACACTGTGTCCAATGATCCGGGGAGTAATCCCTAGCAAAACAATGAGATTAAACACCCAGCCCCCGTGCCAGGAGAGAGGGCAGAGGATTTGCAAACACAGCCTGCCTTTAAAGAGCAGCTCTGTGATCCTGAGTGTGTCATTCATAAACTCACCAAAGCTGCAGCCCTGGCACATAATTGCTTTCCATATGGCAGCAGCCCTGGCAGCGTTTGCCTCGCAGGCACTCTGCATAAATAAATCCCTGCTGAAGGCAGGGGCCAGGGCTCTCATTTCCCAAAGGCAACAACTGCACTCACAGAGGTGCATCTTCATTTACCAGGCCTGCTCGTCCAGCCAGGTCAAAGATCCAGCTTTTAAGAAAATCACAGCAATTTCAAGGAAAACAGCTTCCTGCAAAGAGCTTTAATGACAGGAGAGAAAATGAGAGCCTGGCCCCTGCGGGGAGGAGGCTGCAGATGCCTCCCTGCTCTGGTCCTCATCTGTTTCTCCCCAGCAGCACTGGAGATGCAGAAGGGGCTGATCACTCTTCTCCCTCCATGGAATATGGAGTCAGATGCCAAGGTCATATCCTGAGCAACTGCCACAAACAGCCTGGGAAATTCTGTCTGGAGTGAGGAAATTTCCAGGCCTTTGGCAGGAATCTGCCTGTGCCAACACAAGCAATCAGAGGCTGCTTTTAATGTGCTCTGAAAAGCACCAACAGGCCCCTCTTTACATCAGCAAGTTCAGGGCAGTGCAGGGGAAATCTGCAGACAGAAAACAGAATTGAATTGGTGGCAGAAGAGATGAGGGTTTCCTCACAGCACCAAAGGGCAGCTCTGGTTTAACAGGCCAACTGTGACCATCCCAGACACTTTGCTGGGACCAGCCCTGCCAGTTAAAGGTCAGGGATTGCTCAAAGCCAGAGCTCTGTCCCTGCCTGTTGCCACCAGAGCCATAAAAGCAGCAGCAGGAAAGGTCTGGAGTGATCCAGCCCAGCAAAAAGTGCAACAAAACGTGGGGATACCAAGCAATGCAAGGACTCCGAGTAACCTGCCTAGATGATAAATGTCACCCACTGACAGGTTCAAACCAGTCTCTGCAGAAAGAGACTTTCCTTTGACAACATCAAATCCAGCAGCCAAAACAAGCAGGTCAATACCAGAGCAGAAAGTGGAGGGCAGAGATCAGGGCACAGCTGCAGAAGTGGCATCTCCTGCCAAACTTCTGCCCCTGGCTGGCCCCAGAGCAGGGGCACAGCCTGTGTGCCACCTCACCCTGTCTGCTTCCAGAATTCTCCAAGGCCTTCCCTGATGATTGTTCTTCCCTTGCCCACCAGAGCAGCATCTCCCTAATGCCACATCCCCAGTGCTGGGCTCCCAACAGGAGAGAACAAATCCTTCTGCTCTCATCCTTCTTTCCCAAAGAGCTCTCTGCAGAGGTGCCATGGTAACAGGAATGCAGAATTCATCCCTGCATCCAAGGGGGATCCAAGGCTCCTCCAAGCCCTCTGCCTCTCCAGGTAGCTCCTCACTTGCTGCAGCCCCTCTGCAGGGTAATCTCCCTGTGCTGCCCGTGCAGCCCCGTGGGCTCTGTGCTGCCTGCAGGATCCCACCTGGCTGTGCTGATTCCCTAAACCCTGGGGGGCACCAGGAGCCAGGAGCCCCCTGTGCAGGGAAAGCCCTGATTCCCAATCCCTGGGGGATGCCCCAATGCCCTGATTCCCAATCCCTGGGGGATGCCCCAATGCCCTGATTCCCAGTCCCTGGGGGATGCCCCAATGCCCTGATTCCCAGTCCCTGGGGGATGCCAGGAGCCCCAATGCCCTGATTCCCAGTCCCTGGGGGATGCCCCAATGCCCTGATTCCCAATCCCTGGGGGATGCCCCAATGCCCCGATTCCCAATCCCTGGGGGATGCCAGGAGCCCCAATGCCCTGATTCCCAATCCCTGGGGGATGCCCCAATGCCCTGATTCTCTCTCTGCAGGTGGGACATGCACAATTCCTGCCCTGCACCCTGCAAAGCCTGGCTTATGTCTTGCCCCACAGCCTGCCTGGCACAGCGCTGCTTGGCTGGCTGCTCTGCCTGGGGCAGGCTGGGCAGCTGGAATGCTGCAGGCAGGAGGGGAGGCAGGCTGATACCTACGCTGTACCCAGCTCCCCGTCACTGGGCTCAGGAAGTTGGGGTAAAGGCCCTGAGGCTTCTCCACTCTGCTGAGGACCCTGCGGATGTTCATCACCTGTGAGAGGGAGAGAGAGGAGAGACAAAGCTGGGCTCAGTGCTCTGCTGCCAGGGCTGGACCCCCCCCTGCCCAGCAGCCTGCAATGCTGGGATCAGCACTCTGAGATGCTCTAGGGCTCAGCCCAGTCTTTATCCAGCTCTGTGGGATTTCAGAAATGTGCTGGAAACCCTGCAAAGCCCCAGTTCAGCCTACTAGCACAATCCTGGGAGAGCTTGTCCTTCAGATAGCCAAAGGGGCTACAGGGAATTGGAGAGACTTTTCCCTTTTGAGGGAGAATCACCTTAAGGTGAAGGTTTACGTGGGATATTGGGAAGGAATTCCTCTCTGGGAGGGTGGGCAGGCCTGGCACAGGGTATCCAGAGCAGCCCTGGATCCCTGGCAGTGCCCAAGGCCAGGCTGGACAGGTTTGGAGCAGCCTGGGACAGTGGAAGGTGTCCCTGCCATGGCAGGGATGGATTTGGGATAAGCTTTAAGATCCCTTCCAAACCCAAATCCTATTCTGTGATTGGGGATCTGGGTGGAAATGGGAGATGTGAATGATGCCAGGGGTGATTTTTATCATGATCCAAAGGGAAAGGAGTGGAAGGGATGAGTGACTCACACAGCACTTAAATTCACCATGTGGTCACTTAACGTGATGAATTGGGGCCTTTAATTCCAACAACAGACAGTTGCTTTAATACCCCAGAACAGCCAGCACTTAACTCTAAAGCCTCCCTTGGTTTCACCCCCATTAAATCCAACAGGCCTTTCCCTTAAGGGACCCAGTTAAATTCCAGGCAGCATAAATATTCTATTATAACCTACAGAGCTGCTAATTCACCCTAAACCTTTGACAAAATTAGACGATTTGCACGCCAAAAAGCTGGCTGCAGGCTTAAGCCAGTGCTTCCAAGGAAGTTGTCAGGCTCCATAATATTTACTGGCGTTTAGGAGCTTGGCATATTAATGACAGGTTTGAATAAAAGACACGGATGGGCTTTAATTCCTGCTAAACTCACTCAAGTCCCAAGTTCATGAGTTGATCTCTGCAGTAATTTCCCACAGGCTGGGCTGTTAGGGAACATTTTGCCTTTCTGAGGGTGTCAGGGTGGATGTGATCCATTTTCTGTGCACACATCAGCCCAGGAAAATCCATCAGAAAGGTTTTGCCCTTTTCCCTCCACGGGCTTAGGAGGAGAAAAGGAAAATCTCTTAGGCTGGGGACAGAGGTTTGACCCTGGCTCAAAATGCCACTGTTTGAACCCAGAATGAGGATGCAATTCTGGTTTTTAGCAGTGCATCTCCAGTGTTTCCTCACCTCTCCCCTCCCTCCATTCCCTTTATTTCCTCACACTTTCTCCCCACAGCACTGCTCCCTTTCCAGGCTTAGCCGAGCTTCCCCCTCCCTCGGAGCAATTTGTTCTTGTCCCTGTCCTCAGGAACCTCAGCCTTGTCTCCCTATTTCACATCACCAGCCTCTTTTTATCTTCCTACAGAGTTTCCTGCTTCCCTTCACCCTCTGGGACACTCCTTTGCTCATCCCACCCTCACTGCTTTCCATCCACTCCATCCTAGCTCCACTTTGCTCTCCCAGCTCCTTTCTCCTCTTTTTTTTCCCTGTCTCTCATTCAAATTCCCTCCTCGTTTCACAACTGACAGACCTGCACTGAACATATCTCAGAAAAACATAATTTTTGATTTTTTTTCTGGGGCAATCCTGTCTGTTTTGGCACTCTGGACAAGCCCCATTTCCCTTTGGCAGCCTAGATTCTGCCTGGAACAATCATGTCTCCCTCCAAGCAGCTTCCTGAGGGATCTGCATCCACCTGATGGCTGCACTTTGGGTAAAATTCACACTGGGAGGAACACCCCAGGGGGATGAAGAGACCAATCCATGGGGGTTACTTGCCTTTTCTGCAAACACTGGGTTGCCAGAGAGCTCGGAGAGGTGCAGGAATTCCAGGTGCAAGGTCCCAAATTCTGCCAAGATGCTGCTTCCAGCAGATGCCCAGCCCCAGCTCCAACTCATGCCACTGCAAGGAGAGGAAAGGGAGCCCTCAGTGCCAGAGCCCTCTGCCAGGGGCATGTGCTGCACCCCAGGTGTCATTAGGGACACAGATTTAGGATACACAGGGATTTTCAGCAGCAGTTCCAGTGGGATGGAGTTGGAATTTTCCAGAGATTCCTTAGGATTGGGCTAACAGACTGCACAAAGTGCCTTTTTTTTTTTTTTTTGTGGGAAGGGAATCCCTCCTGAACAGCTCAGCTGAAAAAGAGCTTTAGGAGAGCACTGCCACCCTGCCCTACACAGAGATTTTGGGATAAAATGCCCTCCTGGCACCCCACAGCTCTGGGCCTCTCTGGAAGCCGTCGGCCAGGACAATATCCTGGAGGATGGAGGGTTGGATGTGAGGACTCGCTCCCAAAGAGCTGCCCCAGAGCCACCTCAGAGGTGTCGTGGCTCCAGTTTTCCATGTCCTTGCAGTCAGTCCGGGGGAGGTGACAGTTCCAGGGACAGGGGAGGGTGGGGGTGACACTAGATGGCGCCGGGAAGCTTGGCTGGGAAAGGACAGGAGATGTGTCTCATGTTTACGGGAGGTTAAAACTAATGATCCTAATGATCCTTCTGAGCAAGAAAAGGCAAAACCAAAGAACTTTCCCCAGCCTGTGCTGGAGAGGAAAGCCTGGCAGGTCCCCCCAGCTGTTTGCTTGCCTCCAGCCTGAGAGGGCCCAGCAGTGCTGGCATGGCTCAGCCCCTGCCCTCGGGAGGCTGCAGCAGCACCTCTGCTTCAGGATCTGCTTCAGGAACATCCAGTGCAGCTCCAAGGGACACCCCAGGATGGGCATCTGGGTTTGGGGGGTTCTGGCAGCCAGCTGAGCCTGGAATTAATGTCCCATTAATGTCCCATTAATGTCCCAGTAATGTCCCAATCTGCTGGGCCATCCTGGGAGCTGCTGGGGGAGCTGGGCAGCCCCACAGAGCTCTCACACCTGCAAAGGGACAATCAATGCCTCCCCTTGATTTCCTGCACTGCAGGAGGCTGGAACAAACAGAGCTGCCCTCCCAAGGGGGCCCTGGTTGTTGTCACAGCAGCTCTGTGGGCTCCCAGGGATCAGCAGGCCCTGCCCTCCCAAAAAACACAGCATGGGATGTGCTGCTGGGGGTCAAACACGCCAGCAGAGCTCAGGGACAGGGGTCTGGAGGAAACAGAACCCATCAGCAGCATGTCCCTGGCTTACAGAGCATCCTGCAGTGACCCCCTGCAGGAAAACATTTTCCAGGCTGGACAAACAGGGCCTTCCCAGCTGCTCTGTTTTGGAACAGCTCAGAGGAAGCTGCTGTTTAAAGGGCCTTGGCCTCCAAAGGAAAAGAACAAGCCCAGAGCCTCCTTTATCTCCCAGATAAGTGGGTCTGAAATGTGGAATCATTGCCTTCCTTCGTGGGGATCCAAAGCAGCAAAACCAGACCCAAGTCAGGAGAGAGGCCAGGAGAGGATACTGAGGGAAAATATGGAGATGCAGAGGGTTTAGGGAGCTGTGAAGGAAAGCAGTGCCAGGGCTGGAGCCCACAGGGAGAGAGCCCTGAGCAGGCAGAGCACTGCAGGCCTGGCAGCCAACATGGAAATTGGAGCAGCAGGATGGAAACAAGGCTGTGTGAGATGGGACACAGGGCCAGGGCAGGGCAGGCAGCCACGGGAAGCTCAGCAACAGAAAGGGGACCCCAGAGGAAAAAGTGACAGCAAGAGATAAAGGCAGCTGGAGTTGCCTTTAAAGAGATGTGGAGGAGCTGGGGGTGTTCTGTGCTCAGGCCCTCGAAAATGAACATGCAGAATTGACTCACTGCCAGTGGCCCTTTTTGGTTTCACATTTCTGAAATTGTTTCTTAAATTCCTTCTTAGCCCACTCCCCCCAAGCTGCCATCACCAGGCAGGACTCTCCCTCTTTTGGGATGGGGAGGTCTCTCTGGAATTAGCACATCCTTGCAAAAGCAGAATTGGAGAGAAAATTCCTCGTTGTAAAACTCCTCTGGGCTTTGTTTTGGCCCTGCTCTTTGGGTCAGTGTGGGCTCACAGCCTCACCTGCTGCCACATGCAGTAATTCCCTCCCCCTGTGGGTTCAGCCTTTGGCTCTTCTTATGTTCCTGCAGGAGCTCAGGCTGTGGATGCAGCTCCCTCCATCCCTGCTCCTAAATCAGTTGGTTCTCCAGCCCTCCCTGCAGCTTCCCAGTCCCGGAGCCAGAGCTCCAGGCAGCGCTGGGGGTTCTGCCCATTTTCTCTGCTCTCACTCAAGGTCATCAGCAAAACATTTTGGGAATGTCTGGGCAGGCAGAGGCTGCTTCAATTGTCTCCACAAAGGGCAGGGGAGGGTTTGGCATTTCTGTGAAAGGTTAGCCTATGCAGAGCCTTTATCAGCCACAGAGGAAGCAGGATGTCTGTGCTGTAAAAAAGGACAATTACAGTGCTGCTGGTGGCTCCAATTGTCCCTGGGATCAGGAGCACATCAGACAGCTGAGGGGTGACAGTGATATTTGAGCAACACAGCTGTGTAAGCCAAATATTTGGAAGTCTTTTGCTTTGCAGAGCCAAGGAGAAGATCTGGGCTAAGGGCTGGAAAATGACTGAGTTTTGCAAGAGGTGAGGAAGAAAGGCTTTGGTAACCCCCAATTCCCTTTGGGGGTTTCAGAATCAGGGAATTGGCTGCCAGGAGAGCCAGGGAGCAGGAGGCCAGCCCCAGTTTGCTCTGTTTGCTGCCAGACCTTCTGCAGGGATTTACTGAACTCAGCTGCCTCAATCTCCCCTGGCTGTGAGAACATCACCAGCCTGAATTCTGGGGCTCTAAGGAAGGACAGAGCCTGGCTGAGGGCTGTGTGCTGTATTCTCCCCCCTTTTCCAGCACCAAAACTGTCAGCCAGTCCCATCCACTCCCTTGCCCAGTTTTTCCAGTTTTTCAAATCTATTTTTCCTGGATAAATTACACGCATCTAGCTGGGCACATTGCTACGAGCAGACTACAAAATCACCTTTCAAAAAAAACTAAAGTGAGGAAAATGCTCTTGCAGCAGGGAGCCTTGTCAGGAGGCAGAGGAAGAAACTGTGGAGAGCCCCAAATTAATAAAACACAGCTGGGTTTGACCTGAGTCACCTGCAATCTGTGCCAAGGTCTGAGCTGGCAAAGCAAATGACCTCGAGGAAGCTGCTCTAGAGGGGGCAGCTCTGAGGAGCTGCTGCTGCTCCTGGTCCTTCCCAAAGTCCCAGAACTAAAGGAAATGCTGCTGAGGACTGTGCCTTGCCTGCCCAGGTTGATGACTCCACGGGGGATCCCAGTGGGGGTGTTGAAGGCTGGCAGAAGTTTCTCTCCAAGTTCCAGAGCTTTGCTTTTGAACACCTGTTAAAAGGGAGGAGAAATATTTGATGACACGAGTCACACAGGGCCGTCTCACATCCCCTTTTCCAAACACTGCAAGTGCTGCAGTCTGAGAACCCCCTGCTCAGGTGTGCTGTGCCATGCTTCCCCGGCACAAAAAATCTGAACCAAAAGTTTCACTGAACTTTGGCATCTCTAAATTTCCTCTAAAACCTGCACTAAACCAGTCCCCTGGAGCAGAGCAGCTCCCAACAGCTCCCCGTGATCTGAGTTGATCCAAAAAGTGCTCTCCAAATTCTTCCCATTGCCAGGATGGCAGAGAACACGGAGCTGAGTTAAAATCAGAAGAAATCCTTCTAGGCTGAAGCACTGTCAGATTTCCAACACGGGCTTGCCCAGCTCATGTCATCTCCTCTTGTAAAAAACATGATTTCCAGTGAACCATCTTCTCCTTGCAACTCTTTGCCAAGAAGGATTCGTGGTTTCATGGCTAAGCTGCTCCTTTTCCACTGCTAAAGCCTCAGTTTTGGGCTTTCCAGTCATGGTGCCTTGCAGCACACACAATTATTTTGGGACAAACTGATACAAGCACTAATCTTTGCTGCAGAGATTAGTCCTGATCAGGAGAAGCCTCTAAGTGACTTAGGAGATAAAGCACAAGCCTTTTACCTCTAGCCCTGTGGTGGTGGCTCTCAGAAAGCAGGAATTTATTGCTCTAAAAATACAGCACTGAGGAAAGCTGAGCTCCCCAGCGGGCCCACAGACCTTTGATACTCTCCCAAGGAGCCAGGGGGTTGGTTCAGAAGGGAAAGCAAGAGACAGGGTCTGGTTTTTGCCCTTCAGCCCAGTGACACTGACTGGGTAAGGGACAGACACTGCCCCAGCTGCTGGTGGGACTTCAAGAGGTCACTGCTGGAGTTTTATGGTTTAATGTGGTTTCTTTTTTGCTCTGTTCATCTGAAACCTGTTGAAGTTGTCACTGAGACAGACTCTGAGTCTTTGAGAGTTTTCCCTGGAGGGAAATCACAGAGGGAAGTCATCCCTGGAACTCATTTAAAATGCAGCTGCAGTGAGAGAGCTGCTCCTGGATCAATGGTGTCACTATGCAGGAGCCATCCCACCCTCTGTGGTGGGGCAGCACCAGAGCTGAGCTCTCATTTGGGGCCAGTCCTCACTAAACTCTCCCTGAACCAGAGTTTCAGCTCACCAAAGGCTTCCAGGGCAGAGGAATAATCTCCTCATCTCTCCAGGCAGCTGTAGAATTCCAGCCCAGGCATATATCAAACAGATTATGGCATTATTTCCTGGCCTCTGGCAGGCTGGGGAGGAGAGAGGGCACTTGAAATGAGATCCTCCTGCTCTGCCAGGCTCCAGGGGATGCAGCATCCACCTGCACAGGGGCCATGACAACTGCAGGCTCTGCATCCTGGGAATTCCTGCTCCAGAGGGGCTGTGACACCCAGGCTCTGCATCCCGGCAATTCCTGCTCCGGAGGGATGCTCAGCTGAGTGTGGAGCACCTGCCCCTCCTCAGCTGCCCTCCTTAGCCCGAGGCAGGAGCTGTGATGATGTCTGATGAAATCTCACCCGACTTGGAAGAGAGAGGAACAAGTACAAAGACAAAGATCCTCTGCAAATGGCATTTCCCCGGGGAGCAATGTGTCCAACTGCAAACGTGTCTTGCTAGAATTGCCCACAGGAGGGAAGATCTCTGGCAAATGAGCCATGCACGGTGTGTGCAAGGTAATTATTCGAGGCTTAATTAAAGGAACATTAGTGGCATTTCCATATTCACAAAAACGATGGGTTCACGTTGTTAGGGGGGCATTATGTGATGCTCAGAGCAGAGCTGCTGGACAGCCCTATCAGCTGGCAGGACACTCAGGGCTGGGCACAAACCTCCTCTCCTGTCAGGTAGTAGGTGGCCAGGAGCCCTCCGATGTAGCGGATGTTCACCTCGAACAGGGACGCCTCTCCATTCTGCAAGGACACAAACACAGCCCTGAGAGGGGAGCAGAGCCCTCAGCACTGTGCCAGAGCTCTGCTCTGCAGCAAAGCAGCGGGGGAGAAACACCCAGAGTGCCCCGGCTATCACCTGGGGCAGCACCTGAGTAGGGCAGGGCAGATCACAGGATCACAGAATCAATCACAGGATCAATCACAGGATCAATCACAGAATCAATCAATCACAGGATCAATCACAGAATCAATCACAGAATCAATCACAGGATCACACAATCACACAGTCACAGAATAAATCACAGGATCAATCATAGGATCACAGAATCAATCACACAATCACAGAATCAGTCCCAGGATCACAGAATCACAGAATCACACAATTGCAGGATCAATCACACAATCACAGGATCAATCACACACAATCACAAAATCCCAGGATCACAGAATCACAGGATCAATCCCAGGATCACACAATCAATCCCAGGATCTGCTGAGCTGGAAGGGATCCCCAGTATCATCCATCCCAGCCCCAGGCCCTGCCCAGACCCCCAGCAATCCCCACTGTGCATCCCTGGCAGCTTTGGCTCCTGGCGCTCTGGCAGCCTTGGGGCTGTGCCCATTCCCTGGGCAGTGCCCAGCACCCTCTGAGGAAGAGCCTTTGCTCCAAATCCAGCCTAAACTTCCCCTGCCACAACTTAAGAGAGATCACAGCAGTCAGTTTCAAGCAGAGCTTGTGGGTCTTGACTTGCTGGACTATGAGAGCTCCTTGTAGAGAGGCAATATTGAATTAATTTCCCCCTTGCCTCCCTGTGCTATGCTCCCTGACTCCACGGATCAATCCATAGCATTCACTCTTGTCTTTACAGATCAATCTATTCTGCAGGCCAAGATTAAAAGCTTTTATGAAATCCAGATAAATTATCTCCCAGTTGATTTTGTCCCTT
This sequence comes from Certhia americana, assembly GCA_018697195.1. Lineage (NCBI taxonomy): Eukaryota > Metazoa > Chordata > Aves > Passeriformes > Certhiidae > Certhia > Certhia americana. The sequence continues at coordinate 13,675,976 of CM031873.1, read as the reverse complement.
GTTTATCGATTCAGTAACAGACTGAGCCCATTCACCAGATTTATCAGATGTGGGCTGCCTTTTATGAATCCATGAATGCCAGTGGTGCCCTCCCAAATGTTGCTTCTCTATAAAGGCAGCTGCAGGCATTGTTCCCGTGGGAGAACCATTCCTCACAACAACTAGGCTGGCATTAAACAAATACAAGTTTAAACTGCACTTTGGTTTTAACATTCTCTGCGTGTGCCACCGATCAGATCCCATCAGCTGGGGGTGAGGGATGAAGGAGCTCGCTCCAGAGCATGGCCAGGGACACGAGGGACAGAGGAGGGTCAGCAGCCTTCAGCTGCCAGCACTGCTGTGCTGCACCCAGAGTCCCAACACAGCCCCAAGTGTGCAGGAAAGCTCCAGGAGCCCCAAGGGGAAGCACCTCTGGCTGTTTTTAGAGGTGATGCCCTTCCTTCCAAGCCCTGGTTCCCTCTGCACTCCCCCCTCTGCTGCTGAGGTGTCACACGAGTCCCAGCAGTGACAGAGGAGCTGGGTTTACAACCTTAATCTAATTTAATGAGGAAATCTCATCTTATCACAGACCTGAGATGAGACAGAACTTGTTCTTTGATGAGCAAAACTTCCTTGGAGTGTCTAATAATGAGTGTCTTGTTGCCATACCCCAGACCAAAAGCCAAGAACCTTTCAACACTGAACCTCACTTGCAGCCAGGCCCTGGTGAGGCTGATCTGGTGGCCCCACTGGAACCAGCAGCAAATGGGGGTGAATCACTGCACTATTCCCTTTGGCCTTGGCAAGAAAGTCATCAGCTGAGAGGTTTCCTCCCCCACAGAGCTCCTGGCTTTCCTCCCCAAAAGCCTCCTGGGGAAGCTGGTGATGGGGCCTGGCAGTTCAGGTGACACAGGAGGCATTCCCAGCAGCTGACTCACCACATTCAAGTCAAAGCTCTTCTCCACCCACTGCTTGGCTTCTTGGAATTCCTCCTCGAGTTCCATGATGTAGAGGGTATCTAAGGCATCGATCACAGTTGCTCCTCGAAGGCCTCCTGCGTGGCAAAAACACAGCAGAGGGATGAAGCCACAGCTCTGAATCAGCTGGCACAGGCAGCTGCTCCCACCCCAGTGCTGGGGGGGTCTGGGTGGCATCTTCCCCCAGGGCAGCTGAGCTCTGCCACCCAAAATTGGAGAGGCTCCATTTTCCAAGGCCTGAAAGAATTCTGAATTCTGGAAGAACTCCCCCAAGCTCCTCAAACCTCTCCCTCTCCACAGGGACCAACTCACTGCCATGCCCAGGGATGCTTCTGAGACTCATTTCTGTTTGGCTCAGCTCAGTTCCTCCTCCTCCTCACTCACAGACTTTCAGCTGCTCTCCCAAATTCCCCCAGCTTTTCTCTGCACGCCTAGATGGGTTTGGCACATCGGAGAGACCTTCAATTCTGCTTCAGAGAGGAAAACCCAGCTGGCTGCACAGAGAGGAAGAAGCTGGCTGCACTGCTGCACAGGGGAGAGGGAGCCAAGGTGAACTGTGAAGCTTTGCTCTGCTCCCACCAAGGCACTGTGTCTGATGTACATCACCCCTGCAGCCCAGAGAAGTGCTCAGATCCCCCCATTCCAGCTCATCCCTCCCCTCAGCCTTCCTCTCCCCTAGGGAAGGCTCCTGCCTTATTTTGTTGATGCTACAAGATTGCAGTTTTGACACTTTTCAGCCAGCCAGCACATCATTGCTTTAATAAAAACCCAAGCAGGACTTTACTGCTCAACTACAGATTGCTGCTTTTGGGATGCTGTCTGCATCAAAAGCAGGGCAGAGGGGGAAGGCAGCTGAAACAGCCTCCAGAAATCCATTTATTCTTGCAGGCCTGGGGAATGAGCACCTTACTGGAGCCATCCCTGGCAGCAATGGGTGGATGGAGTCAAACAGTGACTGGATCAACTGGTGGGCTCTGAAAAGCAGCAGGGCTGATGTGGGCCTGGAATGTTTGCCATGAAAAACAACACCAAGGCAGGCAGTGCTGCTTTTATCAGCCCTAATGATTCTTCAATATTAATGATTATGTGGTTTTTATACACTTTCCTGTTAGCAAGGAGAGACGTGACAGGGAGGCAGGGGAAGCATTTTAAACAGGGAAGGAAGAGCAGTGGCACCTGAGGCACAGCCTGTTTCTGTGATATTCTGAGAGGAAAATCACACTGCTGGGCTCGGCTTAATTTGATGATATAATCAACAAAAGCTTTCCATAATCTGCAGAGAGACAACGAGGAAAGTTGGATTTGCTCAAGCTAAACCGAGACAAAGAGACAACAACCTCCCCATTTTCTGGGATGATTAACTGAAGTGAGAAATGTTGCTGGAATTGACAGAGCCTTTTATGTTTTTAGCAAGTCAGGCCTTTAACTGGGTGAGCTGCTCTGGGGATTGGGAACACGCTCTGCTCCCTGCCTGGAGTGCCTCAGCTCTCCTGCCTGTGCTTGACAAAGTGCAGGGCAAACCTCGCTCCCCTGCTGCTTTTTCTTTGTGTCACATTAAACATTAAATATCCCCTCACCCTCACCCTCAGAAGGACCTCGGGCTGTGTGTTTTGGACCAGGGGCTGTTGCCTTTCTTCTGCAGCAGCTCTGAGCACGGTGGCTCCTTCCCTGCAGCCCCCAGAGCTTTCCCCATGCCAGGAGGTGACAGCTCCAGCTCCAGAGAGGGACAGGGAGGGACAGAAAGGATCAGATCCACAGCAGCTCCTCCAGCAGCTCCTCAGTGCCCTGGCAGAGAAAAGCCACAGAACCCCAGAGCTGGGAGGGACCCCCAGATCATCCAGTCCCCCTCCATGGGGAGCAGTGAGAAGAACAGGGCCTCGGGAGGGCTGGGGACATTTCTAACTGAATGTCACAGCAGCCCTGGTGACAGTGATGCTCGGGGGAGGAGAGGCAGCAGCTGATGGGAGCAGACAAAGGTTCATCATCTCTCCCTGAGCTGAAGGAGGGCCTGTGCCACCCCGGATTTGCTCTTTTGTGCAGCACAAGAATGGAGAGAGGAGTGTGGGCAACAAGGCTGCTCTGTTCCTGCTCCCACCCACCCCAGGAGCTGAACCCTGCCACAGAGAGCACTAACGAACATTAACTTAATTAACATAGTGCTGGGTGCAGAGGAGCTGGCATTGCTGGCTTTTGCCTTCTTTTGTTTCTTCTTTTCTTAATTTTTGTTTTGCTTTGTTTCTTGGGGGTTTTTTTTGTGAGAGATGACTCAGGCTCTAGGAAGAAATTCTGCCCCAAGTGAGAAACCTTGGGGTGAGGTGTTTACAGGCTGGGGATCTGCGTGTCCAAGTTCAGACTCACCTACACCTGTCTCTCCCAACACCTGAACAAGTGGCCCAACCTCAGCACTTATCAGCACCCAGAGCTGAGCACACATCTGATTTTCCAAAGAGCAGCAGCTGTGATGGGAGGGGTGGAGAGCACTGCCTTCCCTCGCTCCCCTCTTCCCAAAATAGCCAAGGTGGAGTACCACAGGCCATGGAGGAGACTTGAAGGGCTCCCAGCTGCAAGTCTGTCCCTTGAGAGCCTTAAAAAAAGCCACAAAAGTGCTGCTTCAGCAGCCAAGTAGCTACAAGTGGGGTCTGGAATGGCCTTTTCCTCAGGAAGGAGAGATCCTTCCAAAGGCTCTCCTGAATCCATCACACTGCCCACAGTGACTGCAGAGGTCACAGGCTGGACTCTGCTGTCCCACCAGCTTTGCTCTGGGGTCCAAGGAACAAGGAGGAGTTCAGGGTGTGCCTTTGGAAAGGTGCAAGGATTCCCTGGGAGCAGCAGGAGATGGGAGCATCCTCACCAGGACCTCCACCAGCTTCCCAACCTGACGTCCGGGTTTAGCTCGAATAAAATGATCCTTTCACAGGCTGGTTTGGGTTGGAAGAAGCCTTAAAGATCATCCAATTCCAGCCTTCCACTAGAAAATTCCTTGTGCTGTATCCCCCCCTGTTCAGAGCCATGTTCCCCTGGGATTGCCAGGCACTGCCTGCCCTGGGGATGGATGGAAGCCCACACTGACCTCTCCCAGAGCCCTGCAGCACCAGAGATCTTGGGGAATCTCCTCTCTAATGCCCTCAGCTCCAGGGGGCCTGGTCCTGCCATGTGGCAAAGAACCCTTCATGAAGTTGCTCAGTAAACAGAAACCAAACCCTTCATTGCCAACAAAGCCATTCCCAAATCCCGCCTTGTGGGATTCCCAAGTTGTGCCGGCGCCTCAGAGGAACAGCACAAACCATCAGGAGGATATCAGGCTTAATCTTGCATCCAGCAGGGCTGGTTAAATGCTGCAGAACCCCTGTTCAAACAGCTCTTTGCTAACTTGAATAGCAGAGTTTACAACTGAGAAGCAAGAGCAGAAGGGGGGGAGGAATTTAGATCAGCGCAATGTAAACCCAGATCAAAAATGAAAGGTCTTGACTCCCACTGTTCTTATGTCAAATAGTGTTTGTCAAAACAGAAATTAGTGCTGAAATCTTGTTTGGAATAAAAATTAGGATGCAGTTTCTGTGAAACACGATGAACTGGTTAACTGCCAAGGCACAAGGGGCTCTGGTTGTTTACCTGCAGAAACACGAGATCCCTTCCCTCCTCCTGGTTCTGAAGGCTTCAATTAAAATCAGTGCCCTGTTACAGCAGGAGCCTGAAAAATGACCATCTGCAAGTGCTGCTTTTCCTGTTCTTTTTGGTCCCTTTTCTCCATGACAGGGCTTGGAGAGCAGCCTGAACTCCTGACATTTATCCCAAGATGTGTGTGAAAAGCCTGGGAGCTGCCTGGAACCGTGTCACCACACAGCTCCTGGCTGGTGGCAAAATGTCCAAAATCTGGGAGAAATCCACACAGAGACGTTTGACACAGCTCAGGATTATCTTGGCAACCAAGCAAACTGTGAAAATCACTGCAGCTCCTTGAAAAATCTGCCCAGCAGCCAAGATTTGCCAGTCCCTGTGCAGAGCGCTCTGGGTCAGGCACAACGAGAGGCTGGGAGCCTCAGCTGGGATCTGGGTTTAGGCCAGAGCTCCCTGCCTGCTCTGGTCTTTGGTGTCTCCTGCCAGCCAAAAAAGCAGGAGGAATTTTCCTCAAAGCATGAAGAGAAAGAGGGTTTAAAGAAAGAGGATGTGATGGTTAGAGAAATTCGAATTAATTTATCCACCACATCCGACCTGGTGTCTCTGTTCTTCCCCAGCACTTTGCAGCAGCCAGCCATCTCCCCTCTGGAATGGGGCAGGAACACTGATTATTTCTTAATAACCTGTTTATTTCTTAACATTTCCTGTCAGCACTGCCCTCCAGCACTCACACCTCACACCAGGGCAGGCACTGGAAGATAAACTGCAATTCCAGGAGACGCTCTCCAGTGGAAAGTCACTCTGCCCCCATTGCAAGGCTCAACCTCAGATGTCAGGGCTGGCCCAGAAATTCAACAGAAAACCCAAATGGAACTGGGCAATGGGCTTTCTTTTCAGGAAGAAAGAAAATTTCTCAGTGAAATTCACTACCATCTCATTACAATCCTTCAGCTGCCTGGGAGTGGTACCTACAGATGAAACCAGAACCATCAGAGCTCAGCTCAGGGCTTTATTTATTGAGCTTTTTGTCTGTGAACCTGAGAGCTGTAACACAGAGTAACTTCATTCCCTTTAGTTAAGGCAAACTAAACAAATTACATCTGAGCAACAAGGCACCAGAAGCAAGAGATGGAAGGGGACAAAGAAATAGTCGAAGAATGAGAAAGGATCTATTTCTTTTTGTATCAGCACATTCTATCGCAGAGTTAGGGGAAAAAAAAAAAAAAAGAAAAAAAAAAAAGTCCATTAGCTTTTCAGCAGCCTCATTTTTCTCTGCTTTCCAAATAAACCACTGCACCTCCACTTCAGGGACCTCATCAAAAACCACTTCATGGCCAAGGTTGTTTTCCCATCTTCCTGACATTAATCTTCCTCACTCTCCTCTCCAGGTATTGGGCAGAGGGTCACCCCTGAGTGCTCCCCATGGGACTTTGCTGGGCAGCAAAGGCCACGGGGCAGAGCCCTGTGGGGTCACGGGCAGCTCTGGCCCTGGTCCTGTCCCCTCTCCTGTCCCATCCCTGTCCCCTCTCCTGTCCCTGTCCCTGTCTCTTTTCTCAGGGAGAAAAGGCACCAAAAAGCCTCCAACACACAGAACCAAGGTTTTCTTAATGATAATTCACCTAATCACCACCAAGAACTGACATTATTTCTACTTTTCTACCAATAACCAACTCAATCTCTATACATGTGACACTGTGGCAAATTGTGCCCAATGTTCCTGTGTCCCCAACACTGCAGAATGTGCAGGAGATGGAGAAGGAGGAAGAAGCCTGAAACCCACAAGGATCCTCCAGCTTGTCTTCATCTCCTTCCCATGCTAACAAACCCAAAAATCTAAATTTCTCCCCCTGTGATAAATTCCATATTCTGCTCCTATCTAATTGACATTCTTGAAAGTTCTGTTTCATCCCAGAGCCTGGGAAGCCCTTTCCATGGACAAAGGTTAAAAGTGGGATTTGTCAGAGGGTTTGGCTCCCTTAAAACATGCAGAGGAATATTCTCTGCATTCTGGGTTCCAACAAGGTGCTCAGGAACAGCAGAGCAGTTCATCCTGGAGCAAAGAGCCCCCAGAGCTCCATCTGCCAGCCCAGGGAAACTGGCAGGAGGGAAACCACCCAAACATCTGGCTCACACCACAGCTCAGTCTGCTTTTGGTTGTCAACAGCAGAGATTTTCCAGGTCCCTGGGAAGTGCTAATGGATCCCAGTCCCACCTGCAGCACAGAGCAGCCTCAGCATATGGGCTGCACAGGTAAAGCTGGCACCAGCCAGGCAGCTTCAAGTGCTGCTTTTTAGGCTGTTATGATCACATTTAATAAGAGAGTGTGTTCCAGCTGGGGAAGAAATGGCTTTTTTTTAGGATTACAAACCACTCATGTTTTTCAAATATCAATTTGCCCTGGAGTATTAGGGCTATCGTTCAAGCTGAAGCAGCAGTGGCAGCTCTGCCCTGAGCCAGTGATGGGTGGGAAACACAAAACCAGAGCTTGGGCTCATTGAGGGACGTGGCAGAGGAGGCAGAGTCTGAAGGGGAACAGGTTAGCAATATTCTTATTATGCACTGGAAAAAAAAAAAAAAAAAAAAGAGAAGAATTGTGTTCAGCAAATTGCTTGTCACGGCAGCAGCCCCTCAGAGAAGTTACTTCCTTCAGAGGAACGGGAGAGCAGACATTTGATAAGCACCTATTGCCAACTGATTCTTAAATATTTAATACTTGGCAGCACTCCCCAGTTTAATCCTCTTTTCCCCAGTTTCCCCAACCATCTTTCAACAGTGATCCTCCAACAACCCAGCTCTGGTTCAGCTCTGCACGACTCCAACACCTCCTGGAGCTCAAATCAAACTGTTCAAATCAAACTGTTCCCGTTTCCAGGAGTCAGGGAGGAGGGGAGGCTTGCCTGAGGCTGAGAACACAGCAAAGATCCTGCAAACGCACTCTCCACGTGCCTCCCATCTGTCTGCCCTGACACCCAGGCAGCTCTGTGGAGAGCCCAGCAGGAAATTGGAAGTGATAATCGTTCAAATGGTCCCCTGGGAAAGAGCCTTCCATCCTGCTTTTGGGCAGTGGGGCTCAGGTGGTGGCAGGCAGAGGTAATTAATTCTGACAAGGATGGGTCATTGGACAAGCCAGGAGCACTTCTGGGAGGAGCAGTTCAAGGAGGTTAAGCACAGACAACAGCTGGGGCAAAAAACACTGCTGGTGCCTCCCTGTTCTGGGCGTTTGAAATTCATTCTGCAGTGGTTAAAGGTAATCTGATTATATTCAATTTATTGCTCCTCCACAGACCCCCCGAAGGACCTGCAGTATTTAATGTGTGGGGTCCCAAGAGGCCCATTAAAACAAACATGCACGTCCTACCTGTAACTATTACCCTGCTCTGCCAGAGCCACAGGTAGCAGTTAACGAGCAGAGGCTGCTAATTCACCTCAGAATTCAAAGGGGACATGCTTCATTGGAACAATCAGAAGAAGGGACCCTTCTGCCTCCCAAAAACACTTCCCAAAGAGTGGCAGATGTGTTAGGATAGCACAGCCTGGAATTCCTTCCTGCCAGTGATTTTCCCTCTGCTCTGGATGGGCTCTGCAGAACAGGCACCATGCTGGAGCTGGGGCTGTAAAAAACCCAGCTCAGCCACAGCCCAGCAAACATCACCACCCAGAAATTACCTGGGCCTTGACACCAGCCCAGAGGGGGAGAGAAATTCAGAGAGAAAGAAATGAACCCACCCTTTGCCTCCAAATGAATGACCAGGATTAATTGTGCTGTTCAGCAGGGGCTGGCCACCTGCTGACCTTGGAACCCTCACAATCACCCATGGAAGAATCTAACTACAGTTTCTCTGAGAATGCAGAGGGGCAGGAGGATGCAAAGGGTCCTTACCATGAGTACAAACACATTAAACCAGGTAACTCCCTCACTTGGGACCATCTGTCCCCATTCTTCCCTTTCTATCCCATATTGTTGAAATCACAGCAAGACTGAAAGCCTCCAAATGCTCTCCAGCATGCTGCTTGACAGGATTAGACAGCAAAATAACCTCAGCAAATTAGGGAAATAGTCAGAAACAAGTGGGATGCAGTTCAATGAGGCCTTCTGCTCCAGGGGAAACACAAGGAGCCGAGTAGCAGAAGGAAGAAAAGGGGAGGCAGCACCCTTGGGAAAGCCAGAGCCAGGCTGCAGCCCTTGGAAATGCAACTCAAACCAAGGATTTCCAGCTCAAACCAAGGATTTCCAGCTCAAACCAAGAGCTTCCAGCCCAAACCA
>CM031873.1:13636606-13663065 GCA_018697195.1 Certhia americana | reverse complement strand
GGTTCAAATGACATTTTTTCAGCCCCAGAGCCATGGTTTGCTGGAGACCTCTCCATGAGACTTTGGGGTGGGTTTTTTTCCTGTTTAAACTATAAAAATGAACATTTCAAACTGATTAGTCACTGTGACCAGCTGAAACCCCTGTGTGGGGTTTGGGGTCCTGATGGTTTGAGCCCCCACTGCCAGCAGCACCAAGGTGAGAGTGGAGTGGGGACAGAGCTCCTGAAGGAATAATTGGCTTGGGAATGACCTCAAAACAGGGGGAAAAAGCCCCACAACAGGGATTAATGTCAGCTCCACCATCCAGCCAGACTCCAGTGAGTTTGGATTTGGAGGACACCCTGCTCCCCTGCTTCCAGGAAATAAGTTTGTTGCTGTAGAGTTCACTGATAGCAAAAACCAAAGTCAACTCAGAAATGCCCTCCTGAAAAGCATTCATCTGGGGAACAATCTGGGGAACATTATACATGAAAAAGAAAAGAAAAAAAAAAAAAAAAAAAAAAAAAAGATGATGATGATGCCTGGGAGCAACAGAGTTCCAGCAACATCTTCATCACAAGGTATTTTTGTCTTTAAAGAGCCCACAGAGCCAAGCATCCAATGTCATGTGCAACAGGCATAATTCACCATAGAAATTAAGTGAGTCGTTATTATTATCATTATTATTATTAATATTATTATTATCATCACATAAAAAGACTCTCCAGAGTTTTGCAACTTTGTGATCACAGGGAAAGAGACCTAGAGACAGAAAAGAGGTGCAGTAAGTGATTGCACAATTGGAGGTTCCAATTTCTCTTCTGGTAGCTGGGATATTGCTAAATTAATATTTTCATTCCATTACCTCTCCTCTGTTATATATTCACAGACCAATTCCTGTCGCTTCTAATTGAGGTGGGGGGTGTTTGCTGCCTGCTAAATCCTGGCTAAATCCTGAAGGAAGCAGCTCTTTGGAAAATGTTTGGCTCAGCTGGCTGGTTGGAGACCCTAACCCTGGCATATGGAGATTTTGGGGTCCAGCACCTGAGCTGGGAGCCCCAGAGCAGCTGCTGTTAAAAGCTGCTCTCACAGGAGTTTGGGAGGGGTGAGGGGGGTTAAATCCACTGGGGATTCCTGGGATTTCCAGTGAGATTCCTGGAAACTCCCTCCAGATCTGAGCCTGGCAGGTCACACAGGGCAAGAGCAAGAACAAGCCTGGAGGTTCTGGAGCTCAGGACAATCAATCTGCTCCTTTCCAGAGGCTTCTCCGGATATATTACTTTTCCTCTCCAGCCATTTCATCCCCTTTTTTTTTGATCCAGGAGAGCCAAACCAGCCCCAATTCCAGGCAGCCGAGGCCAGTGACCTCCTGTCTTTAAAGTCAACAGTTCAGGCCAAAGTCTGAGCTCAGCACTCAGACACAGCCAGGCAGCCAGGGATCTTTCCAGGAATTTCTCCAGTCTGTGGCCCTGTCACCAGGCAAGCAAACGTGAGAGCCCAGCTGCAGGATGAGGTGTAAACACCTCCTGGCCTTTCAGAGCAGCTGCTGGCAGAGCTCTGCCAGCAGGCCCTGCTGAACTGGCAGTGTCCTGGCTGGGACAGTTGTCACTTGGACTGCCAGCAGCCTCCCCATGCTGCAGAAATCCAGCATATGCTGAGAGGAGCAGTGACTGCAACGAGGCAATTCATGATTTCAGGCATGAGAGCGAGTGGGGAAAGAGGGGAAAAAAGGGGAGAAACCTGGTTAAGGCTTGTTATTTATAAACTAAAATTAATAAAGCAACCTGCATTTAGGCAGTGAAAAACACCTAACAGCACAGCAAGGTTCCGTATTTACTTGCTGTCACTGATTTCAGAGCAAATTGGCTGAGGTTGTATGTCAAAGAAAGATTCCTCTGCTGCCAGCACTGCACACTTCAAGAGATATCTGAAAATCAGGCTTCTCACCTTATCATTGTTAAAAGACTGTGCAATCAAAATGTAACTGACAATTCAGCTGCTGCACGAGCAGAACGAGATGCCAGCTCATTCTCCCGTAGCTACAGAAGCTCTGTAAAGCTAACAGGCTTTGAAAAACATTTTGTCAGAAAAAGAAGTGGCTCTGACGGAGCTGGGGAGCGGGCAGAATAAATAACCCAGAGCTCAGGGTGACAGCAGCACTGCAGCGGCTGTGACACACCGAGCAGCCCTGCCCCGAGGGAGCCAACGTTTGCCAACACCCGTGGATTTCATCCTGACAGCACCAAAGGCAGCAGAAGGGTTAAATTAACTGCAGCAGCACTGGCAGCAGAATTTGTACCTGCAGCTCTCCAGTGGCACCCTCAGCCCCGAGCTCAGCTGGGCCATTTTCCTTCCACGTTTCCAGCTTTGAGCAGTGCCTGGCGTTTGCTTTGCAGCTTCCCCTCGAGAAACGCTGCCTGCAATCCTGAGCCCCCCAGCTGAGCAGCCTTTGGGACCACCTGGAGCCCCTGGAAGCTCGTGGTGTGGGGTTTGCTCCAGCAGACATCATCCCCCCACCTCAGTGGATCTCGCATTGCCCACTTCCCTGGCATCATTTCCAGGGAAAGAATCACAAATCTGGGGGTCTAAGCCATGTTTACCTCACTGGAGGGCTGTGCAGCAGTGGCATTTATCACAGCTATCACCAATGAGTAATTAATGCTCAAATGATGAAAGGAGCACAGCTTGTGGGTTTAAGGGAAGGGCTCTGGAGCTGCAGGGATTGTAAATGACAGCAATCACAGGAATTCTGTGCAGATAAACTCTGTCCAGAAACGTGGGAGAGGCTTGGTGAGAGTGATGCCTTAGAAACAGGAGCTGGAGAGCAGCAAGCAACAGCAGGAACGTGAGGCCAAGTCACCAGATCAAGGTCCAGGAGAGTCTAGGGGAATGCTGCCTGGAAAATACCTGGGAAGTGGCAAAGTTGGAGCCCTGGAGAGATGAATGAGGTGGGGGAGCCAGGTTTTCCTACCTGGGCAGGAAAATGGGGAGGGATGCTCTCTGGCAGGAGGAGTAGGACACTCCGTAGGAGCAGAATTCACAGTTGATTTGTATTTCTACTTGGACTAGAGGGAATATTTGATCCAGAGCAGCTCCCCCCAGGCTAAGGCTGCCAAACTGAAGGCTGCAAGTGAGCAGCAGCAAACTGTATCACCCTTCAGGAACTTGATTGCTTCCCATGCACACAAACACGCTTGAAAATAGCCCCAAAGAGGTTCTTCCCCTCCCACATGGAAGCAGCTGCAGAGAAATCTCAGTTTAATATTGACATTTCCAGCCTGGAGAGCCCCCAGTTTGCCTCCTTCCCAGCTGGAGGTTGGAATAAAAAGACACTTGATGTGACAGGAGAGGGAATGGGCAACATTCAGAGCCGCAGTGCCCTGTCCTCCTTTCTCCAAGCCTCTGAGGGCTGCAACAAGGGCCTGCCTGGTGCTGTCCTCCTTCAGCAGGCACAGCTAGGAGCAGGAAAAGCTTCTTAAAAGGCTGAAATGTACCAAGGAGCTGCTTCTCTGCAATTGTCTGCAAATCCTCGTGCTCCAAAGCATTTTCCTTGAGAGTGCTCACAGGCACACTACAAACAAGCGTAAGTACTGTCAATTGTTTTAGCATGATAAATGCATTTTAAAGCTTTCAATATTTTTGTCTGTTTACTGGCACGCTCCTTGAGGAATTTTGACAAGCTTGCCAGAGTGGAAGAGCTGCAGAATGCTTCAACTTGCTGCTGAACTCCATGCAAATTCTCAAGTCAAGAGCCTGGCTGGGTTTTTTGGGGGATTTTTTTGGAATTGCTGGAGGGGGCTGAAAGAGCAGAGCAAAGGCCAAACCTATCCAAATTGGTGCTCCTGGCAGAGAGGGGCAGGGGCTGCTCACCCCCAGCCTGTGACAATCCCAAACCTCCTTCCCTGACCTTCCACCAGGGTTCCTGGGGCTTCCTTGCAGCCTAGCCCTGCAGAGCCAGCTGTGAGCCAGCTGTGGCCTCCCCACCCCCACAGCAAAGAACTTGTCCCTCAAATCCCATCCAGCCCTGCCCTCTGGCAGTTTGAAGTCGCTCCAGACCCTTGAGAATGGTTTCTCCACCTTTGCTGTCCTCCCTTCAGGTCCTGGAAGGTCACCCCAAATCTTTTCTCCAGGCTGATGGTGTCACAGACACCTGATGCCATCTCCACCTTCACCCTTCCCCACATCTCAGCCCCCAAAGCTGAGCAGGATTAGGGTTGGGGTCCACACGGGCTCAAAGTTCCCCCCCAGGTCCTGGAGCTGATGTGGAGAAGGATCTGGACACCTGGAGAGTGCAAAACAGGATGGGAGTGTCCTCCAAACCCTCAGTGGCATCCTCTGCACTGAGGAAATCAGCTCTCGGGTTATCTCTGCTCTGCCCTGAGCTGGGGGAGATAATCTCTGCACACAGATCCCTTGGAAAGGAGCCCAGAGCCCCTGCACAGCAGGAATTCCCAGGGATGGGAAGGGATGGGAGAGGAAGGGCTGCTGGGGCAGATTGTGCTGGGCTCCCCACAGCACAGGCTCAGGGAGCAGAGCAGGGAAATGCTCTGAGTGCAGAGCAGCAAAAACGATAATTTACATTCCCAAAAGCCAACAAATACCCCAAAACCACAACAAGTATCCCACCAGAATGAGCAAGGGAATAGCACTGAGAGTAGCTCACATAAAAAAAAAAAAAAAAAAAGCTAATCTGCTAAAGAGTAAAATTATACAAGCCAGTTAGCACAGAGTATAAAGAGCTTTTAATATTGATTCACTCAATATTTCATGGAATTCACATCTTGCTCAACAGTGGAGAAACGAGAGTGAAAATGCTCAATTTGGTCGGGTCCTGAAACCTACAAGCTCAGACAAATAGCAGCATTGTCAGCTCTGGGCTGGCTTCATGTTTTAATAAAGACACTTCCAGTTTAGCACATTTGGGGCTGGCCCTGCACAGAGAGCTGAGCCAGGCTGGGACTGAAGGGATGAGATCCCCAGCCCTGGGACATGCCCAGCACAAAAATTCAGAGCATTGTTTCCCACCCACAGTGAGATCAGACACAGAGAGGAGCTGCCCTGCACATGTCACCTTCAAAAGGCCAGAAAAAGGGAAATTGCAGGAAATCTGTTCAGGGACAAGAGTTTACCCTGATTTCAGGAACCTTACTCTGATTTCTGTGGCTCAGGTGGACAGATACCCACTAAAAGTTACACAACCCAGCCTTGGCAGACCAAGCTGTTTGGGGGAACAAACTTAAAAATGTTTGGGGGAACACACTACTTACAGGAGCTCTGCTCCAGAATTGCAAAGGTAGAGCTTCAAAATTATTTTCAAGCATCAAAATACAATTTTGGATTTGATCTCAATCAACCAACCTGACTCCCTTTTCCTTCCTTTAGGATTCAAGTGCTTACCAGTCCTGGAAATATTCCTTAGTGGATGAGCCGTCACCAGGCATCCCAACTATTGCTATTTAAAATAATAACAGGCTCTGGGGCTCAGGCCTGTCCTGTCTTTTCTCTCACAATCTCAACCTATTTAATGGAGAGTTCAAAGATAATTATACAAGCTAAGATTGAGGTGGGCAGGGTAGGGGAGAGAGGAAATTACCACAACGAGGAAAAGCAAAAAATCCCAACATTCGAGGGTTCAGAAGGAAGCAGCTCCCCAGAGATCCCCCAGAACCAAAAGGATTTTGAAGCTTCCTCAAGCAGAGATGCCCTGATGTGGTGAGAATGAACCCTGCTGTGCTCCCTGTGCCCCTGGAACAGAACATTGAGCCCCACTCACCAAACATGTTCCCGATGTGGCCGTTCTTGGTCAGTGGGCGCAGCTCGTTCTTGCCCAGGGCATACTGCTTGTAATTATCCCAGGCAAACTTCATCATCTGTGAGGGCAAAGGGCAATGCAAACAGTCAACAGAAGGCAGAATTTCCAAACCTGAACTCTGGGAGTTTCCCACTACACTGCTAAACCCATGAATTATAAAATCTTAATTCCTGCTGAACACGAGGAGCGGGGTAGAGGTTGGATGGAGTCTCCAGCTCATCATTTCTGGGGAAGAACCTGGTACATCTCACACCAAAACCCCATTTTTCACCTTGGCCCTGCAAAACCACATGGGATTTGTAGAAAGCTGTCTCTCTCCATCTCTGAATTTCCAGCCTTTTTCACAGAGTATTTCAGAATGGTTGTTAAAATGGGCTAAAAATGTAAGGCCAAAGCTGAGCTGTGCCCAAGCACAGGGAGAAACTAATCTTAGGGACTGCAGAGAGGTTTTCATTCTAGTCATTGACAGAACACATTCCCAAAGACCAAATCCATGGCATTTTGTTACCTTCCATCAAAACCCCACAGTGCTTTCTTCAGACAGCTCTGCACATGGGCTGGGTGATTTCTGAGCAACCCCTTCCAACCCAAACAATTCCTTGTGGGATTTTTGAGCTGTCCTGCCCGAGCTCAGCACCCTGACCTTCCCCTGAGGGTGAGTTCCAATACACACACAGACACACACACACACACACCCCAGAGCAGCTTTTTCTGTCCTCCTGCCCCTCTGGCTCCAGCAGGGAGGAAAAATTAAACCTGCAAGTATCCTTTCTTCATCTGGGAGAGACTTCTCAGCTCCCAAGGAGTGCCTTAAATCAAGCTGCCTTTTCTACCCCTGGCTCTGAGCAGTCCCAGCCCCGAACATCCTTTGATTCAATCCCTGGGAAAAAAAAAGATAATAAAGGGGAAGAAGGGGCTTCAGAGGATCAACCATGTTCTCCAACAAAGATAAGAGAAAGCTGAAACGCTTCCCTCAGACCAGACTTTTGAGGGAAAATGACAGTTTAAACCAAATCCTGCCTCCACAGTGCACTCCCTGTGTCTCATGTCTGCAGCAGCTTTTGCTGCTCTATTTCAGGATCACAATCTGCAGGTTACTTTGGTCTGCAATTCCTCCTGTCATCTCAGCTCTTACTCTTCCCTCCGGCTGTGTGTTTCACAAACCCAACATCACAAGCCCCTGGCAGTATCCTCCTTAATTAGCAAAATGCCACATCCCCAGACTCCCCCCTCCTTTTTTAAACATCAAGCTTCCAAAGTAAAGTTTCCTGGAGCTGTTCATCTGGAGGAGGATAAACATTTGCTGAACTGATTGATAACACTCAGGCTCCAACACCACCAGGAGATGGAATGCTGGACAAACAAATAAAGCCAGTTTGGGGGCTAAAAACTCAGTGTGGGATGAATTAGCTCAGCTGAGGAAACTAAAAAATGACCCAAGCAGGGGGAAGGAACCCTCCACAAAATGCTCCCAAACTTGTCCCAGGCATATGACTCGGGGTGTTCATTTTATTTTTGCCAAATCTCTGTTTGTTTGGGTTTTTTTTCCCAGTGGCAGCAGGTTCTAAATGGGAAGTTCTGATTCTCCACAGCACCCCAAGGAAACAGCCAGGCACCTCCTGGGCTCCTTCCCCTTCTCCAGCAGAGCTGAGGAAGGAGGCCCCACCCTTCTGGCACAGGGGCAGCCTGGACACACAGAGGATGTGGAAATGATTCTGCTCTGTTTCCCCAACCTCCTAACGCTGTAAAACTCTGAGTCAGCCTCATTTTCAGCTGAGTATGAAATCTGAAGTTATTTCCTTCCCTCAACTTCTTTAACCCCTCCACTGCAGAAGGGGCAGGGTGAACCCAGAGTCTGCAGACACCTCCATCCCAGGGAGGGCTGGAAAACTACCCCAGGTTTCCCTTCAGCCTCCAACTGAAAAGGAGAAAAATCTCCTTTTTTCCTGTTTCCTCAGCAAGCAGGGACAGCCTGAGGCTCCCCAGAGTGCCTCACTTCACCCAGGGCCCCGAGCCTGCTCATGTGCATCCTTCATCTGCCTAATCACCCCTTTGTCACACTGCTGCAAGAAGTTCCTCCCTCCAAAAAAAAGAGATTTGTGTGTCAAGCTCAGCCCTGAGCTGCTCACCAGGGAGGCAGGGGATGCCTCAGGCTGCACAGGCTCCCTTCAGGTGAGGATGCAGCCTTTAAAGCCTGCAGATTTGGGAGGCAGCATGCAGAACGTGGCAGCTTTTCAGCTCCCAGCAGCCCTGAGCTCTCCTCTCTCCACTGACAGCTCCAAAAAGCAGCAACTGGAAAAAGTTGAAGAGCCAAAAAAGCATCTGCACCACTCTGCCTGTTCTGGCTCCCTGCAGCTGCCTCTCCAGTCCAAATTTAGCACCTCAGCTTCCAAACCACTGAAGGGATGCAGCAAGGTCCTAAAAGTGGGGGCTCCACATTCACAGCAGCTTCCTCTGAGCAGAGATTCCAAATTCCAGGCTGGAAGGGCAGGGATGGAGGTGCAGGAGGGAGGGGGATGTGTGTGGTGAGGTGTTCCAGGCTCATTTCTGATCAGCCACCAGCATTAGAAGTGAATATTTTATGCCATTCCAGTCCCTGACACGTCACAGTACATCAGTGTTAGCACTCTGCCGTTCTGCCTTTGAAAAATGGCACTGGAATCACAAAAATTATGGAAATAGATCCAGAATTTTAGATTTTGTTCTCACCAGTAAACCATCTGCCACCTAATAGACAATTATATATTTGGCACTGGCATTCTAAGCACTCTGGGTCCCTATTGATTTATAGCAGAGACTTTGGAATTTATAACTTAATTTATCAGATTACTCTTTCTTTTCTCTCACCTGTAACTCACTCCTTCCTTTGGAGAGTTTCACCTGCCCAGCCAGACAAGTCTGTATTAAAATCAACTAGAAAGGACAAAACTGACCTCTGAAAGCCTGCACTCCCATTTCCACTGTGTAAATCCTTATTTTGGCTTGTGCTTTGCTCCAGCCAAACCCCAAAAGGACCTGGCTTTTCAAGGCCACCTGTGTTACACAGAGCCAGCAGCAGAACAAGAAGCATTTAGAGGATGCTGTAATGAGGAAACAGGTCTCAGGACAAAAACTTGACAGAGAAAGTGTTTTCACTTTGAACAGCTGTGCAAATCTTTAGCACATTTAATAACTAAACCACTCCAGATCTCTGGGTTTACAGACTTGTAAAAAGCACAGAGATGAGAAGGGGGGAAAAAAAGAAGAAAAAGCTTCCCCCCATCACTTGCCCTCCTTTTGTTAACAGGGAAGATTTCCAAAGGAAGAGCATTCCCAAACAGCTATTTGATTAGTTTTATCCATCTAGACTGGGATAATTAGTAAATGCTTAAAAGATGAAATCTAAATATACCAACCAATCAGCCCCTTTCAAGCACTTCCAAGGAACATTACACAAAGCCATTATCTTCACAAGATAACCACTTCTGTGGCTCTTTAGCCTCCTTCCTTCAACCTCCCTTCAAATATTTCACTATCAAACATCAAAGAAGTTTCCAGTTTGGGTTAAAAACAACAACAACAAAAAACCCAAATCCCACCAAAAAACCACAACAGCCCCTGCCCCAAAAAAAAAAAAAAAAAAAAAAAAGAGGGCAGAGGGCTGAGTGTAATTTTCTTTCCCCATTGTATTCCTAACTTGTTTTTTCCCCACCTCTCTTCCTTTTCCTGCAGCTGGAAGCAGATTATTTGTCCTGTCAGTTTCCAGAGTAGGATCTGTTCTTTCCCACCTTTAACTTCCTTGCTGCCTCCCGGTAGCCCCGTGCCAGTTTGGGTGTTGAAGCTGCAATAATGCCATTTATTTTCCCCTGCTGTACAAAATACAATTTGCCAGATGACAAGAGAGAAGAGAAAAAAAGGGACTGTCAGTCTTGTTGGAAGAAGTCTGCCCGAACACATTGGAATATTTGGAATAATGGATGTATTTGTCCCTTATCAGACTTGCATAAACCTGTATAATTCAGGATCTGCAGAAAAGGTAATGAAAACAGCATCATGTTTATTTTGTGTTGCTGCCTTTGCTATTATCACATGGAGATATAAATATCCATGCAGACAGCAGGGCAGGATGCTATAAAAAGGCTGGAATTCATTTGAAAACCTTTAATAGAAAGCTGAGCAACTTCTCAGGTTACTTCTCTGGGCCCGTGTCCCCGGTAATGCTTTTATGTAACAGCAAAATGTTAACAAAAAGGCTGTGTGCTCACTCCAGTGCCTGGAGATGTTCCATTTAGGCAGCCACTGATATCCAGAGGCTTCCTCTGGCTGTTTAAAAGCCTGGAAGTGCAGAGCAGGAGGAGCTGCAGCTCCAGGAATGTTACCAAGCAACTCCCGGAGATGGACACCAACATTGCTAATCCATCCTAAAGTAATTACACTTTCTAATGAAAGATTACGGGAAATCCAATAGATCCCAACAGCAACTGCAGCAATTTAAAGGCACGCTGGCTAACCTGCCTGTTTGCCAGCAGCCATGTTCTCTCCTGCCTGGAAGGAAACTCTCAGGGAACTGCAGAGATTTCCATTTCACGCCTCCAACGCTGCCAGCACGGGAGCCTCACTTTGGGATGTGTGAATCCAACATCCCCCACCCCAAATCAAACCCATCCTTTTATCTGATGGCAAAGGGGCAAAAACTGAGCCTGACACTGCCACAGTAAGCCAGGAGAGCACAATCCCAACTGCAACTCCAGCTGTTTGCTCTTTGCTCTCCACTGGGGACTCTGAAACATCCTCTGGGCAACTTCCACTGCCCTGGGCCTCAGCTCCTCCATCAAACACACTGAGCCCTTTCCTGCAGGAGCACTTGGCAGGGGGAAATACCCAGAGGGGCTGGAATAAATGCCCAGAAGGGATGGACACTGAAATAAATACCCAGAGGGGATTGGGCACTGAAACAACCAGAGGGGACTGGGCACTGTGAGCCTGAGTTCACTTGTTCCATCAGGGTGCCCAGAGCAGCTGTGGCTGCCTCTGGATCCCTGGAAGTGGCCAAGACCAGGCTGGACAGGGCTGGGAGCAGCCTGGGGTACAGGAAGGTGCCCCTGGAGCACGGGGATTTCTCCCTTTCCAGGCTGATTGACCTCCCAGATAGCACAGGGCTGGTTCCTCTCACCAACAAAGGCCCTCAAAAGCAGCTTTCTCCAAACACAGCCTTTGGAATGATCTCCAAAGCTGAGGAAAGCCCCACCTTTTTAACATCAGCTGCTGTCCTGCTCAGGTTCTCCTTAAACACAAGATAAAGGCTGGTTTTCCACACCTAAAGCAGCAGCCTGGGCACAGAACTCCTCCCTTCCAGCTCTTGCTGGAAGATTCTCACCCCAAATCCCCATCCCTATCAGCTCTTGCCTGCAAACACAGCAGCTGGGAGCTCAGGGGGAGATGGCAGAGAGAGGGATTGCTTGTTTCAGGCAGCTTTATCTGGAAAAAAACATAACAGAGCAATTCCAGCAACAGGTGAGTGGGGCTTGGCTTCCATTTCCTGCTGGCAAACTCCTGGCAGCTCCTTCTCAAAGCTGCATGGCTGGATTTTTCTGCCATCAGCTGTCACAGCTCACCCTCTCTTGCACAACATTGCTCAGAAAACTGATTTCCATCACTGGGACAACGGGGGAACTCTTTGAGAACTCAGAAGAAAATACCTTCCTGCAAGTTACAATATCAAAAAGAATGAAGTTTTAAGGTCTCCTGGCTGTTCTCAGCCAGCCAGGTCATGCTGAGCTCCCCAGCACAGACCTGCAGAGCCAAGCACTCCCTGCCCAGCACAGTCAGGGCAAAAGCAGGGCTAGGAGTCTGATTTGCACTGGGAGGACAGAAAAAAGCCCAGCACAGAGCAGTCCAAGGTTGTCAGTCTTAGTGGCAAGGACAGAAATAGAACCCAAGAGTCTCCCTGACTCAGTCCCTGCTAGGAAAGCTGAATGGGAGAAAACAGCTCGAACCACAATTAAACTAACACCTAATTAAATTCCTAATGCAACTAGATTTAACTGTGTCAAGAGGGGAAAAAAATAAAACCCTTCTAGGGCTATCTGAGGCACTAAAGCCCAGCTGGATCCAGCTGCATCTAAATCAGGAAACATGTCAGCAAGAGCAGTTGATTTTGCAGTTAGCTCTGTAATGAGATGCTGGCCTGGAAGAGGCTGACAATGGCTTTGAGAACAAATTTGCAAGTCTAGACCAAAGCACGGCGTGATTTAGTGGAGAGATGAGGGAAACTGCAGCCTCCTCTTCCTTCACTTCCCAGAGTCAAAGCTTGGGGAAAATTCTGAGAGGAATAACAGGAATTTGTGTCCCTGGCCACCCCGACACCTCAGCTTTGTTTTCCCTGCGAGCCCCTAGAGATGATCAGACTCAGGATATTCCAAAGCATGGCCAGGCTGGCGCTCCACAGCAATAAACAGAATAAATAATAAATAAACACAATAAATATCCCCTCTGTCCTAAGCCTGTCACCTCCAGTGGCCGCTCAGGCACTGCTGTCACCAGGTTCAGGGAGCTGGCAGCAAAAGGCAGTCAAGGGAGCTGACACTGTTAAATCCTAGGGATGATTTCCTCCCTGGATGGAAACTCCAAAGGTCACCTGGAACACTGCAAAAAGGATTGGGCTCAGTGGGGAAGGGCTGGTGTGCCTAGGGAGAGCAAAGTGAAGCTGCTGTGGCAGCAGTCTCAGAGAAGGAGAACAGCAGAGTACAGCAGGGATGGAAAATTGAAGAGGTGACACTCAAGAAAGATGAGCTTCAAAGCAAAGGAATGGTTCTGATCTCCCTTGCTGCCAGCACAGAAGGCAGAGGCAGCTCTGAGCAACAGCTGTAAGCACGAGGGAATCAGGGCAGAGGTTCCAGGTCCATATAAAAGGGGTTTGGGGTTTTTACACCCCAATGGCCCAGCTGACTTCCCAAGCTGACTCTTGCTGTGTCTGAGGAGATGACTGTCAAACACAACAAGGCTCACAGGACAGCAGGAGGAGCAGAAAGCCATCAGCACCCATTGTGTGACACTGCTGTTTGCATTTTTTTCAAGTCCTTTTCACTCCAGGCTGGACAGTCTGGGTTTTCCTAGTGACTCCAATTGGATTCCAGAACACTTTAAGGAAGGAAAGTGGGGGGAAAATTCCTTCTCTAGTAACATGCTCCTTCAAATGAGTCCTCTCCTGGGTTTTGTGCCTGCAGCACAAACCACCCAGGAAATTCCGAGCTCTCAAGATTTTGAGCACTGTCTCATTCCTGTAGGCTGCCTTGAGGGCTCTTCCATTTCAGCTCCTTCCCTTCAAGCATGTACAGCACACGGGCTTTGTAAATCCCTAATTACACACAGACTACAAATTCTCCTTGGAAGTGCCCAGCATTCCATGGGCAGGAAATGAATAGTCAGGCCAGAACCCACCAGCTGCTCCCCAGAATGGGAAGGTGGATGGAAGCACAAACACAAAGCAGGATTGTTTTTACAGACCTGCATTATGACAAGGGAAGGTTTTTTCCTCTCCCCTACAGATACCATCTGCACGGGATTCTCATTTCTGGAGAGCCATAGCCCAAGGGGATGCTCAGAAGGAGCTGTAGCCATAAGTAACCCAAAATGCTGCAAGGAGAAGGAAGAAAAAGGAAAAGGTGTGGTAACATTTGGCGTTTCTGTTTCAAGGAAAAGATAAATAGGAAACCAAAGTCTCTAAAACGTATTGGGCCTGTCTGTTTGACAGCCTGTAGGACAAATGTCAAAGAGCTCAATAGGGAAAAGGAAAAAAGGGGGAGAGGGCAGAGGGGATGGCAGGAATCCTCAGTGGGCTTGGAAGAGAAGGAGTGAACAGGCTGCAGTGTCTGTGTGCACACAGACAGGGAGCCAGCCCCAGGCAGGTTAATAAAGCCTTCCCTGCCCCAGCAGTCCCAGTGTGGGATGGAGAGCAGGATGCTCCAGAGCTCAGTCCCAGCAGCCCAGGCTCCTGTTCAGCCCAGGGAACGTTTCCAAAGCACTCTCAGAGACAGAAAGTGAGGCTCAGCCTCACAGCCACCACATCTGTCAGAGCCAAAAGGAAGAGCTCTGTGCCAGGTTCCCCCAGGCCTCATTCCACCCTCCCCCTCCCCATTTCAGCCTGACTCTCCCCCCAGCACCCACAGGGTGTGAATTGCTGCTGACACATGGATGGCTCAGGGGCCCAAAACACAGCAGAAGCAGATGGGAGAACTGAAGGAAAGGAAGAAAGGAAGAATAAAATGTAAACACAGGCCAAGAGTCATCCTGCATCACTCCTGTTCTGCACTGTGAGAACGGGTTTAGGGAGCAGGAGGAACATCTGTTTGGAAACTGGCTTTGTCTCAGCCCAAATGCTGGAACAGGAGAAAGAGGGAGGCTGAGGACTGCCAGCACACCTTGTGCTTCATCTCACACTTGGATGGCTTAGCAGTAGAGATCTGGGAGGATGAGTTTAGTTTAATGATTTCTTGCTGGTTCACCTGCTCCCCATCTGTCTTTGTAGTCCTTGCTCAGAGGGACAGATTGGAGCACTGCTGTCCTCTCCCTTTTTCAGAGTTCCTCGTGATTGGAACTTCTGAAAAGAGGAACAGAGCAATTCTCGAGTATTAAGTAGTCAGCTGAGATTAGTCCAATAATTTATCACAGGTAATAGCTAATAACAGACACAAGAAACTCACTCAGAGTCTTCCTGGAGCCACGTGTCAAAGCTGTCACCTTACAACAGTGGTACAAGAAATCCTTGGACCACAGTAGCAAATTTATTAGCCAGAGGCTGATAAACCCTTCCAGGAGTGCCAGAGCCCTCAATAAATCATACAAACCGGGTTGCAAACACCAGATCTCTGATGCGAGAACAATGCTAGGATTCAGCTGGCAGGATGGAGGGGCCTGGCCTCCCATCCTCAGAGGGATCAAGGCTCAGCCCTGGCACTGCTCCAGCACAGCCATCACACAGCACTGACTAATGGACTGCTGACAGAATCAGGCAAGGCATGGCAGCTTCGGGGATCTGGGTAAGAAACTACAGAAAAGAGCCACAAAGGTTCATCCAAATCAGAGGCAGGAAGCAGCTCCTTGCTCACAGACTCCACAGCAGTGCAGAATTAGCACCCACAGAACTGCTCAGGCCTAAGGAATGAGCCTCCACTCACCAAATCCCACCCCAACACTCAACTCAAAATTTTATTTAAGCCTTTGAAGGCCAGAAATGAAAGAACCAAGAGAAGAGAGCTGTCTATGCCTTCGTCCTATGCCAGCCAGAGCTGAAATCAACCTTTTGAATTATTTTGCTATGCGGCCAGCAATGAGAGTGGGCAGAGCCACAGGCAGCAGCAACAGTGTTCTGGTTGTTTGGGCTCAGCAGCACGCAGCACAAACTTCTGGGAGATAAAATAAGATAATCAAACACAGCCATGGTGGGTCAGCAATCCTGGCACGGGCTTGGTGCTGGAGAAAGGCCTTCAGGAAAGCCAAAGCAGCACCAGAAATCAGCCAAGGGTTTCTTTGGGTTCATCAGTGCTGAACTCCAAAATAAATACGTGTCCTTCCTAGGTAACTCCAGAGAGAAATGAGGCTCAGATGGAAGTAGAGCCAAAACCATCCCCTTTGCACTGGAAGTGTTTTATTTGTATTTTATCCTGCCAGCTAAGCCAGGCAGCAGGAGGGTTTCAGGAGAGATGAAAGGCGATTACTTTGTAATTCTCCTTTGTTACTCCTCAAAGTACACGGTTCTGCACTTCCCTCCCTGCCCAGGGAAATCGTGTTAACACAATTAGAGCAAGAGCCCTGCTTCAAACACAGCAGCTCGGACGTTGCTAACACGGCTCCAATTCTCAGCACAGACAGTCTGCAGAGCCATCCTGCTCCATAAATCAGCAGGAGTTCTGTCACCAGAAGGGAAGGGACACTCTCTAGGAGGAACACTCACTGTATATCATCATCCTGTGCTAGTGCTGCTGGACAGGACGCTGCACGATTTCTCCATCTCTTGCATTTGATATTTTTTGCAGCCTTATTCTTGCAATATCTAAGGGAGCAACTCTAACAACAGCTCCAGGGCCACTCAAAGCAAGTGTTGGAGGCCAGATTAGAACTAATGAGCTCCTGGCTCTCACTCAATCCCAGCCTTTAGAACCATTAGCTCAAATAAACCCAGGAATCATTTTCTGCTCCGCTGTCGTCTGCCTCAGGTAACTCCCGAGCTGCAAAACTTCAATTGGCTTTGACAGAGGGGAGAGGTCACACAGAAACCAAAGTTCAGGGCAAGCTGAGACCCCCAAAGTGCCCCACAGAGGGGGGGAGCCCAGCACAGGGTTCCTGCTGTCCCACTGAGGATCAGGATGGGTGCCTGTGGCTCCCCAGGGGACACAGAGTGACAGGGAGCTGTGTGGTGGCAGGGTCTCAGCACGCAGAGCTCCCATTCCTAGAAAGCTGCACTGTCACCCTCCAGCTCGGGGAAGGAGCCTCAGGAACACAACTCCCCTTTCCAAACCCGCTGGAGCTCCCTGCTCTGACTGCAGCACGCAGCAGACACTCACTCACCCACCCAGCGGACTCTGCAGCTCTGCTGGCAGCATCAGGAGATGCAGGAGGGAGCACGGGAGTCACTTCAGCTCAGCGCAGCCTCTTGCTGTTACTCACGCTCCAGTGTCCTGCCAGGGAGTGCTGGAGTGCCCAGGAGGGAACAGCTCTGCTTCACATTCCCCTGCTGCACATTTCCCTGCTGCACATTCCCCTGCTGCACATTCCCCTGCTGCACATTCCCCTGCTGCACATTTCCCTGCTGCACATTCCCCTGCTGCACATTCCCCTGCTGCACGCTGCCCTCCATGCATGCTGCCCTCCATGCACGCTGCCCTCATGCACACCTCCCTGCTGCATTAGGAGGAAGCAGCAGCGTGTGCCCATCTCCCAGAGGTGCCTGCTGGCTCCACCAGGACCTGCCCTCAGGAGCACAACACAAGGTGTCCTGCTGTCATCACCACAGGGTGCTCTGCCTCGTGAGCCACGGTACAAATCCTGCCCCATAAATTGGGGGGTTTGTTAGCCACTCCTCCAGCACAGCTCCCACTGTGCTCTGGGTCCATCATGCACAAAGCCTTGGCATTATGTGCAGCTCACAGACATCACTGCCCACGACAGCTCCTCTGGAGCCCTTCCAAAATGTGCTGTCAGATGATGAACTCAAGTGCCAGGGGAGCGAGAGTAAAGACAGCAATCATGGCACGGTGTGCTCCTCATGCCAAATCCACTCACAGCAGCCACTGGAAAGTATTTTTCTGGGGAATGTAAATGTTGTTGCTTCCTTAAGCTGAAAAATCAAATGCTCCCACCACCAAGATGGATATTTACTTTTGCCACCACCGCAGTGAATATTCCTTCCTGCCTTCTCCTTCTGACAGCTCCACGTCAGTTTTATTTCAGGTCAGTCTCTCATTTAGTACTAAGCTACGTTTCCCTTAGTCCCTCTCCCCAGCTAAAATCTGAATTGTTTTTAATACTAGAGAACATATTCAAAACCCTCAAAATGACAAACATGTCACTGTACAATAACATAACATAATCTGTACAATAACACAATCACAGAGTAAACCAAACATGATGGATTAACCTCATCTGGCAAAGCCTTGCCTACAGAACCAAAGGAAAGAACACTTAGCACTAAAATCTTTCTGCCATTAAGGGGCAGATTTTAGCCATTGATTAAAAGTTAATCATGAGTCCATAAAAATTTTGGCTGGAAAGATGGACCCTTAATGCAGGTGAGTGTTTTTTAGTAAATATTTGAAGACCTGGCTGTGCACAGGCCCAGACTGATGGGAGAGCAGCAGGGAGGCTACAACAGGATGTTACTGACAGCCCACAGCCAGGCTCCAGCCCCTGCCCTGAACCCACCTTCCTACCCAAAGAATTGCAAGGAGCTGATGTGCGTTTCCTGAAGGGATTCAGGGAAGTGCAGGTCCTCCAGCACAACACATCTGTGGGCATCCTACAGACTCATTTTCCCCATGCCCAGCACTTGCAGTCACTCATCCCTACAATGCTGGAAGTGGCGGGTCAGAAACCAGTCTAGCATCAAATTTAGTTGTTGTGGAGCAAGTGCTTTCACTGCTAGATTTGGGGAGAAAAGAGCAAATGGCTGCAAACTGCAGAGCACTCCCAAATTCCAGAGTGCCCTCAGCTCAGAAGTGCCACTGAGGCAAAGAGCCCTGCAGCACCGAGCACAGCACGCCAGGCATTTCCTGTGCTCGTGCACTCCACCAACAGAACAAAATACATTTTTAGTCAATTAACTGCATCCCCTACAGCTCAAACAGGCTCGAGGTCAGGTCTAAATTCTGTTTGCATGAATCCACCAGAGGCTACTGAAGCAAAAAACCCACTGCATGCACCATTTGTGGGATTTACACTACAGTACCCCTTTCACAGGTTCAGTAAATAAATGCATGAGGAGTGAGGAGCAAAGGAAAATTCCAGCAAGGCTGGAGCCAGCCACTGCTTCAAACTGCAGAGAAATTCTCTCCTGCAGAGGTATTTTTACCCCAGAGAAAGAATTACAATCTGATCACAGCACGTCTGACTGGTTTGAGATCATAATTCCACTCCACCATAGTAAATATTTTACTGAGGACTGGCTTCCTTACCCCCAGCGGCCAGAGCAAGTCTGTTGCAAGTCCCTGGGTTTCCATCTGCCCAGCACACAGGATCAGCCCTTCCCCACGTGCCTCCGTCAGGAAGATGTGCACGGGAGGTGCATTTCCAGCTGGATCTGTGCGTGGTGCTCCTCACGTCCCCAAACCACAGATGGATTATGGAGTGCTGCTCAGATTACAGCAAGAAAAGGCATTTTCTCGAAATGGAAGAACAGAAAGTGGCACAGTGCAGGCAAAGGGAGAGGTCTGACGTCTCTTTCCTGCTGGCTGTGGAGAGGGTCAGAAATGACCAGGATTTGGATTCACAGCCCAGCTCAGCCTGACAACTGCTCTGAGCTCTGCTTTGGGCAAAGCAGTGATCACAGCACACCCCCAGTGCACCTGTGAGCTCCAGGAGAACACCCAAACCCACACAGGTGTTCCAGAGGCAACCAGCACCAGAGCTGAGACTTTTCCTAGCAGGGGTCAGGGCTGTGGCAAAAACTGAGGAGAAGCTGCAGCATTTCCCCAAAAATGAGCAGTTTTTTTCACTGTGGTCACAACAGTCAAAACCACACAAAGGGAACTCAGCAACCAACACCGAGGGGCTTTCAGCAGAGGCTGAGCTCCTGATAACATTCCTGTCTCTTGCTAATTATCTTCTACTGATAAACTGTCAAGATATTTGTGTCTGAAAGACTGATCCACCTGCTGGTGTGCAGTGAGGCAGGAGAAGTGTGCACAGCGGCTGTGGTGCCTCCTTCCCCCCAGGGGCTGATTTTTGAGAGCAAACACCTCTCCAGAGCTGTGCTAGAAGAGGACAGGGGACAGCCAGGTGAGGCATGTAGAGGTGGGGATGGCAGGAAAAGCCAGGATGAAGAGAACCGCTCTGGGAAACAAGCAGGCTTTGGTATTGTCACTAATCCAGAGGAAATGACTGCGGGGCTCAGACCCGAGGGGACAATCCCTGCCTGGATCTGACACATTCCCTCATCTGAAAGGGACGCAGGACACTGCCAGGTTCAGGCATGTGGCACTGCCACACCTCAGGCATGGAAACATGCCTTTTGCCCCTAAAAAGTAAAAGGAAAGTGGGTAAATCTCTTCCTCTGTTCACCTTTTTCTCACATCCCACGACTGAGCTGGAAGTATTTAATGATGAACTCTGCTCTGGCTGGTTCCAGTGGTTGTCTTTCAGCACTGGTTGGTATAAAAATACTTGAAAGAAATGCTCTTCCCTGTCTCCCCACCCATGAGATCCACGGTTCCAAGGCAGCAGGAGTGCAGCAAGGAGCAGCCTGTTTGGCTCCATCCATCATCAGCAAAACTGTCAGCTCAGCTCCACCAGCAAAATCTTTATTACTGGTTATGATGCAGAAGGCAGGAACCACACGGGCTGATTTCCTCAGATCTGAGGCTGAGTTTGCAGAGGCAGCAGTTAGAGGGGAAATAATTTTGACTTTTCCCTGAGCCAATTTGATCTGGAAATTGTTGAGAGCAAGTAAATATGGCATCCCACCGTGGCATTTCTGCAGTCACTCTCCAGCTACAACCACTTCCCTTTTTTTTTCCCTCAGCATCAGTGATTTGTATTTGGCACATGTGAAAAATCAGCTAATCCCCAAAGCCATGCCTGACTGATCAATTACACAACTAATACCTTTTCCAGAGGTCATCTGAAGAGATGAATAATCCCTTCCAAAATTTCCCATCCAGCAGCATGCGGAGGTTTGTTATTTGGTTTTCCTGGAAAGGTCAGAGTGCCCCCAAGCCCTGGGCTGCCCACAGGAACACACAGACCATTCTCCAGGTGACCAACGACCTTTAGCAGCAAAGGCTGTGCAATACAGCTGCTCCCTTTTTTATTTCTCAAGAAAACAGCTGTTAACTGACCCTGGGCTTGTCTTTATAGCTAAAGGTACCTGCACACACACGTCAGCCCAGCCCCTCAAACAGCTCCAGTGCTCCTCATGCTCCAAAGGCCTTTCCCAAACAGCAATAAAGTGGGAGAGGCCATGGGGCTTCCCCCTCTAAACTCGATTTTTTTACACAGGGAAAGCCTAGCTGTCCCTGTGCACACAGAACAGCCAGGAAAACCATGGCACTGTCTCTCCTTTAGCTGAAGCACCAGGCAGCTCAGAGGTGGTGGGAAAGAACAGACACCAGCTCAGATTCCTGACTGGAATTCCTCACACTGAAGTGTCCTGTGGAAAAGAGAAAGCTCCAAGTCTCTAGGCTGGCCATCACCACTGGGCATCTTTGATCAGGCACC
This sequence comes from Certhia americana, assembly GCA_018697195.1. Classification (NCBI taxonomy): domain Eukaryota; kingdom Metazoa; phylum Chordata; class Aves; order Passeriformes; family Certhiidae; genus Certhia; species Certhia americana. Next base: position 13,642,367 of record CM031873.1, on the reverse strand, counting down.
AGTTTTTCCTCCTGGCTTTCATCTGGCAGGCAGATGGGGGGAAAAAAGTATTAACAAATCCCATCCATGTCCACCCTCCCTGTTACAGATGTGCTGACCTGTGAGAATGGCCTGAGGGAAGGCAAAGAAAATAAAACTGCCAGTCCAAGGGCAGCTGGGGACTCGTTTTAGCAAGATACAGGACTGAAAGCTCTGCGGGAAGGAGGGAAAAGCCACTTGCAACTACTGCAAACACCTCAGAAGAGCCAGCACAGCCACCACCTGCCCTGCTGGCATCTCACATCATGTGAGCAATATTTGCTAATCCAAAGGCTGTATCATCACTTCTTCCTTGCAACTCTTATTTTCCTTCCATCTGTTTCTTTTTATGCAGCATTTGTCTTCTAACCTTCCTGGTTTGTTTTCCTCTTGTCTTTCTGATTAACAAAAAGAGACACACCTTATCTCTTCCCCAGGCTGCACCACCCTCCCTTGTTTTGCGTGTTCAGCCTCATATCTCAGCACCATATTTGTTTCTCTCTCTCCCTGAATAAATGGAAGTGTAGGCACTTTTAAGAAATAAGGGCTCTGTTTGAAGAGTAATTAGCTGTCAGCATAAAACTAATATTTATGGATTCTCATCCTTGAAAACTCTAACTCTGCTACCCAGCACTGATTATGGCTGTTAGAAACAGATGGGGCTGAATCCATACAGCTTGAAATAATGCTATATTTAAAAAACAATTAACTCCAAATGAAGGACTGAATGCCACTCGCTTCCCCGAAATTTGATTTTTCAATTTGATTTGTTTGCACAGAGTGGGAGCTGGGTTATTCCTGGGTCTGTCGTGCTCCCTGGCACACCTTGGAGGAGGGGAGCTGCAGAGATCCAGGCACATGTGAGGGCTGGGAACTGGAACATTCCAAACACCCTGCAGCAGGAAAGCATGGCTCAACTTCTCTGGGATCCTAAAGGAACCCAGCACCCCTGGGTGTGTTGTGTCTGACTGCCTGGCAGAGGAATTGGAATTTTACCAGCGGTACAGCCTTTGTTTTAGTGCCTGACAAAGACACCGGGAGGGGAGTTTTAAGAATAAACTGTTTTCCAGGTGCAGGTTGGAGAGAATGAAAGCCCTCAGTGTGTTAATCCCTGATTTGATTCTCTCTCCAACCCGGGGCAGCATGGTCGCTGGATGCCTGCCCCTTTGCCAGAGCACACACCCAGGAAATTTATACTCTGCTTAATTAAATCTGTGCTTTTTACTTATTGGCACCTCTTCCGAGAGCAGAATTCCCTCCAAGTTGGTTATCCATCACGGCCAGGGATCTGCCAGCCACAATGGAATCCCACACAAACCTGGTTAACTGGGTCACAGCCCACTCCATGCTGCCTGCCAGAGCCTCCCCTTGCCCTGTCAGCCCTGCAGCCCCCCAGCAGTGGTGACAATTGCAGTGACAGTCCCACAGGGATCGACAGGGACAGAGCCTCCCTGACTCCTACATCCTGTTTCTCCATCCCCATCCAGCCAAGTTTTGTCATCTCCTGGTTTTTGAGCAAAGTCTGACCTCCCCAGGGATGGAGACACTTGCCCAAGCAAGGTTTTTTTTCCCCCCTATAACCCTTATTTTCCCCCTAATTACCAAGCTGAAATTGGCATTTCACTAATTTCAGTCACTCCCCACCAGCCACGAGGTGTATCCTCCGTGACAGGGACACTTCCTCGGAAAGGGGCACCCCAATTCCTGCCACCATCCTTGGGAAAAGGAGGGGGAGTGAGGGACCTCGTGTGAGAAATGGGGGTGAGACTGGGGAGGTGAGGGGTGAGTGACGAGAGTGGGGGCAATGGGGGAGGACATGGCTGTGAGGAGAGGTGATGGCTGAGTGAGGGGGACACAGCTGTGAGGGGGAACATGGCTGTGAGGGGAGGTGATGGCTGAGTGGGGGGGAACATGGCTCTGTGTGTGGGGGAACACGGCTCTGTGGGCTGAGGCGGACATGGCCCTGAAAACTGAGGGGAGGGGGGCCATGGCCATGAGAATGGGCAAGGGTTAACTGAGGGTGACATGGCTGTGAGAGGAGGCAAGGACTGACTGAAGGATGGCAGGTGAGGACTGAGGGGACACACAATGAGAGGAGAGGAGGTTTGATGGGGACATGGCTGTACAGGCTGACTGAGGGGACACCTGAGGGGAGGTGAGGTTTGATGGGGATATGGCTGTACGGGCTGACTGAGGGGAGACCTGAGGCGAGGTCTGGCTGAGGGAGCCGATGCTGTCAGGTGAAGCAAGGGGAAGGTTGCCTGAGGGGGGTGTGAGCTCTGAGGTGAGGCCGGGGCTGCCTGAGGGGGGCATGGAGGGAGCTGAGGCAGCCCCGAGCAGGCACGGCCGGGAGCGCTGCCTGCGCTCCTCACCCACCTCTTTGATCTTCATCCTGCGGGCGCGGGTCTCAGGGTCCTCTCCGGGCCGCCCGCCGCGCACCGGGTGCCGGAGGCTCCGGCGGAACCGCTCGTAGTCGAAGCGGAACGGGGCCCGCGTCTCCCGGGCCGGGGGCACGCCGCTGGCGGGCAGGGCATGGCTGTCACCGGCCGGCACCTGCTGTCGGGAGCCGGGCGCGGTGCGGGCCGGCGGCCCGGCCATGCGGGCGGCCGTGCGGAGCTTCTCCCGCAGGCGGCGCGGGGCGGCGGGGCTGGCGTGGCGGGGCTCGGCGGCGGCGGGGGGGCTGCGGGGCAGGCCGGTGTCGCGGGTGGAGGAGGAGGAGGCGGAGGACGAGGAGGCGGAGGATGAAGAGGAGGCGGAGGCGGTGGCCCGGCGGGGTAGGAAGAGGCGCTTGAAGCGGGAGGAATCGGGCAGGAGGAAGAGGGCCCCGAAGCAGAGCGTGAGCAGGCCCGAGAGGAAGAGCAGGAACAGGAACTTCTGCGGCAGCCGCAGCCCCAGCGCCGCCGGCCAGCCCGGCATGCCCGGCAGCTTCCGCAGCACCACCATGGGGCACCGGATCGCGGCCGCCGGGCGGGACCCGCCGCCACGCCGGGGGCTGCCGCTGGCTCCTGCGGCCAAAGGCTCAGGGGGGCCCGCCCTGGGCACTACCGGCCGCCTTCACCGGCGACCGCACGTGGGTGGCTCCGGGCCGGGCGGAGCGGCGGTTCAGCGTCCCCCCTGCCGGCATGAAGGCGGCGGCGAGCGCATCCCGCCGGGGCCGGGCGGCGAGCGGCGGCGCGGGGCTGGGCTGCTCCCGGTGCGGGCTCCCGGCCGGACGGTGCTCCGGGGCTGGCTCAGGCAGCGGCGCCGGGGCGGTGCGAGCCCGTCTCTCTAGGCGGCGGTGGGTTCATGCTGCAGCATTTCTGCGGGGCGGGGGGGGGAGACAAGAGCGAGGTCATTCAACACCACCAAGGATGAGGCGAGACAAGACAAACCTTTGTCCCCGCCCGGTCCCCCACCCTCCAGCGGCACTAGTTCAGTTCCCTCTGTTCGGACTTGGCATCAAGTCTCCGTTCTGAGAGCTGCTCCCGGCTCTGCAGCATCTCCCGTCCAGCGCCGGGATGCTCGGCTGTGCTGGCGGGGCAGCGCGGGGGACAGGAGGGAAAATCCCGGGAGGGACGAGGTGCTGTGGGGCAGCCCAGGAGGGGCAGGGTGCCCTGGGACAGACAGGGATCAGGCTGCTCCGCTCCTCTGCCAGGAGCTGCCTTCACCCGCGCCGGGCTGGGGACGATGGGGCTGCCAACCAGCCATGCGGAAAAAGCTCGGCTCGGGCTGAGCTTCTCGAGGAAAAAAAAAAAAAAAAAAAAAAAAGGAAAAAAAAAATCTAGGGGTTTTGGTTTCGCCTAATAGATCCCGGCATATTTCTCCCAAATCTCTGCCTGATAGCTATCCATACCTCGCCACAAATCCCAAGATTTTGAGACGGAGCTCAACTTTGAGACCCCGCAAGCCGGCAGGACACGGCTCCGAGCCCCGAGTGCGAGCCCCAAATCGCCCCTTCCCCTGCGGGCACAGCCGCTCCCCTACCCCCAGCGCTGTTTACTCACCCCTCTGACACATCCAAGCCTCTCTGGTTCCTACAGTGAGCAAAAATCTCCTCAGTCCTGCCCGCTCATCCCAACCGCGACAGCCCCTCGCTGCTGCGCGCTCAGTGAGGAAAGGGAAGATACCGCGCTCTCCAGCGGACAGCTCCTCTCCCTGCCCATCCGAGCAGCCAGGAGGGAAGCACCTCACTGCACCCAGCTCCTCGGAAGGCTGTGTTTTTGCCCGCCCCCGTGCCGGCCGCGGGGACCGGAGGGGCGGCACCGCCCGCTGCCCTCACGGAGCCCCGCCCGCGCCGCCGCTCACTGCGACAGCGTCCGGCCCCGCCCCCGCCGCGCCCCCTCCCGCCAACGGTCACTCCGCCGCCGCGACAGCCAATCACCGCGCACGGCTCTGCCCGCCCTCTCTCGCTATTGGCTAGTTGTCCCCGCCTGGGAGCGCCCATTGGCTGCTGCCCGCGGCAGGGAAGCCCCGCCCCGTTGTTTACCACACTTGCCCGGCTCGAGCTCGGGCAGGGATGGCCCCGCCCATTTACTCCAGCCGCCCCCTACCATTGGCTGGGAGGAACGCTCCATCCGCTCTGTGATTGGCCGAGGAGGGGCGCCGCTGCTTTAAAAAGGGGCTGCGGGCACGCGGGGGCTCCAGAGGCTGTGAGGGCTCGGTGGGAGCGGGGAAGAGCTGCGGGCACCGATAGCGGGTGTGAGGGCTCTGAGGGACCGATTTACCGACAGATCCCCTCCGGGAGCTCCGTGCACTGCGAGTGCCACGGCCCTGGAGACGCCGCTTGACGCGAGGAGAAGAGCAGGAGTTTTAGAGAGGGGCTGGAGGTGCTATGGGAACCCCTTTTGTGGTTTATAGAAGCCCGTGTTCAAGTGCCGTGAAACACCTCTTAATCCCAAATCATTGAATCCGCACCTTAACCTTCAGTTTATCACCAGGTAATTTTGATTAATCCTGTGAGCAAGTGCTGTAGCTGAGGGGAAGATGGTGAATCAGAGTTTCTGCTCATAAATGCTACAAAAAGCGCCCTCAAACCTGCAGAATTAGCAATGAAAGGGAGAAAAGGCCATCACCCACACCCAGAGGCACCTGAAACCCCTGAGGAATAACGCACTGAGGGGAAGAGGGGCAGGGTAAGGCTCCCAGCAGAGAGTAAACTCAGCCACCAGAGCTGTGCCTAAACCTGGGAGAGCTAAAAGGGAACATTTTGTAGGCTGGAAAGGAGCTGGAGCTGCGAGCAAAGAAATCCTCTGCTGTGTGTGTGTGTGTGCCTCCTGCACAATAACCAGCACCGCGGGGGACAAATACCTGAGCTGATTGCTGAGGCTGCAGGGCCCCACACTCTGAGTCAGAGACGCGACCAGCATCGTCATTTTCCCCTGAAAACTGCTTTAAGGGGAATAAAGCAGGTGGAAATAATAAAACAAGTCTAAAACAGGATTGTGCAGCTGCCCTTTACCCCAGGCTGGTCAGCATCCTGCTTCACCTTGCCCACACCTCCACAACTGCTGCACGCTCGGTGTAAACAAACCCAGAATTTCCCGGGTGCTTTTAGCTCCAGTGGCTGCTGGGGGGGCCTGTAAGGTGGCCACACTTCGAGGTGGGTTTGGTGATTTGGGTTTGGAATCGTGGTTCGAGGCAAGGCCTGCTGGGTGTGCTGGGCACCATGACCTGGGCTCTGCTGGGAGCCAGCCTGGCACAGCTGCCCTGTGGTTTCCCCATCACCAAACCTGGCACAGCTGCCCTGTGGTTTCTCCATCACCAA
>CM031873.1:13623522-13636596 GCA_018697195.1 Certhia americana | reverse complement strand
AAACCTGGCACAGCTGCCCTGTGGCTGCACCATCACCAAACCTGGCAGAGCTGCTGTTGGCTGCCCCCCCCCGAGGAAGAGCAGGGAGGGTTGGGGCTGCTCCTCCGGGCCAGGCTGGCACTTGCACTGCTCCACGGGCTCCTGGAGCAGCTCTCCAAGGAAGTTTTGGAAGGGGAGAACCGAGGCCAGCTGCCACTTCCATTTCTGGGAGCACAGGTGGATTTTGGTGGTGCTTCTACCTCAGACAGCACCATGGCTCCATGGGGCTTCCCACATTCCCTCTGACCAGGAACAATCCTTTCACCTTCCCAAAATCTCCCCTCACACAGCAGGATGCTGTGTTTTGGCTCATTTATAAAAACCCAACCCCAAAGGAACAGAACAAACCCCCGGGGAACCAAAGCTCTGTTCCTCCAGTGGTGATCCCTTGATCTTTGGGATGAGCAGGATGGGGAAGGTTGGGGGCATCAAGGAGGGTAAGAAAGAAAAATTGACAGCAGAAAGCAAAGCAGAGGGATGATAAAACAGTTCTGAGCAAAGCAAGGGGCTACGCCTCGCTCCTCATTCCAGGCAGTGAGAAGTTGGAGGCTTATCTTTTAATTAGGTTAAATTAGGAAATCTTTTTGGTTTGCTTTGTGTTTAGCAGAACGTTGTCTTGGAGGTAAAAGCTTGGAAATGGAAGGTTTTGCAGATTAGGTTAAATTAAGACATTATGCTTCTTAAAGAAGACAAAGCATTGTCTTCAAGGTAAATGTTTAATTACATTTTAAAAACAATTTTGTCTGTGCAATAATAAGACAGAGCCCAGCTCTGCCCATGACTGCAGTTCCAGACAGAGGCCAAATAAATTGAGAAATTGCTGTTGAAGGAATTAGGAGGCAGAGTGTAATTACTGGGGAAATGGGGGTCCTGCTGCATTATGGTTCTTGGGTTTTTAGCAGCTCTGGATGAAATAATTTAGAGAAAATTACTTTTTTTTTTTTTTTTTTAATCAGCATAAGAAAAATAGAATTTAATATACACCTTTCTGTGGGGAAGCAAACTACAGAATGATAGATAACACTCAGGGCAAGGGAGTTTGGCCCAATTATTGCACTCAAGCCTCCAGACTATCTTTTAAATCTGTTTATTCCTCTCTTAGAGCTGCTGTTTCTGGCTGGAGCAGAGCTCCAGAAAGCCTCTCTGGCTCCCAGAACTGCTCTGGCCAGGGATTTTGGGGCATCACAGCTGTGAAAGGATGGAGCAGGCAGAGGGGAGAGAGGATCAGGGGCAGAGCCAGCACAGCCAGGGGATGGGGAGGGAAAGGGCAGAGGGGAAAGGAGGGGAAGGGAAAGGGAGGAAGGGGAGGGAAGAAAGGGGAAAGAGAGGAAGGGGGAAAAGGGGGGAAAAGGATAAGGGGCAGGAAGAGGGGAAGGGGAAAAGGGGGAAAAGGGGGAAAGGAGCAGGGGAGGAAAGGGGGAACTGGGGAGGAAGAGGGTAAGGGGGAAAGAGGGAAAAGGGGGAAGGAGGAAAAGGGAGGAAGGGGGAAAGGGGAAAAAGGAGGGGGAAGGGGGAAAGAAGGAAAGGAGGAAGAAGAGGAAAAGGGGGAAAAGGATTAAAGGAGGAGGAAGGGGGGAAAGGAGGAAGGGAAAGGAAATGAAGCTAACAAGCCAGCCTTGTTCCCTGCAGTGGAAAGGGATCGTAGATCTGAGCACATCCCCGAAACAGGGCAGCCCCAGAGCGTAAAGCAGCCACGGGAACTCCGCTGATAGCTACTACAAAGTGCCGGCAGTGACAGCAAACCCTGCCGGGGCTGGCAGCCCTGAAAGGGAAGGGATCCCTCCCCCCGGGAACAAGCACGGCGCTGACAGAACAAGGAGCTGCAACGTTTGTGACACTCCTCAGGGCTCAGCTCTCTGCAGCCTGAGCTCAGGATGCTGCTGGGATGGATCCTGGCTGTTCCCACCTGGCCCTTCCTCACCTGTGCTCCAGCAGGGAGTGTTTGGGGGAGAATGAAGCTTCACTGCAAGGCTGCCGTTCCTCCCCTGCAAGCAGCAAGGCTGGTGTCCTTTCATGTGGTGGGGATGCCTTAAATTTGAGCTTTTCTATTTCCCAGATCCTGCATTGCCTTGGGGTGGGACCCTGAGCTTCATACAGAGGGTCAGCGAGCTCTCCTCACGGCTCAGGGCAGAACAATCCCTGTCCAGAACCAGAACAATCCCTGTCCAGAACCAAGGGCACAGAACAATCCCAGAACCAAGTGCACAGAACAATCCCTGTCCAGAACCAGAACCAGGGACACAGAACAATCCCTGTCCAGAACCAAAACAATCCCTGTCCAGAACCAGAACCAAGGGCACCATCACCATCAAAAAAGCCCCCAAAAGTGCCAACAGCAGAGAACTGAGGAGAGCAATGTGGGAGGGTGGGACTGCAAACCCTGGAGCTGGAATTGCACAATGAACCCCAATGTGGAAATGGCCCAGAACTGAGAAAAGGCTGAGAACTCCTGCCTGGGCTCCATCCTGGATACCCAAGGTGCATCCTTGGGAGGATTTTTAACAAATCCCAGCTTTGTTCCTGTCACTCTGCTCCAGGGAGCCTCCCAAGGCATCATCGGGCCCTGGTTTATCTGCTTGGGATCAGACCAGGACAAAGCCAGACATTTAAACCTGACTTAGCCACCTGCAAACACTGGGAGCAGGGCTCATCTCCACTGCGGGGAGGATGAGCTGAGCAATCCCTGCTGGCCTGTAATGCCTCAAGACAGGAGAAATCCGCGTGGTATCGATTGTTTCAGGGCTTTAGAGGAGTCCGGGTAATTAAGGAAGCTCATTAGCTGGATTCGAGTTGCCAGAGGAGCAGGGAGCGAGGGGCAGGACTGCCTGGCAGATCAAAGCAGTGCCGAGGGATTGTTTGGGGAGGAATTACTCGGAAAAACACCTGAAAGGCTGAATTGTGATGGTAATCCAGCCATGGCTGTGTGTGGCTGCAGAGCCCAGAGGATTTCAGGCAACCCAGTCCGAGCAAAATGATGGGAAAGGTGGGAAAGACAAGGATAAAGGTGAGGAAATATTCTTTGGAGCAGCCTCTTCTTCCTCCTCCTCCTTCAAACGGCCCCCTCAGCATCTCTCAGCCACCCTGTGCTGCCAACGAGGGCTTTTGCAGGCTGGAAGTGATTTCATTTAGGGAATTTCAATGAGCTGAACCTGAAAAAAAAAAAAAAAAAAGGAAAAAAGAAGATGTTCTTAAGCCCCCTGTGTGCCAGGCAGCAGTGCAGAGAAAGCAGCTGCCTCACCTAAAGCTGCAGGAATGCTACAGGCACATCCAGAGCACAGAAAATGGGATATTTGACCCCCCAAAACTCTGGATTCAGGGGCATCCTCACACACTGATCCGCAGGTCTGGCTGCTTTGATTTTAACTCTACGCCCCTACACACCAGACATTAATTATCTGAATTAAGAATCACACTTGGGGATGCAGCTGAGAACTCCTGGAAACCCCAACACCTCAGCCAGACTCATGTTCTGTCCCAGAGAAGGGGGAAAAAACCCCTCTGACATCTGAGCTAACAACCAGCTCTGAGTCCCTCACACCAGGACTGTGGAGGAACAAAATCTCACACGAGCAGGAACCTTGCTTAATTGTGGGAAAGGTCTCCATCTCAGCCAACTCGCCTCCTGTGTGCCAGGAAAAATCTCAAACACGCTGAAAAATAAGCACAAAAAGCAGAAACACAACAGAAGGTGCATGGAGGAGAGAGCAAGAATGTTTCTGGTTTATTACTTGCCTGTAACACCAGGTGACTAATGGAGCAGGCTGCAGCTTTTTCTAATTTTTTTTTTTTTTTTCATTAAAATCAGCATCCTGTGTTCCATTTTGCCTTGCTTGAACAAGGAGAGGGCCAGAGGAACGCCACAAATTTGCTCTTGTGAATGTGGAGCGACAGCCTATTTTTTTAGATGGCTTCAGAAATAAGATCCCAGGTGGGAAAGGTCTAAGAATAATTCCCAGCCAAAGCCGCCACCTGTCAGGAAACACAGCTCAGGCAAAGCAGACCCAGAGAGAAATTAGAACTTGGTGGAAGTGAAACAAACCCAGCTTTTCCCTGGGTGCCCAGATCCCCCTCTGAGGCTTCTGTGCAGCCCAAAATAACTTTGCAGTCCCCTTGAGGGTGAAGTTCATCTGTCCTGACCTGAGGAAAGGGTCACTCCCAGCCTGGCTGGCATGAATCACTGTCTGCACTATATTTAAACAGAGCCTGGGGAGCTCAGCCCTGAATTGTTGTCACTTTGCCAGGCTGGTGTGACACAGTGTCATGGTTTGAACACCAGGTGTCTGCTGAGGAAGGCAGGAACATCCCTTGGAATGGAGAATTTAAACCCCCTCCCACCCAATTATTATAACTTTGGAATTAAGGGGCTCTCAGGAAAAGATATGGGGATAGGAATAACAGTTCTTTATTAGGAGAACTAAAATAAACAATAAAACAAAAACACGTGGAGTATTACAAAGGAGGAAAACAAACAAACAAACCCCACTGCCAGAGTCAGGATCCCAGCTGTCCCCTGTGTGTCAGGAGTTGGTGGCAGTGCCACCCCATGGTGGCTGCAGTCCCAGGGGCAGATGTGGCTCTGGTGCAGTGGTGCTCCTGGAGAAAAGTGGAGTTTGTCACTGAAGGTCCAGTGGGGAGAGATGGGGCTGGAGTTCCTCTGAGAATCCAGTGGAAAAGCTGCTTGGTGTTCCCAATCCCAGATTTTTATCCAGGTAGGAATGCTTGGTGTTCCCAACCCCAGATTTTTATCCAAGTAGGATAGCCCCTTAATTTTCAAAGTTATAAAAATTGGGAGGGAGGAGGTTTAAAATCTCCATTCCAAGGGATGCTCCTGCCTTCCTTAGCATACACCTGCCATTCAAACCATGAGAGTCAGGCTGGGAGTTTCTGGGTGATCCATGTCCAGGAAATATTCCTGACTTCAGCTGAGAAAGCTCTGCCAGAGTCAGCTGGATCCTCCTCTGCCTCATGCACAAAATTCCAACAACAGGTTGTTTTTGCAGGCTCTGCTTTAACAGGTGATTTCAGGGGAGCTGTGACTCTCAAACATGAGCAGGTCCAGCACAGTTTTTGCCTCATTCTCCTCCCTCCTGAACCACCCACCCCCTGTGCTCTGTTTTTAACTTACACCTGAAGCCGAGTTGATCTGCAAGGCGCTGACAAAGATGCACCTGGCTGCTGTCACCTTGTGACACCCTGTCACCCCCTCCCAAAAGCTGCAGCCTCCTCCTCTTCCATGGGCACAGAGCCTCCTCCAGCCTTCCTGACAAAGAAGGAATCACCTAAAGGATTCTGGCAATTCTCCTGGGTTTTAACATTGTCCTTCTGGCCATGGAAACTTCTCTGCACATTTCTCTTGTCCCACCGTGCCAGTCTCGGGGAGCCCGTGGGGACCCTCAGGGACTGCCCTGGGCCTTGTGGCACACGGGAGGGTGGATTTGGGATGGAGCTGCACCATCCAGGGGCATCCCAAAGCCTGGGCAAGGCTGCCCGAGGCAAACCCAGCTCAACCCTGAAAGCTTTGATGCTCTGTAAAGGTTAAGTGATTAGAAATAGTAGAAATATTAGAAATATTTCATGTATTTTAGGGCTGACTCAGCACCCTGTGATTTGCAGCCAGAGATCTTACTTGCATGGATGGATGAAGTGCCATGAATTCACTCGTTTATTTGCAAAAAAACTCCTAAAAAATAACAAAAACCCCCAAAGTCTATTAAAATCCTGCCCCTCTGGGGCTGCCTTTGAAGGGTGTGTGATGTGACTCCAGGAGAACAGTGATCAGCTGCGATAATTCCGATGTTCTGTTGCTATGGATACTTTCTTTAAGTGCAGCATGCCATTATCATTGAAATTTCCAGTAACTCCCCCAAAAAAGAAGAAAAAGCTTGTTAAAGGCTGTAAGAACTGTTTGCTGCGCTGCTGGCGGTGTCCTTGTGCTATGACAGCACTGGGGGAGTGACAGAGCTGCGGGGAGCACGGGCAGAGCCCTCACGGTTCATTACCTGAACGGTTAATTACCCTAATTACACCTGGGGCTGCTGGCTGGATCGAGCAGTGGGCTGGGGACAGGGGGTGACACTGGGGACAGGGGGTGACACTGGGGGTGACACTGCGCTGTGACACTGGGGACAGGGGTGTGACACTGGGGGTGTGACACTGGGGTGTGACACTGGGGACAGGTGTGTGACACTGGGGGAGACACTGGGGGCAGGAGTGTGACATTGGGAGCAGGGGTATGACACTGGCTGAGGCATTGTGTGTGACACAGGTGTGACACTGGGGGCAGGGGTGTGACACTGGCTGTGGCACTGGGGGATGACACCGGGGTGTGACACTGGGGGTGACATTGGGGACAGAGGAGTGACACTGGGGGGTGACACCAGGGTGTGACACTGGGGGCAGGGGTGTGACACTGGCTGTGGCACTGGGGGGTGACACCAGGGTGTGACACTGGGAGCAGGGGTGTCACTAAGGTGTCACACTGGGGTGTCACCAGGCTGTCACACCAGGGTCTCACTGTGATGTCACACCATGATGTCACACCGTGATGTCACACCGTGATGTCACAGCAGGGCTGGAAAGCAGGACACCCTCCAGTCCCCCCAGCCCTGGGAGCAGAGCAGACTCAGTTTCTGGTGACTCAGGTTCTCAGACCGGCACAGTTCTGGTGACATCTGCCACACAGCAGGGACAGCAGAACCCACCCAGAGCCACAAAAGCTGCCACACTTTAAAGGAACCACAGGGGCAAATAAAATCACCCAGCACAGAGACTCCAAAAAATGGCAGAGCTTTTATTCCCCTCAGTACAGAATATTCCTTACAGCATTGGGTTTTCTTAAAAAAATACCAAAAAAGCCCCAAACCCCAGCTAGTGTCGTGGATTTCAGGATGTGCTGCTGCAGACTCTGGGAAAGGAGAGAGGTCAATGCACAGAGAAATCCTGCAGCAGCCACAGGGCAAGGGTTTCATCAGAGCCCTCCACACCTTCTCACACTCACTCGGGGGGGGGAAAAACCTCTCAAATCTATGTCAGAGTCACTCAGCTGCCTCCTACTGAATCCTTAGAGCTGACAGAGAGGGGGTTCACTCTTCCTGCCAGCAGTTTTAAGGGAGTTCTAAAGAGCTGAACCTGAATTAGTGCTTCAAACCCAAGTCACAAATCTCTAAAACAGATTAGGACACTTCACAAGTAAGGCCACAAACACTGCCAGGTCTCAGTGCGACTACTTAGGGTCGTTAATCTTTTAATTAGTGTTAAGTTTTGTACCTCCACTGCTGATTTTCAGTTCCAGGGGGGAGATGGAGCTTCCTGAGCCCCCCAGGGAGCTGTGGCTGTCAGGGAGAAACCCCAAAAGGGAGTTACCCAGCACAGCCAGGAACCAGGTACTGCTCCTGCTCCACCCAGTGAGCAACAACCTCATGGCTCTGAGGCAGGAACAAGTCCTGGACTGGCAAATCCCACTGGGAACACGGATCTGTGGCCCTGCTGCTCCTCCCAGACTGCCCTTTCCAGCAGAATTCAGGCAAACAAATCCCTCCTCCTTGCTGGTTTTGCTTTAAAAATAATATAAAAAAAAAAACCTTGGTGGTTTTGCTTTTAAAGCCAACGGAGCTTCAGCATCTCGAGTGGCCAGCCTGGAGCTAGAGCTGCAGCACTGCCAGGGTGGGTTCTTTTTGGGCAAATAGCTTCTGAAGAGAAGTTCCAGGCACTGCTTACCTTGACAATTCTGTTAAACGATTCAGACCATTTCAGTTCCAAGTTTTAAAGTGCAAAACTTCGTCGAGTCTTTGGGTTAAAAAGCGCCAATTCCCACCCGGAGCGGGGGGACTGACGAGTGTGAGAGTGCCACAGACACTCAGATAAAAGCAAAAATTCTGCTCCCCCTTGGATTTCACAGGCAGCAGCTGCTGCCAATGCCCTCCCTGGCCAGGCAGGTGCTGTGTTGTTCCAGGATGGATCAGGAACACCGGGAGCTGCAGCCCCAGGCTCCCAGACGGGCTCTGCTGGTGGCCAGGCTGTTTGCAGAAGGAACAGGCACTGCTGCAGCTCCTCCTGTGGGGTGCACACCTCCCAGGAACACTTGTAAACTGTGAATAAATACAGATGTGTCCCAGAGCACGTCGTGGTTTGGATAAAAGTCGTGGTTTAGATAAAAGCAAGGTATAAAAATCAGCGTTAGGTTTCCGGAGCTTTGGTCTGAGCTGGGCTGGGGCATCCTCGGAGGTGCTGGAGAGCCCCTGGAAGGTTCCCTGCTGGCAGCAGATGCAGGCCACGGGCTCGGGGAGGTTCTCCTCTCGTGGCTGTGCCCTCAGAACATGAAGAGCTCGTCCTGCTCTGCCCTGCTGGGGTCCCTGCTGCTCCAGGCCACAGGAGACAGGGGCTCGGCACTCTGCATGTCCTGAGCTGTCAGCCCCGTGGCCAGGACATGAGGGTTTGTCCTTGACTGGGCCAGTCTGAGGGGCACAAAAACACAGAGAAAACACATGTGAAACACAGTAGAACACAGAGAAAAAACAGAGAAAATATAGATAAAGCATAGATAAAATACAGGTAAAACACAGAGTGATGGACAGGTAAAACACAGAGATAAAACACAGAGAAAACAGAGTAAAACACAGAGAAAACAGAGGTGAAACAGAGTAGAACAGAGAGAAAATACAGATAAAATACAGAGCAATGCACAGGTAAAACACAGAGAAAACAAATGAAACAGAGTGAAACAGAGAAAACACAGGCAAAACACAGAGAAAACACAGAGAAAACACAGGTGAAACAGAATAAAACACTGACAGAGATAAAACAGTAAACAGAGAAAACAGAGTAAAACAGAAAAAACAGTAAAACACAGAAAATACAGGTAAAGCACAGGTAAAACACAGAGTGATACACAGTGACAGATAAAACAGAGTAAAACACAGAGTGATACACAGATAAAACACAGTGATACACAGTGACACAGAGATAAAACAGAGTAACACAGAGAAAACAAAGTGACAGATAAAACACAGTGACACGGACTGATACACAGATAAAACAGGTAAAGCACAGAGTAAAACAGAGTAACACACGGAGCGACACAGTTAAAACAGAGTTAAAAGACAGAGTAAAACACATAAAATACAGATAAAACACAGTGCTACACAAAGTGACAGAGTGATACACAGATAAAACAGAGTGACACACGGGGTGACACACAGACCCTGATGGTTTCACTCCTGCTGCACCCCCAGAGCTCCAGCTCCACATCCCACCCCCTGCAGCAGAATGGAAACACTCAGAGAGGGGAAGAGGGAAACAAAGGGGAGCTGGCACAGAACATTCCCTGCACCCTCAGTCTGCTGCAGCCTTGCTGCTGGCTTCTCCCAACCCCTTCCCCTGCTCCCCCCCCCGGGAAGGTGCAGGCTGGCCATGCACAGCTGCCCCCCTGCAGCCCCCCTGCAGCCCCCCAGCCCTGCTGCTGCCCTGGATCAGCACAGACAGGGCCCAGCTGGTGCTGAACAACCCCAGGAGCAGCTGCAGGAGCTGCACCCAGCCCAGATGTTCCCCAAAACCCAAGGAGCCCCAGTTTGGGGTGTGATTTCAACACCCTGGTGACAACACTGCAGCACCGGGGCTGGAGGTGAACTCAGACATTTGGGGTTTCAGCCCAGGGGAGGGCAGAAGGTGAAAAAAACCCGGGTTTTAACAAAGAAGAGAAATGTGTGGTGGTGATGATGTGGCAGGAACGGCTCTGGAGAGCTCTGAGGATGAGCAGCCCAAACTCTGAGTCAGCCCAGGGTGATGTGACAGCTCAGCAATGCGGGACAAAGGCTGGCACCAAACACTGTGCTGCACCCAGAGGGGCAGGGACAGGGAACAAAACAGAGACCGGGACAGAAATCACCCCCCAGAGCCAAACAGGACCCCAAGGGCTGAGCAGGAGCTGCTGCAAACCCTCCTCCAGCACCTCCCAGCCCGAGGGGGAGATAGAGGAGGATGAAGATGAGGATGGGACCCACATCAAGCACAGCAGGGCAGGCAAGAAAAGCAACCCCAAAGGAAAAGGGTTTGTTTGGTTCTGCTGGGCTGCTCGGGCAGGGCAGCCTCTAGTTTGAAGTGCAAAGAGGAGAATAAACAGCAAGAATTGATGGCCACACAGCCTGAGTTTGTGGGCTGAGGAAGAGCAAAGCCCCAGAGCCAGGAGCTGGCACCAGCAGCCCGAAAAAGCCTCGGTGAGTGTGAGCAGACGCAGCAACTGCTGGGGAATTAAATTCCCTATCACACTCCATCCTTAAAAGGTTGTCAAAATATTTGGCTTATCAGGCAGCCTTTAAGCCTAGCTTTCAATTCCCAGCTGAGGCACTGATGGGGCAGCTGCCTAGGTCAGATCACGGCCCTGATTAGATTAAGGAGCATTATTAAAAGCCAGTCAGCAGTCAAGTCTCTGGGGCTGCTCCCCGGCGAAGGCAGTTATGAGAATTACCTTGAGAACGCCTCGTCGAGCCCATCATCCATTTCCTTTGTTAAGAGATAAAAAGAGAGACAAGTAGTTGCTAAGAGAACTGCACAAAAGTGGATTTAAAGATCTGGCTCTGCCCTCAGATTTAAAAAAAAAAAAAAAAAAAAAAAAATCTGTTGGCTCCTGAGTGCTTCAATCCCCTCCTCTGCAATCTGGCCCAGCTCCAGGAAAGGTGAAGTCCAGGCTTGGACCAGTCCCTCTCCCTCCAGCCCCAAGCAGTTATTAAAACATATTCTATTAAAACATAGAATAGGTTTTGTATGATTGTGCCCCCAGGGGCATCCCAGGGATTAACCCTCCCCTCACTCTGTGTCCTGCTGCCAGCAGCGACCTGGACACAGCTCCAGGAGTCCCCCGGGGCTTTTCTGGAGCAGGATGATCCTGGAGAGCAGCTCTGCCCTGGCACAGCAGGGACACCAAAGGCAGCTCTGGCACCCTGTCTCTCTGCTCTGCTCTTCCCAGGAAAGTCCTGGAGCTGCTTGGGAGAAAGGTTTTCCATGCTCTGTGTGAGGGCTCTGCTTCAGACTATTCCCAAAATCCTGTGATGAACTTACAGACTTAATGCAATTAAAGAGTAAAGTCTGAAAACTCTGTAAGCAGGGAGGGATTGGAGATTGCTGATAAGCCTGCAGGATTTCACTGAGCCTTAGAGCTGATCTTCAGGTTTAACCTGGAAAGCCTCGGGCTCCAGGCAAAGGCATTTACCCTGCAATTCCCCCAAAATCCAGCAGGCAGGGGGTCCCAGAGAGGGGCTGGGGGGGGATGAGACCTCAGGGCAAGTGGGGTTTCAATGGTCAGAGAGGCATGGAATGGTTTGGGTGGGAAGGGACCTTAAATCCCATCCTGGCAGGGATGCCTTCAGTGCTCCAGCCTGGCTTTGGACATCCCAGGGATGCAGGGCAGCCACAGCTTGGTGGTTTCCAGGGCCTCACCTCCTTCCCAGGGAGGAATTCCTTCCCAAAATCCCAGCTGATCCCACCCTCCTCCAGCCTGGGTGGGACTGGGCTGTGGAGAGGCTCCCTGAGGGATGCACAGCCCGGGCTGCAGCATCACCTTCCTGTCAGAAATCCAGGAAAATTAATCCAGAGGACTGAGGATGTTTCCAAAAAGCCACCCAAGCTCCCAAAGACAGGAGCAGGGCAAAGTAAAACTACCAGTGAACAAAAATACAGCCTGGGTTTAGTGAGCAGCAAACAAAAGCCATCGGTGTGGTGATTTCTGTCACTCCATGAAGTGACAAACCCTGGGAAAAGCAATATTCAATCACTGGAGGGCTCTGCCACCCTGTGCCTTTATCCCCTGAGCCCCAAAGGGCAGCAGGCACTGAGCTGTGACATTTCCAGCTGTGGAAATGAACCCAGGACATTCCTCTGGCTGCCCTGGATGGTTCCAGACCCTGGCAAGGGGCTCAGAGATCTTGGCACGGAGTCAAAAACACCTGTGCCTTCAATTTTAGCCACTGGGAAAAATTGCCAACTTTGTGTGAGGATTTACAGGCCAAAAGAGTTTGAGTAGAGTGATAGTTAATTTGTCACGGGGTGAAAAAGTAGAATTTTAGGGTTTTTAGAATGGGGGTTCAAGGGGCAAGATGGAGGGATCTGTCTGTGTTGGAATAGAATGGTTTGTCACAGGTTAAAAAATAGAATTTTGGGGTTTTAGAATGGGGGATTCAAGAGGCAAGACTGAATACAGTAATAGTTAATTTGTCACAGGGTGAAAAAGGAGAATTTTGGGGTTTTAAAATGGGGGTTCAAGAGGCAAGATGGAGGAATCTGGGTGTGTCCTGTCCTTCTTCTTGTCCTCCATCTCCTGCTGCAATGGTGACACTTTCTAATTGGTTTAGAGCAGAGACAGACTGTCTAACAGAGGTGATAGGGATTGGAAAATTATTGTAAATAAAGTACACGTGGGCTTTAGGATAAAAATTCAACAGCACCCTGAGGGCTGGGATTGTGCCTCAACCCAACCTGCTGAACAGACCTCAGCAGGTCAGAAAAAGAATGGAATAAACAAGGAAAAATAAACAACTGGAAAAGCAGAACAGGCAAATCTTGACCTCTTCAGTCGTGGGGCTGGGAGGAAAAGATTTCCTAAAATCTCAGGAGCCATCAAATCATCAAACCCCAAGAGGTGGGAGCCTCCCAGAGCAGCTCAGCCAGTCCAGAGCTGCCAGTTTGTCCCAGAGGAGCCCCAGGGTGGGAGCTGGAGCTCCCCTGGCTCTGCCTTACCCACAGCACGTTGTTGTTGGCCGAGGGGCTGGGCACAAAGCTGCTCTTGTCCAGCTGGGGGGACTCGGAGCTGCTGCCCAGAGGGGATCTGCCAGGGGTCTCCAGATCCAGCAGGGTCTCCATGGCTGCTGCTGTGGGCACAGAGAGGGGTGAGGGCACAGGGACACACAGCTCAGCACAGCGGGGATTTGGAATTCCCAGAGTCTGCTGAGGTAGGGGACTGAACCACATAAAGGGTCAGTGAGGAATCCCTGTCCAGAACCAGAACAATCCCTGTCCAGAACCAGAACCAAGGGCACAGAACAATCC
>CM031873.1:13590777-13600780 GCA_018697195.1 Certhia americana | reverse complement strand
ATCCCAATCCCAATGGCAATGCCCACCCTGTGCTATCTCCAGCTGTCTCTTGGCATCCCCCAGTGCCGAGAACAGATCCAGTTTGATCCTGGTCTCTGCGCTCAGGCTGTTCTCCAGGTGCTGGGTCTTGTCCTGCATGGCCGACAGCGCCGACATCAGCACCTCCGTGTCCTTCTCGTTCTCCTTGTACTTGCGCAGCTCCTGAGGGGACAGGGACAGGGTCACTGGGGACAGCAGGGACACCTGGGGACAGGGACGGGGTCACTGGGGACAGCAGGGACACCTGGGGACAGCAGGGACACCTGGGGACAGCAGGGACACCTGGGGACAGGGATGGGGTCAGCTGGGGACAGGGATGGGGTCAGCTGGGGACAGGGATGGGGTCAGCTGGGGACAGGGACACCTGGGGACAGCAGGTTCTGCTGGGGACAGGGACGGGGTCAGCTGGGGATAGCAGGGACACCTGGGGACAGCAGGGACACCTGGGGTCACCCGGGGACAGGGACACCTGGGGAGAGCAGGGACACCTGGGGTCACCCGGGGACAGGGACACCTGGGGACAGGGGGATGGGAGATGGGGACAGGGAGACACTGCGGTCACCTGAGCACAGGGAGAATGGCACCTGGGGACAGGGGGTGGCACCTGGGGACAGGGGAGGGTGGCACCTGGGGACAGGAAATGGCACCTGGGGAGGGAGGAAATGGCACCTGGGAGGCAAAAAAATGTCAGCCTAAGGGGAAAAATAACATCCTGGGGGGAAAAATGTGATTTTGGGGGAAAAAAAAATGTGATTTTGGCAGGGGAAAAAAAGTCAGCCTGAGGGAGAAAATAACAGCCTGGGGGAGTTTCCACAGCAGAGAGGTCCAGGGGGTTTTCCCCATCCCCACACTGGAGCTGGCATTAATTAAAATGCTGGTTAATTAAGGCTGCCAGTGTCATCCCCAGTAATTCCCCGTGGCTGGAATCCCCAAATCCCTGCCCAAGATCAGCTGAGCTCCACTGGGAATGGGAAAAAAAAGGGGCAAAAAAGGGGAAAAAAACTTAAATATTCATTTAAGCTGCAAGAAAAAGCTTCTCTAAGAGTTTGAAGATGCTCCTAAAATTAAAGAGCTTAATTAGAGCTGGGTTTAATTAGCTAAAAGGCAGGCTCAAAGGTTTATTATCCATGGATAAACCACGCTGCTTGTCAAGGGTTTGGTAAATCCAAGCTGCACCTGGAATGGGGAACAAGTCCCCAGCAGCAGCAGGTGGGTGAGGGAGAAACCAATTAAATTGATTAAAATGGAATTAATTAAACATTTAATTCCTTCAAAATGAATTTTCCTGCAGATTGTCAGTGTGAGCACATCTTTAGGACATCAATTAGGGCACACTTTTGAGGTTTTTAGCTCTAATAAACCCAACCCTGTTTGCTGTACAGGTACCAGGAAGGATTTTCAATATTCACAACAACGAAAAATAAATAATAATAAAAAATAATTTTTAAAAAATAGCCTGGCCAGTGCTCCAGACTGCCCTGAAACAGCAAGCTTTAGTGAAATTCAGGATTTGGGAATTTGAGAATTTAGGAAATTTATGATTTGTTGAAATGAGACTGGCCACAGGTTCCTTACATGAAGAGAAAAAGGCTCTTGAGGGGATACAGAGCAGTGGGTTTGGGGGGAAAAAAAATCCCAAATTACCAAGAGAATGGGGTGGAGTGAGCTCCCTGAGCCATGGATGGTTTGGATGGATCTCCTGAGCCATGGGATGGTTTGGATGGATGTCCCTGAGCCTGGGGATGGTTTGGATGGATCTCCTGAGCCTGGGGATGGTTTGGATGGTTCTCCTGAGCCTCCCCCTGCCAGTCCAGCAGCACAGGGGAGCTGCCCTCCCTGTCCCCTGCCCTGCTGCAGATGCAGGCTGTGGGAGGGCTGGGAGCTGTCCCCAGAGCCCTGGAGCTGTGGCATTACCTGAACTTTCATCTCCAGCTCTCTGATCTGCTCCTCTTTCACTTTGATGTCGATGGTGAGCTTCTTGCACTCTGTCTCCAGGTCCCGGATGCGGCCCCGCAGCGTCTCCGTGCACTCCCCCCTGCAGGGACAGCAAAGGGACAAGAGAGCTTAGGAGAGAGACAGGAGAGGGACAGCACAGGGACAGGGGAGCTCAGGAGAGGGACAGGAGAGGGACAGCACAGGGACAGGGGAGCTCAGGAGAGGGACAGGAGAGGGACAGGAGAGCTCAGGAGAGGGACAGGAGAGGGACAGCACAGGGACAGGAGAGCTCAGGAGAGGGACAGGAGAGGGACAGGAGAGCTCAGGAGAGGGACAGCACAGGGACAGGAGAGCTCAGGAGAGGGACAGGAGAGGGACAGGAGAATTCAGCAGGGACAGCACAGGGACAGGAGAGCTCAGCAGGGACAGGAGAGGGATAAGAGCACAGAACAGGGACAGGAGAGTACAGGACAATGACAGGACAGGGACAGGAGAGAGATAGGAGAGGTCTCAGAGCACAGCACAGGGGAGCACATGACATGTCCCAGAGCACAGGGACAGGACAGGGACAGGACACATCCCAGAGCACAGGACAGGGGACAGGGGAGCACAGGACAGGGGACAGGGGAGCACAGGACACGTCCCAGAGCACACTCCAGGAGCAGCAGGTGATTCAGAGCACACTCCTCCTCTCCAGGTGCAAATGTCATGCAGGCACTGAGGCTCAGCTTCAGCGGACACAGCTCCCAGTGCTGCCTTGTCTTAACAAATAAATCTCTCAGAGCAAACCAACCCTTTTCTTTTTTTAAAATCCAGGATTTTTTCCAATAAAAAATCAAACACAGGCTCCTCCTCCCTGCCCCAAAGCACCTGGTAGCAGCAGCAAAGGCCACAGCTCGGGCAGCAGTTGCTTCTTCCAATTTCTTCCTTTTCTTCTCTTCCATTAATTGTTTTTCTACGAAGGTCCGTGCCTCCTGCTCTGCCTTTAGCTTTTTCTCCAGCTGGCTGATCATTTGTTTGTCTTTTTGTTTCATCTGTACAGCGTTGTGCAATCTGCAGGGGACAGGGACAGCAGTGAGTGCAAGCTCCCAGTCATTAAAATCAAATTAAACCCAACGAGTCTGGCTGGGTTTGCCTCCCATTTTCAGATTATTTAACACAAAAATCCCCCTCTGCAGCCCCCAGGTATTGTTAGAAATGACAGCTTTGTAGTTTAACAAAACAGGATAATTTGGATTAAACAACACTTAAGCTTGCTGGAAATTCATTTGAACAGAAATAAAGCTTAACAAAACGAACTTCACAGAATTTAACTTTACTCAGATCTAACAACACTGGAGCTTAACTTTGCTTAATGTTAGCAACACTTAATTAGCATTAAAGAAAAAACACAATAGAACTAAAAATTACTATCTTTAATATTTGTTTCAGTCCTTGTTAGGCTTTTAACAATTTTAAAGAATTCCATTCCTGACAACAACACAAAATTTCCAAGGTGGAAAAAGCTTTTATTTGAGATGCATTTTCCTTTTTCTTCATTTTTTTCACTAAAAGTGATGCCTTAAGTTTTAGCTTTTATATTTTTTTAGGTTCTGTGCTGTTTTGGAGGGTAGTTTGGGGTTTTATGTTAAATGTTAGTGAGCTCTCTTCACAGAGCAGGCAGACAAAACAATTCCTGCTCCAGTTTGGCACCAAGGACAACTCTCAGGCCCAAGAACAAAACCAAGGGTGAAGGGAAAAGGAAAACCAAGGAGGATGGAGCTTAATAACCTAGAGCTGGAATTGGACCATTAATTTAAATATGCTGATGGACCAGAACTTATCAAACTGGTGAGCAGTTGTCCATTTTGTGACCATTTTGGGTGCATCTTGGGTGTGGTCCAGTTGTTCACAGTGAGGCTTTTTAATAAATCTCTGCTTTATCCTCTGCTCCAGCTCAGCCTCCAGAAGGCATCAGAGGTGTGCACGTCACTCATTTATGTTCAAGAATGTCAATTAGATAGGAGCAGAATATGGAATTTATCACAGGAGGAGAAATATAAATTTTTGGGTTTGTTAGCATGGGAAGGAGATGGAGACAAGCTGGAGGATCCTTGTGGTTTTCAGGCTTCTTCCTCCTTCTCCATCTCCTGCACATTCTGCAGTGTTGGGGACACAGGAACATTGGGCACAATTTGCCCCAGTGTCACATGAATAGAGATTGAGTTGGTTATTGGTAGAAAAGTAGAAATAATGTCTGTTCTTGGTGAGAATTGGGTGAATTATCTTTAAGAGAACCTTGGTTCTGTGTGTTGGAGGCTTTTGGTGCCTTTTCTCCTTTATGTGCATAGAGATTTAGTTAGTTATTGGTAGAAAAGTAGAAACAATGTCCATTTTTGGTGAGAATTGTGTGAATTTTCTCGAAGACACCTTGGTTCTGTGTGTTGGAGGTTTTTTGGTGCCTTTTCTCCCTTATGTGAATAGAAATTTAGTTGGTTATTGATACAAAAATAGAAATAATGTCTGTTCTTGGTGCTAATTGGGTGAATTATCTTTAAGAGAGCCTGGATTCTGTGTGTTGGGGGCTTTTTCGTGCCTTTTCCCCCTCACACCAAGCCGTGAGGTTGAAATTGCTGATCAGAAAATAACAAAACAACCTGGAGAGCGAGCACAACCGAGAGCCCCGTTTGTGTTTTCACCCAACAAGGAGTTGTGGCAAGGCCTGTCCTGTGAGTGACAGCCGTGTGGCAGTGCACAGGTCCCCATCTCAGAGCCCCAGGCACTCACTTGTTCTGCAGCAGCTCGTTCTCCTGGCGCAGCTGACCCATCTCAGCGCGGGCGCCGCGCTCGGCAGAGCTCAGTGAGCTCACCTGGCTGCGCAGCTCCTGCTCCACCTGCCTGCTGGCCTGCAGGTCAGCCTTCAGCTTCTTGATGTCCTGCTCCAACCTGGGGGCACAAAGGGCAGGGGGACAGCGGCTGTGCCTTTAGCAATGCCTTCTGCAATGGGTTACTAAAGCAATTTAACAGTGGCTGTGCCTTTAGCAATGCCTTCTGCAATGGGTTACTAAACCAATTTAATATTTCCTTTATCTTTACCCATTGGCTTTTGCAATTGATTATTAAACCAATTTAATATTTCCTTTACCTTTACCCATTGGCTTTTGCAATTGATTATTAAACCAATTAAATATTTCCTTTACCTTTACCCACTGGCTTTTGCGTGTGGCTATTAAAGCAATTTAACAGTGGCTTTGCCTTTACCCATTGCCTTTTGCAATTGATTATTAAACCAATTTAATATTCCCTTTACCTTTACCCATTGCCTTTTGCAATTGATTATTAAACCAATTTAATATTTCCTTTACCTTTACCCATTGCCTTTTGCATGTGGTTATTAAAGCAATTTAATATTTCCTTTACCTTTATCTATTGGCTATTCCAATTGTTTATTAAATCAATTTAATATTTCCTTTGCCTTTACCCATTGGCTTTTGTAATTGATTATTAAACCAATTTAGTATTGGTTTTCCCTTTATCTATTGGCTTTTGCAATTGATTATTAAACCAATTTTATAGTGGCTTCACCTTTACCCACTGGCTTTTGCATGTGGTTATTAAACCAATTTAATATTGGCTTTGCATTTATCTATTGGCTTTTGCAAACTAATTTATCAGTGGCTTTACCTTTATTTTTGTTTTTCACTCTGGCCAAGACACTTTCAGCTCCCTGCCCCATCACCACAAACACACATTGCTGGGTATTTTCCCCCTTTTTATCCCTTACTAAACTTTTAAAAATCCTAAAGGGTGAGCTTTGATTTTCACATTGACCAAGACAATTCCAAAATCCACTTTCAGCTCCCTGCCCCATCACCAAAAACACCCCAGAACTGGTTATTTGTTCTTTTTTCTCTCTTATTAAACTTTTAAAAATCCTACAGGGGGAGTTTTATTTTTCACATCAACGAAGAGAGCTCCAAAATCCACTTTTAGCTCCCATCACCAAAGTGGGTATTTGTCCTTTTTTATCTCTTGTTAAACTTTTAAGAATCCTAAAGCTTTGGCTTTCACCCTGGCCAAGACAA
Organism: Certhia americana; assembly: GCA_018697195.1. NCBI lineage: Eukaryota > Metazoa > Chordata > Aves > Passeriformes > Certhiidae > Certhia > Certhia americana. The sequence continues at coordinate 13,594,742 of CM031873.1, read as the reverse complement.
TTCCAAAATCCACTTTCAGCTCCCTGCCCCACCACCAAAAACACCCCAGCACTGTGTCCCTTTTTATCCCTTATTAAACTTTTAAAAATCCTAAAGGGTGAACTTTGATTTTTCACAATGACCAAGACAATTCCAAAATCCACTTTCAGCTCCCTGCCCCACCACCCCAAGGTCCAGGTGTGCTCTCTAAAAAACACTGCATAAATTAAAACCATTTTTTTAATCTAAAAACCAAACCCTACTCCATCTGCCAAACCCTCCAGCCTGCAAACCATCGACTCTCCCAATTCTAAACAATCATAAATCATAATAAACCCCACAAATTTTTACATAATTCCACCTCAGAGCCTCCCAGAGGAATTCCCTTCCACGCACTCCCAGGTGCTCACACAAACTCCATGAAATCATATTTTCCCTGAAGTCTGAGGAGTTCTTAAGCAGGCCAGAGCCCCACACAAACAGATTTTTATTTTTTTTTCCTGTCCCCAAACACTGATTTTGATTTGCTACCCAGAGCCAGGCTGCTGAATTGTCACCTGCACGTGTTGGTATTTTCTTGCAGCACATGATGTGCACGCTGAGGAAGGAGGATGTGTTAAGTCATCCCCAGCTCAGGAGTCAGTAAATTTAGTTTTAATTGCTCTTGAACAGAGACCATCTGCTCTACACTTGAAATTGGAGCTTTGGAAAGTTCTTGAAGATTCATGTAATCTTATTAATTAAAATATTGTTAAATAAAAACACACGCTTCAGCAGAGAGGCACTCAGCTCACTTGGATTCTTTTCCCCCACAAATAAGATTATTGATTCTTAGCATAAAAACACATCACAGGTGAATAATCAGCATTTCTAAATTCTATTATACACTTATTTAAAGCAAAAACACCCCAGCCATTCTCTCACAATCCTCCTTTGCTCTGTCTGGTACTCATGTGAGAGTTTCGAAATAAGCTTACTGATTTTTAGCATAAAACCAAAAAAAAGGTCATTGATTCTAAGCATTAAAAAACCAAAAATAAGGTTATTGATTCTAAGCATAAAAAAACCAAAAATAAGGTTATTGATTCTAAGCATAAAAACACATCACAGGTGAATAATCAACCTTTCTAAACTCTGTTGTACACTTATTTAAAGCAAATACAGCCCAGCCATTCCCTCACACTCCTCCTTTGCTCTGCCAGATATTCATGTGAGAGGTTTTGTCCTTAAAGAAGATGAAGGTGGTTTTATTTCCACTCTGAATTAGTGGCAGTGGCATGTGAAGGTGAAAATATTCCCAAAAACCCCAAAAGATCTGCTCTTAGTGACACACAGCAGTGCTGGCTGGAGCTTTTTGGATTTCTTAATGAAACATTTTTGGGGCTTCAGGAAAGGGAAACCTCAGCTTAAAAAAGATGAGCAGTGAGAACATCCTGGTGTCACCAAAGGCAAGTGGGTTTGTGACAATTCCAACAACCCAGAGAGAGGAGAGGGGGAATAAAGAGCCAGGAGTGTGGCTGGGACACCTCAGACAACCCAGATCTCCTTCCCCCAGTGCCCTCCTGGGAAGATGAATTTCTTCAGTGCACCAGAAATGGTCAAAAGCAGGCTTAAACAGAAAAATAAAATAATAAAAAAAATCAGCTTACAGGCAAAACAAACACCCACCTCAAAGGGAAGTGCACCAAGCACTTCAGCATCTGCTGAGGGGAAGGATTTGCAAATATCCCAAAGCTCAGGCCCCAAATGGGAACACCAGCTGGTTTTGGGTGAGTGGTGCCACCCTGTGCAGTGTTAAATGATGGCCAGGGCAGTTGCTGGGCACAGAAATCAGAGTTTCACTTCATCTGCCAAAAAAGCAGCAGCCCAGTGTTTCAGAGAGAGCAAATGCTTTAATTAAAGAGAGGAAGAAGTTCCCAGATTGGGGAGTGCCAAGAGCTGACTGGTTTTAATGCAGCTTTTCATAATCAGCTGGGAAAATGCTGTTTCAATAGAGGAACACACCTGAATCTCACTTTACACTGCCCCCGAAATAATTTCAATATCCATGGCTGCAGTGAAGTGATAACTGAAGAACAAGAGCTGTAAATAGCTTTTACCTAGAGCTCAGACACTCCAGGATTTATTTTGGGTATTGAGTATTCCAGGAAAAGAAGCCCTGAGCAGATAAAGCCTGAACAGCTCAGGGGTGCTGGCACAGGATGAATTTGGAGTTTTGGCATCTGGAATGGTGACATTGCTGAGTGCTCCCAGAGCTGGGAAAACCTGCAGGATCCCTGGGGAGCAGACAGGAGCCAACCCTCCGGAGTTTTCCCTCCTGTGTGTAGGGAATTGATGGGATTCAGGGAGGGTGGAACATCCACGGGACATCACTGCAGAGGGGCCAGAAAAAAAATGAGCCCAGAAAATTCCTCTCTTGCCAGTCAGTGCCACACTAAACCACTGAAAATTGCTTTATCAACTGCTGCTTTGGAAGGAGGTTTCACAGGAAGATTTTAGCAGGTTTTAATTCCCCCTGCTCCTTCCACTGAAGGTTTGGCTGCAGCTTTAACCACCAGAGCAGAGATTATCTGTTTTCTGCCAATTACAGAGCAAATGCAGGCTCCTGTCTCCCTACAAGTGAGGAGGATCACACCCAGCAGCAGACAAAGCTTCCCCGGGTGGTTTCTCTGCCCCAATTAGGCAGAGACAACTTCATTAAGAGGAGCAAATGAGAAGGGAGCTCAGCCCCACAGTGGCACTGAGGTCACCCCTCCCATGAACAGCACTGCAAAAGAAAAGCCCAGCAAGGTAAAACCACCCCAAAGGCAAATAAGACAAATAAAACAAATAATAAAAACCCCAAATAAACCAAAGAGATAAAAGAAATCCCTGCTGCAAGCAGGCAGCAGTGCAGGGAGCTCCTCTGGGCAGGTGGACCTCTGGGCAGAAGTGACCCACCAAAGCAGCCTTTTTTCAGATTATTCTTGTCCTTCCTCTGATTTCATCTGCTTGCTTAAGTCTCTCATTTCCAGGCTTTTTGGAGACAATGATTTCCAGATTTCCGGAGGAAGGGAAGCAAAGCAAAGGTGAGTTGTGGAAGGTATTTTTGCCACCACTCATTCTGACACAGAAACTGCTTTGTAAATGAGGCTTCAGCTGCAGATTATGTTGTGTTTATACAAACAAGGTCAATTCCTTCGCTCTGTCGTTCCTCTAACTGCATTTCCTTTGCTGAGCAAAGCCTCCTGACATTCCTGAGGAGGAGAATTCCGCAGGGATCACCTCGGACAGGGAGTATTTTCCTAAATGCCTCGGGGGAGATTGATGGAGGAACTTAAAAGACGACTCAATTCAGCTTTAATGTTCCCCTGTATTGATGTTTGGGCGCTCAGCTGACTCCAGCCCATAATCACCTGGCGATTGCACTCCAATGAAATACAGTTCATATAAAAATTACCATTTTAAAGCACCCACCAGGCCCTGAGATGCTCTCCAAAAGCCCCAGTTCTGTCTCTGCTCTGACACAAGCAGCCCTGCAGTGAAGCTGCTCCTTTGAAATGACCACTGCTCCTGCAGCCCTGAACAGCTCATTCCCAAAAAAACAGGGATCCCAGAGCCAGGACCCTCCTTTCCCTGTTGGAAAAGCTCATTCCCAAAAATCCAGGGACCCCCCAGAGAGCCAAGACCCTCCTTTCCCTTCTGGAACTAACAGGCTCTCCCTGGGAACAGCTCTCAATCCCAAAAATCCAGGGATCCCAGAGCCAGGATCCTTCTTTCCTGCTGGAACAGCTCATTCCCAAAAGTCCAGAGACGCCCAGAGCCAGGATCCTCCTGTCCCTGCTGGAAAAGCTCATTCCCAAAAATCCAGGGATCCTACAGTCAGGACCCTCCCTTCGCTGCTGGAACTAACAGGCTCTCCCTGGGAACAGCTCTCAACCCCAAAAATCCAAGGATCCCCAGAGCCAGGATCCTCCTGTCCGTGTTGGAAAAGCTCATTCCCAAAA
>CM031873.1:13555593-13568550 GCA_018697195.1 Certhia americana | reverse complement strand
TCTGGCTCTGGTTCTGGCTCTGGTTCTGGCTCTGGTTCTGGCTGTGTCCCTGGATCAGGGCACTGCTGGCTCTGGTTCTGGCTCTGGCTCTGGTTCTGGCTCTGGTTCTGGCTCTGGTTCTGGCTCTGGTTCTGGTTCTGGCTCTGGTTCTGGCTCTGGCTCTGGCTCTGGCTCTGGCTCTGGCTCTGGTTTTGGTTCTGGTTCTGGTTCTGGCTGTGTCCCTGGCCACGAGCACTGTGTGAGCTCAGCCCACACGATCTGGGCCGAGTTTGGGCTCCTGCCACCCCACAGATAAGGAGCTGCTCCCTGCTCACGCCTCTTGGCCTTTTTATCTCTTGCTGAACCCTCATTGCTGGCCCCCCACATTGCTGTGAGGGCACTGGGACATTTTTATGGGGAGAAGGAAGAATTCCTGTGTTGGTGCTTCATGTAGCCGAGTGCACGATGCCTTCCCGCTACCTCAACTTCCGCTGCAGCGTGCCCTGGCTCCTCCTCTTGCTGCAGGCTCTGTTCCTCCTCCACTCTTTCTTTACCTTCCCAGGTACTGGTGACATCTATGCCCCATCCAACTTCTACCCAGGTAAGCCTGGCACCTGCTGGGAAAGGAGGGGTGATCCCTGCTCCTGTTGTGGGCCTCAGAGGGGTCTGATGGTGAGAAGCAGAATGGTTTTACTGCTCTTGGAACTTGCCAGGAGTGGAGGGAGTTTCTTTGTATCACAGGTGTGATGGGGATCCAGGACTAAATTGTATTTTTGGTCAGTTTTCTGTTGGTTTTTTTGACCTCTCTGCCCCCATCCTGTGGCATCCATTCAGACTGCTGTCTGAAAAAAAAAAAAAAAACCTCAGCATTAAGGGTATTTTTTCTCTGATTATAGATTGGAAAAAAAGCTCTGGAACTCTTTGCAAGTTCTAAACAATAGTGGAATTATTTTTTTATCTGAAGGCTTCTTAGTTAACTGTCATTTTTTAATTGATTTTTTTTTTTTTAAACCAGAGACCTGCATTAAGAATTTAGCTTATGTCTTGTTCTTTTCTGTCCTGCAGAATTTCAAGATGTCAACCACATGGTGGTCTTTGGATTTGGCTTCTTCCTGATGGTCCTGAGAAGATATGGCCTTAGCAGCACTGGATTCAACTTCTTACTCACTGTTCTTGGTGTCCAGTGCTCTTTGCTGGTGGAAGATTTATTTGCTTTCCTTAGGGTACAGCAAAATGAAATTGGTATGAGAAGGTAATGAGTTCATGTTCGAGCTGGGCTAACCCAGAACTGCTGATTGCTCCTTCCAGGGCCCTGGTGGGGCTGAGCAGAGTCACATTTGCAGGCATTTGAGAAAGCTTTTGGTTTTTCAGTACACTGCTCTGTGTAATTCCTTTTTCTTGGCCCTGGTGTCACCCTGAGTTGTTTTTCTCTCCTTTCTTCCTTGCAGTCTAGCAAAGGCTGTGATGAGCATGACTGCTGTGGTCATCTCCACTGGGGCTGTCCTGGGGAAGGCCAATCCTGTGCAGCTAATTGTGATGACCCTGGTGGAATTAATCATTTTCCATGTGAGCAGATGCATCAACAGGACATTCCTGCAGGTACCCCTGGGGGGATTTTCAGCTGTGTGTGGGGAAATGTCACTTTGGAGCTTTGGAACAGCTCTGTCAGGAGCTGCAGCAAAGGCTTTGTGTGTCATCAATGAGCCCACAGATGGTGAATGTTCTGTGCAGGTCCCAGAGCACCTCACCCTGCTGCACGTGCATCTCTTTGGAGCCTACTTTGGTCTGGCAGTCACCTCCCGCTTCCCTGAGCCACCCCCAGGGCTGGACAAGAACAGGAGCACCCCAAAGTCAGAGCTGTTCTCCATGCTGGGTGAGTCCTGCAATGCCTCAGCTGCAGCAGGGATTGCAGGGGGGACATGGGCAGGTGCTTTAAATGCAAAATGCAGCTCAGAGTGCAGCCAAGCACAGAAACTGCTGCTGTGCTTCCTGCTTTGTGACAATGGCCATTTTCCTGCCTGGCCCAGAGGCCACTCTTGGCACAGCTGGGGCTCAGTTTGCTTTTGTCACCTCAGCAGGAAGGCTACTCCAGGTTAACAGTTCTCTCTCCAGGTTCACCACTCCCTTTCCTGGCCAGGCTGGCCCCCTTGGCTTGCCCAGGCCTGCTGTGTTAGAGCTGAGCTCCTAAGTTGTATTTCAGCAGAGCTCAGGCTGTTTCTCCAGGTGGTGCCCAGAGATAGAAAGGGGCAGTCCCTGCTGGGAACATGAGTAAAAAGATAAAGCCTGGTGCAGGGTGGGGAGTGTGATACAGGGAGTGCCATGAGACAGGAGCTGGGGGAGCACAGGCTCAGTGTCTGGGGCTTTCATTCCTTTTCTTAGGGAAGAAGCAATTTGGTGCCTTTATTATCACAATTTCTGTAGTGCAACTGCCACCAGCTGAACCCAGAGCTTCCTGCAGGGGTCCACAGAGACTCATTCTCAGTCTTTGCCCAGTTTAGGGAATACAAAATTTAAATGCTGCTCTTTTATGTCCCTGGAGGCTTGTCTGCTGTTTATTTCCAGAGCTGAGCAGATACTCATAAGAATGCTTCAGTAGATTTTATATTTATATTTATGAGTAACTGCCTAATCAATGGGAATAGAATGAATCATCTCACAAGTCCTCAGTGCCACCAGAAGTTTAGAGAAGCTGAAATGGCCTTTGCTGTCTGAGGCAGGGTTATCTCTGCCTTGGTGCACTGAAATCGTGGCTGTTAGCAATGGGCACTGGATTTCACAAAGCCAAGGCAAGCTGGTACAAAATCCATGCCTGCCAGCTGGGAACTGGGTTTGTGAAACCATCATAGTGACAATGCCTGTGTCACTTGTTGGGGGTCAGGTGGGTGGCACAAGGGTCTGGTCTCTCTGTGGGGTGGAGAGCACAACATCAGTGATGGCAGTGTGCTGGAAACCAACCAGCAGCACTGGGCAATGCCAGAGGAGCTGCTGCCCTGTGGTGGTGTCAGGGTGTGTGCACAGCCTGTGGCAGCAGCAGGAGGTGCTTGGTGCTGCCTCTGGAGGCTGAGCTGGAACAGAGACCAAAGGATAAAGCAGGGATTTACTAAAAGGTCTCAGTGGGTACTCTTGGGTTGCACAAGAGTCCAGCTGGACCACACCCAAGATGCCCCAAAGTGGTCACAAAAATGGACACCCGGGTCACAAGGTCTCACACTTTGATAAGTTCTGGTCCATTGGCATATTAGAATCAATTGTCCAACTCCAGCTCATGAAGCTCCATCCTCCTTGGTTTTTCTTCTCCCTTCACCATTGGTTTTCTTCTTGGGCCTGAAAGTTGTCCTTGGTATCAAACTAGAGAAGGAATTGTTTTGTCTCCCTACTCTGTGAAGAGAGCTCAATAGCCCTGAATATGAAACCTAAAACTACTCACCGAAACAGCCCAGAGTCTAAAAAATATATTAAAAAAAATAGCTAAAATCTAAGGCATCACTGGGGGCCTCCGACCTCCCTCTGCTGGCTGGAATCCCAGCTGTGCAGTGCTTCCCCAGGCATGCAGGGAGTAATGCATCCTGCCAGGCAGGGCTCCCGAGTGCTGAGCAGCAGGGAGCAGAAGAACCTGCTTTGATTCCTCTTGGAGAAGCCTTTGTGGTGGTGGGGGTGTGACACGGGCAGTGAGCCTAGAGGAGGCTCTGCTTTGGGAAAGGGCTGGGAGTTGCAGTGAATGCACACTGTGGGCTGGAGCCCTCCAGAGACAGGCAGAGATGGGTTCCCTGTGGTTCAGGGCAGCTCCTGAAGGTTTTTTGTCCTTGTCCCCAAGGCTCTGTGTTTGTCTGGGTGTTCTGGCCAAGCTTCAATTCCATCCTGGCTGGCTCCAGGAGGGAAGCAGTGCTCAACACTTACTTTGCCCTCGCCGTCAGTGCTGTGGCTGCCTTCATGCTGTCTGCTCTGACCTCCAAGGATGGCAAATTCAGAATGGTAAGGACAGGGGAAAACCCTGCATGGGGTTTTTCTCTTCAAAGAAATATTCTCAGGAATCCACTGGAAATACAACAGCTGTTAACTGTAACTGAGTCCAAGCTCTGACACTCACAGAGGGGTTTGGATGGGAAGGAGCATCAATGATCACCTCATTCCACCCCCTTCCATGGCCAGGGACACCTCCCACTGTCCCAGGCTGCTCCCAGCCCCATCCAGCCTGGTCCTGGGACACTGCCAGGGATCCTAGAGCTGCTCTGGGCACCCTGTGCCAGGGCCTGCCCACCTTCCCAGTGAACAATTCCTTCCTGATATTCAATCTACACCTTCCCTCTTTCAGTTTGAAGCCATTGCCCCTTGTTCTATCCTACAAACCTTTGTAAGAAGTCCCTGTTGTTGTTGTTGTTGTGCAGACCCACATCCACAGTGCAGTGCTGGCTGGAGGGGTCACTGTCAGTTACACAGCACACACCATCCAGTACCCTTGGATTGCCATGATTCTGGGGCTGCTTGGCAGTGTCATCACCATCCTGGGATCTCACTGTTTACAGGTAATGCTCAAACCCCAAAATGGTTCTTGGATAAGCTGTATAAATTCCTTTTCCAATGCAGAAACTTCTTTTCCAAACTGAGGTGTTCTGAGCAGAGTGCAGGATTGCAGCACGTGAGAGCAAATTCATCCTCTAGGGCTGCAGCAGCTGTTCTGCAATTACCAGCTGATGTTTCTGGGTGTCAATTAAACCTTTTCCTATTCTCAGAGGTGCTTCAACCCTGCTTTGAAGCTTCAGGATACTTCTGGAATTCATTTCACTTTTGGTTTGCCTGCTGTGCTCGGAGCTGTGGCCGCTGTTGTTCTCTGTGTCATAGAAAGAGGGATTGAGAAACAATGGAATGATTTATCCAGGTACATAAATTCCTGTGTTAAATAATGAAGATTATTAATCAGGGAGGGAGAAATCAGAGTACAGCATTGAGGACCTGACACTCCTCATCATAATCTTAATGAAACAAATGTAATGAAGTTTTAATACCAAAAGGATGGACAAAATAAATCCTCTGAAGTCTGCATTAGGCTTCTGGTATGTTCCTAAAATATCTCACTGCAGCTGCACATTTGAGAATTACAGTTTCTGTGAGGGATTTTGATAGATGCAGATTCATTCACAGTGCTAATGCTAAAGAAGAGGTGAAACATTTTTATTTTTTTTGCTTTTCAGTCTGGGTTATTTGATCTTTCTTAACCTCGGTGCCTTCTGCCAGACCATCAGCACTGCCTTGATAACTGGTTTGATTACAGGTTAGTACTGAAACATCCCAGGAATTCCTTTATTTCCTTGGGGGCAATTTTCCATGAGGTAAATCACTTGTGCAATAAATAGAAACAGGAATGCCAAAGACTCTTCCCAGCCAGGCTTTTGAAGGAGAAGAGCTTGTTTGAATTGTTGAATTGCCACAAAAATAACCCAGCAGCACCATTCTTTCAGTGCTGAAGCTTTATTTTAACCAAGGTTTAACAGCTGCCTTCAACCTGCAGACAGGAGAGGTGTGAAGATGAAAATATTTCCACTTTTGGCTGCTGTCTTAGTGACAGAAGATGCCCCAATCTGGGGCTTGTCACTTTTTAGGCCATTTGGAGCAAATGTGCAAAGTTTCAACAACATCAGGAGCTGCCTCAGCCTGGCTGCAGCCCTTTGATCAAGAGATTTGGGGATTTTTGGGGGATTTTTTTGCTGCTTTGGGAGCAGCAGCACTCACATGGCTCCCATGGGATGCTCTGGTTTGTGGCAGCTGCTGCTTTTCCCCAGCCCCTAATTCAGTAACAGAGGAATGGCCAATGAAAACTGCTGAGAAACACACCCTGCAAATGATTTTTGAACTGTTTTCATTTATTAAAACCTTTGCATTGCTTTAAATGGAATGAAGAAAGATTTTTAGAAAACATCCAGCTGCAATAACCAAACATTCAGTGTTGAACCAATTGTTTAAAAATCCAGAGATTCCCATCAGAGATCCCAAACTAACAGTGCTGATAAAGCCAGATTGTTTTAAATACACAGGCACTTCTCATGCAAGAAATTCATCATTTTGATGTATTTTCATAATCTAGCAGCTGTTTAATGGGGTTTTACCTAAAGTAATTCATTTTTAGTGTCCCAAGCCTTGATCCTGGCAAGCCTCTTTCTGTATTTAAGGCCAGCTGGAGTCAGGGGGCTCTGCTGGAGGGTTTAGGTCTGAATTTGTGTTTTGATTTCTGACATTTGTATCAGTATTGCCAAGAAACTCCTGTCACACACAATCCTCCCCTTGCCCTGGTGTTGATGTTTATTTTGGATCCCTCTCTTTTTCCCACCAGGTTTAATCTTAAACATCAAACTGCTTAAAGCTGTGCATGTCTCAAAGTACTTTGATGATCAATTTTATTGGGAGGTGAGTTTCAAAATGATTTCCCATTCCCTGTGGGAGAGTTCATTTAGCACCTTGATGAAGAACTCCAGGTATTTGAATTAAAAATATGAGAGGAGAAAAAAAAAAAGGTTATTCCTTTTCCCAGCATATTTTGATGAACTTCAAGAGTCCTTGGGCACCTTGAAATGAGGCTGTATCTCAATTACATTAACAAATGGGTGAAAATAAGCTTTTAATCAGCTTTTCCATTGGTTTATGTTTGGTTTTTTGTTGGTTTTTTTTTTTTTTTCTGGGATGATTTGATATGTTCTGATACAAGAACGTTTGTGTTCACAGTTTCCCCACTTGTCTGTTGGATTTTGAGTGGAGGATCCCAGCTGGCAGACAGGACCAAGATAAGATTTTCCTCTTATCTGAGGAAAACTGAGAAAAACTGAGCAGCTCTGCTGGTTTCAAAGAGCACTGAAATACCAATTCTCAGGCCCACAAAAGCCACCTCAATGGACCCTCAAAAATCAAAACTGTTCCAGTTACTCTTGAAAGATACAGAGTGGGAATTCACAGATGCAAACTTCAGCTTTTCTGCTTTTTTTAGCCTTACCTTAAATATTTTTTTGTAAGATATGTACAAAAAAAAAGTGGGCTGCATTCACGGCTAATCAACCCAAATGCTTGGAAACATTAAACTATTTTTAGCTCCTGAGTTTACAAGGCAAAATGATGGATTTGGAACGTGTGATTTCTCAAGGAGCACTGCTTGTGTAGCAATGTACTCAAGTTTTTGAAGCTGAATTGATTCTGCTGAAGGTTTGGACAAGCCAGGATTGGATGAGAGAGCTGGGGCAGGGCCAGAACTCTGCAGCCAGGCTGAACTGCTGGAAAAATCTGGCATTGCTTGGTTGGGGTTGGGTGTTGGGAGGCTCTGATGGCCAAAAATTCAGTTGTGGATGATGCTCCTGAAAGCCCTGGGGGGTTTCTGTGCCACGAGCAGTGCTGGGAGGGTGTTGCTGCTGTTTATTAACAAAAACACATAGATTCTAAATAAGTTTATTAGAAGGCTGAAAAGAGGAATTTTTATTAACAAAATGGAGTACTTTCTATAAGGTACTTCATTAAGTAAATAGTGATTGGTGAATGAATGAGTGAATTTTCTGTTACTATAGGTTAAGTCAAAGAAACAATATATTCTATGGTGGGGAAAACAAGGATGAAAAAACCCCACCTGTTGTTTTGAGAAAGGATATTTTTCAGAGAACATGTTTCCACAGTTTCTCTTGGGAAAGCGAAAAGCTTTCCCTAGGAAAGAAAAGATCTTGACAGGCCTTCAGCTGTGGATTTCAGAGACACAAAATTGTCAGTCCCACAGGGAGGGGACAGCCTGGCCCAGCACAGGGACAGTGGCCTCAGTGCTGCCAGCACCCCTGGAAAGGCAGAGATTTTGGGGGACAGAGGATTCCGTGCCAATGAACCCTGGTTTTTAACTAGCTTGTGATCCTCAGTGCTTCTTACTTTCAGAAAGAGTTGACAGAACAAATCTTGCTAATAAAGGAGTGAAAATGTGGCTGTTTCTGTTCCTTCAGCATCCTTCAGGGTGAGGGAACTCAGGAGTGGCCTCATTCACTCCCTGGGATTGAGGCAGCTCCCAAGGAATGCAGCAGCTTGCCTTGTGCCCAGCAGGACTCCAGCAGCTGCCCAAACCTTCCAAACACAACTGGGAGTTGTTACTTCCCCAGACATTTCCTCTTTAGCACCACAGCATCAATGAAATAGTCATTGATTATGAATTCAAAGGGATGGGAAGGGGAAAAAAAAATAAAAATAAAAATCCCAAGCCACCACAGTTCTGAGTTACACAAGAAAAGCCACACACCAACACATTTTGAAATTGAAGAAATGGTTATATTGCCCAGATATAGGAAATATTTAATAAATATCTGTTAAAAGGTACTTTTAATGCAGTTCTAGTTAAGTCTTGTATTGTAAGGATTGTAAATAACATTGTAGAAACAGCTGGTTAAATACATCCATATTCCACTCTCCTTTTATTTGTAACAAACATCGTTTTAGAAAAGTGACTCCACTGTTGTTTGTAGCAATTTTACATTTCTCAAAAACACCACGACACTGGACGTACAAGAAAGAGTAAAAAAAAAAAAAATAACCAGAATAGAGCTGGATTTAGTACTTGCAGCTTTCCTTGATTCCTCTTTAGACACAATGGAAGGTTTACAAAATGGTTTTACAAAACTTTGGGGGGGTTTCAGGGCACTCCAGGGGGATTTCACTGCCACAAATCCTCTGTGCGACCAAACTTGAACACCAGGCCCCTGTGAGGACACAGCAAAGGGACACCACAAATCAAATCCCTCTCGTTATAAAGACAAGATCTCAATTATTTGTTAATCTAATTCCTGTGCAGGCAGATCCCAGTTTATTCACAAAACAGGACTTTAGGACCAACCTAAATCCCAGCACGTCTCAGGTTTTTCTCATTAAAAGCCAATTAAATAGGAAACAAATAAAAGAGGACAGTCTTACCCAAAAAAGATGAATGCATTCTGGAAAAACACAGCTATTCCTGGGTACACCACTGGTTTTTCTAGGAGGAAAAAAAAATCCCCATATATTTTCTGTTTTGGAGCAATTTTCAAACATGTCCCATTTCTGACAAGTCATTTTCCCTTGTGCTAATTTAGCAGAGAGGCTTTGGGAGCAATCTGCAGGAAGTCAATAATTTGTATTCTGGGAATAAGTGTTCACCCAGGGAATTATTCCCTTAAAAATGCTGCAGTTTAATTATATCCATGGAATTCCCAGCTGGGCAAGAGCTGGGTTTGTAGAGGAAGTTTTTACTTAGATCAAATCCATCCCAATATCAGTAATAATATGGGATAGTGCCCAGGGCAAAATATCCAAACTGGGCCTGCCTAGAAACCCTCTTAAACACCAAAACTTAAATTTAAATCACTTCAATTTTACATCACTTCAATTCTGAGATCCAGCAGTCATTTCCAACACTTTCAACTCTCCAAACCAGGCTCAGGTCTTACCTTTAACCACGTAGCCCCCAAAAAGGATCCACATGGAAGCAATGAGGGAGCCAAAAGCCATCATGAAGCCAATGAAGAGCCAGATGCGAGCCCCTGCAGTGGGATGGGGGATGTCTGAGCCTGTGGGACACCCCACAAACCCCCCCTGGCACATTTTGGGGTCGCCCAAGGGGTGACCCCAGCCCTGGTACCTGTCTGGCCCAGGCAGCCCTCGCTGTAGCTGTCCCCTCTCACCTGCCCGTTGGACACGGCGTTGATCCTGGGGAAAAAGGGACAAAAAAAGTGCCATGAAAGCTCTGCTCTGAATTCCTGCTGGGATCCAACAGGCAGAGAACTCCCAGGACACTGGGTCTGCAAACCAAAGCTCTGAACTGAACACAGGGCTCAGCCTGAGACCCTGGGGGAACTGCCAAAGTCAGAAGTAAAAATACAGATTTGTAGTTTAAATAAAAACATTAAGCTAGGTAAAAGAAAGTTTAGAGTTTAGAATCGAAGATATAGAAATAATTATAAAGATAAGGTTTGAATTGAATACAGGGTTCAACCTGAGACCCTGGAGAAAACTGCCAAAGTTAGAAGTAAAAATACAGATTTGTAGTTTAAATAAAAACGTTAAGCTAGGTAGAAGAAAGCTTAGATATCTTAGAATCTAAAGCTTAGGTATCTTGGAACCTGAGATATAGAAATAATTATAAAGATAAGGTTTGAATTGAATACAGCGTTCAGTCTGAGACCCTGGGAAAACTGGCAAAATTAGAAGTTAAAATGTAGATTTGTACTTTAAATACCTACATGTTAAGTAAGGTAAAAGAAAGTTTGGAGTTTAGAATCTAAGATATAGAAGTAGTTCTAAAGATAAAAAGTTTTAGAGTGCAGAATTCTGTTTGTGTGTCATTAGGTGATTGGTTAAGAAAGTCTGCACTGCGGAAAAACATATAAAATATAATAGTTAGTTATTGGGTTAAAAACATAGATGTTCCTTTTATTATTCTATTTTAGTCTATTCTTTAATTTATTCTATTTTACTGGTTAATAAATTCTATTTTATTAGTTAATAAATCTTTCAAAGCTCTTGTAACCAGAGGTCTTCTGAACCACGAGTTGGAGACGTGAGCAGAGTTGGAAACTCACCCTCCCTGTCTGTGTAGAAGAGAAGAAGAAAATAAAAACTTCCCCATCTAAAGCAGCTGAGAAGAAAATAAAAACTTCCCCATCTAAAGCAGCTGTGAATTCCTGTAATTCAGAGATTCCCTAGTGCATCCCGAAGTGCTGAGTGCTTACATCAGGAATGCGATGGTGGCGATGACCCCACAGGCGTGGTAGGAATGGTTGAAATCTTCCATTTGAGGATATTTCACAGCAGCATCGATGATGATCCACCAGCCTGTGAAAAACTGAGGGCAGGGAGAGCCTGAAGGACAGACACAGCCTCCAGGGCAAACAGCAGCAATATTTAAACATCCTGCCAGCATCAAAGTGGGGACAACGCTCCTTTTGCTGTCAATTTGGCCATCAAGCTGCCTGCAAAGGCAGGGATTTGCCCATCCCAGAGTACTTCCCGGTAGGGGGAGATGAGATTAAAGATTTGGTAGTTTGTCAGGAAACTCCAGGGCTACATGCAGGACATGTATCATCTGTTCTTCCTTCCCTGGAATATAAGGTTGGAAGCAGCCCTCCAATAAAGCTCAATTCCAAGCCACCACTAAAACAACTGATAACTATAATCACCAGTATATCATTATATAGTGGTATTTATGTATTATTATATATAGGTCTAATACCTCATCCACGGATTCTAAACATTCAAGGGACAGTGAATTTCTCCTTTCAGGGGAGAAATTTCACACGCTTAACCAACCTCAACTCCCCTGGCGCTTCCTCTCACCCTACCACCGGTAAGGGGGAGGGACTCCCCAAGCCCACATCTTTTCATTTTCAGGCCGCAAAGCCACAAAGAAGCCCCGAGCAGGTGGGCAGTACAAGCACCACCGCGGCCACCGAGGCGATGGTTGTTGAGTTCTCGCCCCTGAGTCACGCACTCCAGCGCACCGCAGGCCTCTCCAGGAAACGGCATGTGCTCCGACGCTGCAGAACCTGCGGGAAGACACGGCAACGGCGGCTCCTGCGACAGAGAACGGAACCGGAGAGCGGGGAGAGGACCGGCGGGGAGAGGGGAGCGACCGCGGGGAGCGGAGAGACCGGCGGGGCGCGGGGGGAGAGACCGGCGGGGGAGCGGGGAGCGACCGGCGGGGAGCGGGGAGAGGACCGGCGGGGAGCGGGGAGAGAGACCGGAGCGAGGAGCGGGGAAGGCGCACGGCGTGGGGCTGGGGAGGACGGAGAGGGAGCGGGGGAGAGACCGCGGGGAGCGGGGAGAGGACCGGCGGGGTGGGAGCGGGGGAGGGGGAGAACGGAGGGGAGAGGGGGAGAAGAATGGAGGAGGAGACCGGGGGGAGCGGGGAGAGGCCGGCGCGGGAGCGGGGAGAGACGGGGCGGGGCAGCGGGGGAGGTGAACGGCGGGGTCGGGGAGAGACCGGCGGGAGGGGGAGAGGCCGGCGGGGAGCGGGGAGCGACCGGCCAAGAGGGAGCGGGGAGAGACCGGCGGGGGCGGGGGGGACCGGGCGTGGGAGGGGGGGGAGAGACCGGCGGAGAGCGGGAGGACGACGGGGGGAGCGGGGACGGACGGCGGGGGAGCGGGGACGGACGGAGGGAGTGGGGACGGAACCGGCGCGAGAGGGGGGACGGACCGGCGGGGAGCGTGGGGACGGCCGCGTTGAGAGCGTGGGACCACCCGAGCGCGGAGCAGCCCGCTGGGACCACGCCGCTGGCCCGCGGCCCGCGCCACCGGGCACCGCCAGCGAGGGCGCGCCCCCGCTCCGTCACCGGGCGACCGCCAGCGCTCCTCGTATCCCCGGCCCTTCACCCCTCCGATAACCGGCACCGCACCCCCGGCATTCCCGGGAACAGCATCCCCGGGCCCTTCACCCACAGCACCACCGGCCATTCACCCCCCCGCAATTCAGGCACCGCACGTGGCGCGCCCCCCGGCCCACCGCGCCCCCGGCCCCGCGCGTTCCACGACGTGCGCGACCCCGCCCCTGCGCGCGCTCCCCCGCGCATCCCCCCGCACCGTCAGGGAAAGCGGCGGCGGGGCGGCCCCGGCGCGCAGGCGCAGTGCGCGCGCGCGCAGGGGCGGGGCGCGTCACGAGGCGGGGCGGGCACGCCGCTCTCAGCGGGGAGGGGCCAGCGCGTGCGCCGCCGGGCGCGCGGTGCGGTAACGGGAGGGGCGTTATGGGGAAGGTTCTGGGCCGCCACACAGTCGCTTGGCGGTGCGGAGGCGGAGCAGGCGCAGGTACGTGCGCTCTGAGTTGTGGCTCTCTCCTGTTCTGTCGCGTCTTATCGCCGATCGCGGATGTCGCAGCGTGCCCGGGCGTAGGGGGTGACTCACGAAGCGGCGGGCTCTCCCCTCCGGCCCCGTGTGGGGGCCGCCCGGAGGGATGGAGCCGGTGAGCGGCGGCGCGGGGGCCTGGCCGGGGGGGTGGAGGGGGGAGGG
>CM031873.1:13540240-13550439 GCA_018697195.1 Certhia americana | reverse complement strand
TTTATCAACTCTCCAACTAAGATCAGCGTTTTACTTTAACCACGTAGCCCCCCAAAAGATCCACATGGAAGCATGACGGGCATCAAAGCCGATCATGCAAGCCCCCCCCCCCCCCAATGAAGAGCCGATGACGAGCACATTTGCAGTGGGATGGGGGATGTCTGAGACTCTCCACATGTGCCGCGACACCCCCACAACCCCCCCCTGGCCCACATTTAGTGGGTCGACCCAGAAAGGACAGGGCTTACCCCAGCCCCCCTAGTGGTACCTGTTCTAGACGCCCAGCCAGCCCCGAGGCATAGCTGTTATCCCCTCTCACCGCCGTTGGACCGACTGGCGTTGCCACAATCCTGGGGAAAAAGCCGAGACAAGAACAAAGTGACATGACAAGCTACTGCTCTGCAAATTTAACTGGGATCAACAGGCACGAGAACTACCAGTGACACTGGGTTCAGACTGCAAACCAAAGCTCTGAATCTAGAACACAGGGCTCAGCCTGAGACATAGAGAGGGCAAATGCCCAAAGTCAGAAGTAAAATACGAATTTGTAGTTTAATTAAATTTTAAAAAATTAGAGACACTAGGTAAAGCAACGTTTAGAGATTTAGAATCGGAAGATATTAGAAATAATTATAAAGATAAGGTTTGAATTGACATACAGGGTTCAACCTGCAGACCCGGAGAAAACTGCCAAAGTTAGAAGTAAAAATACATGATTAGTAGTTTAATAAAAAATGTTAGCTAGGCCTAGAGAAAGCCTTAGATATTAGAATATATAGCAAATTTTAAGACTATCTTGGAACCTGAGATATAGCAAAATTATATAAGATAAGGTTTGAATTGAATACAGGCGTGAAGTCTGACGAGCCTGCGCCGAAAACTGCCAGAATTAGAAGCCTTAAAGTAAAACGGCTAATTGTACTTTATAATACCACATGTTTAAGTAAGTAAAAGAAATTTGGATGTTTAGATCTAAGATATAGAAGTAGTTCTAAAGATAAAAAGTTTTAGAATCGAGCAGAATTCTGTTCACGGGGTGTCCTTAGGTGCATTGCGCTAAGAAGTGTTGCACTGACCCGGAAAAACATATAAAATAGAAATAGTTAGTATATGCGGGTTAAAACATAGATGCTTCCTTTGATTATTCTAATTCTATGTCTATTCTTTAAGTTATTCTTATTTTAAATGGTTAATAATTCTATTTATTAGTTAATAAAATCTTTCAAAGAGTTGCCTAACCACGAGGTCTTCTGACACCACGGTTGAGACGTGAGCGGCAGAGTTGCGAAACTCACCCACAATCTACGACGTCTGGGTAGAAGAGAAGAAGAATAAAACTTCCCCATCTGAAAGCAGCTGCTGAATTACTAGTAATCGAGATTCCCCCTAGCTGCATCCGAGCTGCTAGGCTTGTTTTTTTTTTTTTTTTTTTTTTTTTTTTAAGCGCTTACATCAGAGAATGCGATGGTGGCGAGACCACACAAAAAGAAAAAAAAAGGACGTGGCCTAGGCAATAGCCGTTGAAATCTTATCATTGAGCGATATTCACGCCCGCATCGATGATGATCCACCAGCTGTGAAAAAACTGAGGGCATGGGAGAGCCTGAGGACAGAAACAGCAATCCAGCGCGCAAACAGCAGCAATATTTAAAATTACCTACTGCCAGCATCAAAGGGTGACAACGCTCCTCTTTGCTGGCATATCTTGCGCATCAAGCTGCCTGCAAAGGAAGGGATCTTCGCCCATCCCAGCCAGTTGAACTTCCCGCGTCAAAAGCTGGGAGATTAAAGATTTATGTCAGGTTCTTGTCAGGAAACTCCAGTGATACATGCAGACGACAATGTTATCCCTGTTCTTCCTTCTCTGCAAGGTTAAGGTTGGGACAGCAGCCCTCCAAAAGCAATCAATCAAGCCACCATCTAAAAGGACTCTACACCATATATCCCACCTAGCTCAATATATATTATATAGTGGTATTTATGTATGTTATAATTATATATGTATAAATACCTCATCACCGATTTCTTAAACATTCCAGGCGACAGGGAATTTCTCCTTTCAGGGAGAAATTTCGCCACGCTTTCAACTTCCAACCTCAACCTCACTGGCCGCTTCCTCACGCACCCCTCCCACCAGGTCTAAGGTGGGAAGACTCCCCAGCCCACATCATTTTCATTTCAGGCACGCAAAGCCCCAAACCGAAGCCCCGAAGCAGGGTGGCCGCGTACCATGCACCCCGCCGGCCACCGAGCGAGGGTGTGCGCTTCTCGCCACAGCTCCACGCACTCAGAGCAACGCCAGGCTCTCCAGCCGAAAGCCGCAGCATGCCTCCGCGCATGCAGAACTGCAGGGAAGACACCGCAACGCGGCTGCGACCTGGTGCCGAGACCAGCGCCCGGAGCAGCGGGCGAGAGACGGCGGGGAGCGGGCATGAGACCGGCGGGGAGCACTTGGGGACAGACCGGCCCCCAGCGAACGGAGAGCGGGCAGAGAGACCGGCGGAAGAGGCGGGGATTGAGACCGGCCCGGAAGTTAGAGCGGAAGGGATAGGACCGGGAGAGAGCGGGAGAAGACCGGCGGAGAGCGGGGGACGCGACCGGCGGGGGGAGAAAGCGGAGCGAAGGGAGGAGAACCAGGCTGGGACGAGAACGCTGCGGAGCGGGAGACCACCGAGCGCGGAGCAGCCCGTTGGGACCCGGGGGGTCGATGCGGACCCGCGGCCCGCGCTCACCGAGCACCGCCAGCGGGGCGCGCCCCCGCCTCCGCGCCCCCCCGCGCGTCACCGGCGCGCGACCCAGCCCGCATCCTCCGTATCCCCGCCCGCCACCCCCGGCCATTACCGCCCGCCACACCCTGCGCCCTTCACCCCCGACCATCCAGGACCCGCCCACCTGTGCGCGCCCCCGGAGCCCGCGCGATTCCCGCACCGTTGCGCGCCCCCGCACCCTGGCGCGATCCCCGAGACCCATACCCCCCGCGCACGTCACGGGACGCTGGCGCGCGGCCCCCCCCAGCGGCCGGCCCGCGACCGCAGGCGCAGAGGCCGCGCGCTGAGCGCAGGGGCGGGGTCGCGTCACGAGCGCAGGGGCGGGGCCGCCGCTCCTCAGCGGGGAGGGGCCAGCGCGTGCGCCGCCGGCGCGCGGTTGCGTAACGGGAGGGACGTTCTGGAAGGTTCTGGGCCGGCCCTCAGTCGCTGGCGGGCGGCGCAGCGGGCGGACGTGCGGCTCTGAGTTGCGGTTCTCTCGCTGTTCTGTCGCGCTTCTTCTCGCCGATCGCGGCTGTCGCAGCGTGCCCGGCGCTATGGGGGTGACTCACGAAGCGGGGCTCTCCCCTCAGGACCCGTGTGGGGGCAGCCCGGCGGGCTGGAGCCGGTGAGGCGGCGGAGCGGGGCACGGCCGGGGTGGAGTGGGAGAGAGGCGGGAGAGGCCGAGCGTGCTGGCCGCTGTGGAATGAGGGCCGGGGATCTCTCACGGGTGGGGTTTGATGGGGTTTTTTTATTTCTTTTATTGCAGGAGTGCCCAGGTGCCTCAGGGGAACCAGCGTGGGGCGTGCCCGGCGGCGCCCAGCGGTGAGTGAGGGACCCCTGAGGGCTCGGGGGACCCGGGACCCCGTGAACGGGGCTGGCCACGGGCCGGGAGGGCTTGGCCATGGCAGGCGGATTTCTTTTATTATTATTTTATTAATGGGGATTTCTTTTATTACCGTCCCAGCCGTGTGACCTTGCCCTGGCGTAGAGGTGCAGTAGTGAAACTTCCCCTGGAGTTGTAGCGAGAGAAGTGCGTCCCGACAACTCTCCCGCGATTTAAAAATACAGATTTCAGCGCGGGGGTTGGATTTGTTGGCTAACCTCGCTTTGCACTGAGCGCTAAATAGAAATTGCGTGTCGAAAGAAGCTTCCCTAAATTGCAAACTGGTTACGTAACTCAGGGCTTAAGTCTTGTGATAAGATCCTTACCCCGAGTAACCTGTGTAGCCATAAAATGGCTGCTGCTCCAGGGACAGCCATTTTAATTATTAATATAGAGCCAGCAGAAGGGCTGTGTCCTCCGCCAGTCACGGGCACTCAATCTGGGTTTGCATTGTTGGTTTAGAGCGTTTTTAACAGCAGCGTGTTGCATACACTGCTGGGATGTGTGGAGCTGTGCGCCACGGGTTTTATGACCTGATAGAGGCAGGATTTTAGCTGCTTTATACTTAAAAAGTACTTCCATTTGCCCTTGTTGGAGTAAAAACCTCTGGAATTGTAGGAGAAAACTCAATTTGTGCTGAGCTGGAAGGCAAGGGGTTATTTTGTATCGCAGACACAATGGGCTGTATTTAGGGTCGATGGAGAATAAAATACCTTGAAAATTCTTTCCAAGAATGTCAAGATTTTCCCTCCTTTCTTGGAGGAAAAAAGGAATTGCACTTAAAACCCACACAGTCTTACTTCTCTCCAGAATTCCTCATGGTTTCAACTGAAGCCTTTCAAAAGTGTGTTTCAGTTTTGTGACTGACTGCAGGAAAGGGATTTTTTTAACCATTCTCAGTGAGTTAGCCCCCACTGCAGAGCTCGGGTGTTACTGAAGATGCCTGGGGTTTGTTGGGGTGTTTGATTCTCCCTGGCCGTGGTGCCCACAGAATCACCAGCTTACAGGAATCGAGTCCAACCCTAATGTCACCCTCACCTTCTCAAGTTTTTCTAAGCTTTCTGATGTTCATATTTCTGTAATAGAGTTTCTCGAACGCATTTTCACATAAATAACGATTGGTTTGTGTTCTTTTCTAAAAGAAAAGAAAATTGATGGGCTCTTGGTTTGACCAGCGTAGAGAAGTGGCAACTTCACCCTCCAATCCCTGACAGCTTTTTGAATTCTATCAATAACGTGGTCACGAAATAAAAGCTCTTTTTTGCCCTGAAAAGAACCAAATAAAATAAAAAACAATCGTTATTTACATGAAAACGCGGAAGAAACTCTATTACAAAATGCAAACATCAGAAAGCTTAGAAAAACTTGAGAAGATGGAGGGTGACATTAGGGTTGGACTCGATGATTTCCTTCAAGCTGGTGATTCTGTGGGCACCACGGCCAGGGAGAATCAAACACCCCAGCAACACTTGAGAAAATCAAAGCAGCACCTTGTAACCTCAGCAGAGAGCATGGCAGGGAGTGTGGCATTGCCACATCCCGTGTGTTTTAGACACATCCCGGGTGACACTGGCACAGCTGCTGCCACTGTGAGTCCCCTCTGCGCTGGCACTGTGCCTGAGTTGGCTCCATTCCCCGAACGGCTGCGCTGCCCCGGGCAGGTGCTGCCTGCACTCCGGGCTGTATCTCACCCACCGTGCCTGTTGGTGAGGAAATGCCCGTGAGTGCTGACCTCGGCCTGTGCCCCTGCAGGAACAGAGACCGGGCACTGCCGGGCAGCGGCCAAACCGGAGCCGCCCGCGGGGAGGACGGAGGACATGACGGGCTTCATGGACGACCTGCGCCTCAGCTCGCCCAAGCAGCGGCCGTCCCCGGCGCGCTCCGGCCGCAGCTGCAGCCGCTCCAGCTGCAGCCGCTCCTCGCGCAGCTCCAGCTCCAGCTGCAGCAGCTCCTGCAGCCGCTCCTCCCGCAGCCGCAGCCGCTCCTGGTCCCGCAGCCGCAGCCGCTCCTGGTCCCGCAGCCGCAGCCGCTCCTGGTCCCGCAGCCGCAGCCGCTCCCGGGCGCGGCGCCGCCGCTCCCGCCGCTACTCCCGCTCCTGGTCGCGCAGCCGCTCCCGCTCCCGGCGTTACCGCGGCCGCCGGCGCTACCGACGCTACCGGCCCCGTTCCCGCTCCCGCGGCAGGCCCTGCTACCGCCGCTCGTGGTCCCGCAGCCGCTCCCGATCCCGCGGCAGGCGCTACTACGGCTTCGGCAGGACCATCTATCCCGAGGCCTACCGCGGCTGGAGGAGCCGCTCTCGGACGCGCTCCCGCAGCAGGTCACCTCTGCACCTCAGTGAGAAAGGTACCCACGGCTACTCCGGGGCTTCCTGGGTTTGGTTTGGAGCGGGCACAGCATCCTGTGCTTGCTTGGTTTGGAAAGTGAAAGGAGAGCTCGGTGGTGGTGCTGTACAGCACATGCAACAACACAGACTCCAGAAGGCAAAAAGCAACTTTATTGAAATGGCACACACGTTTATAGTGTGCTCCGTGGGTTAAACACGGGTTGGTTAACCTGTATAGGATTAAAATTATTCTGAGTTAAAAATGTTCTGAAAATCATGGGGAAAATCCGACGAAGATCTGAGGGAGGTGGGAAAGGAATGTTCTGCATTTTTTTGGTAGGCCATGTGAAACTGCACCTGTGATTAATGCACTTGTGATTATTGTGATAGCTCATACAGTAAAACAATATGAGTATGTTTAATATTGCTAAAACAAAACTGAATGGTATAAATGTGTGCATTTTGAACAAAGCCAGCTGAGCTAGATTTGGGTTTTTAGCCCTAACTCCTGGGATGCTTTTAATCAAAGCACCTCACATATAATCCCCCTGTGATTATGGGTGTCTGTGCACTAACATTATTGGAGAGGAAGGGAACAACACCCCTTGGAAAACAATCCTGAAAAACAACACTTGTTTTTCCTGTGTGGCATTCACCAAACACCAGGTGTTGAGCTTTGCTTCCATTCTCTCTTCAGCTTTTCCCAGGCTAGTCCTGAGAAAAGCTGAGAACTGCTTTTCACTGCTCACAGCAAGTGTCCACATGGTGTGGTTTAATTTAATTAATGTAATTAAAGTTGTCCTTCAGAGCATTACTGGCAGGGGTCAGGCTGTGATGAGAGCAGTCCAGCTGATGTTTTGCAGAGATGGAAAAGCTGCAGGTTTTAGGCTTGAGAGTAGGTACACACTGATGTTAACGTGACACCAAGCACTTCTTGTTTATTCCTTCCTCCTCCAGACAAGAGGGAACTTCTGGAAATTGCAAAAGCCAATGCTGCCAAAGCTCTGGGAACAGACAACATTGTCCTGCCAGCCAGCCTGAGGATCTCTGCTCCTGCCAAAGAGACCAAAAGTGAGAAGCAGGAGCGTGAGGAAGCCACGGAGTCAGCTGAGGTAAGTATGGAGTGTTCTCCCTGAAAAGGTAAACACCTTTTAGACTTGTCTGCATGGCTGTGTTGTAGTTCAACTATGGAGGTTGTGCTTATGAGTTCAAACTCCTGAACAGAATCTCCCCCAGAAACCTTGGAGGCTTTGCCTTAAGCTGGAAGGACAGAGGCCCTCTCAGAGTGGTTCGATCCCCTGAGTGTCCAGTAGGGACAGCTGGGGAAGGAGAGGAGACTTGTTCCTCTGACTTGTTCTCCTAATGGGATATTTCCCATGAATTCCACTAGTTCATGCCTTTCTGACCTAAAACCAGGAGCCTCCTTGCCAAACCTAGTCAATAGTGTGGGGTTATTTTTTTATATTTTTAAGGTTAAGTCTTTCTGCCTTTTTTAACTGTTAAAAGCTTTTCATGTGCAACAAACTGTTTCCCAGAAATTCCATACCCAAGCACACAATGCATTTTACATACTTTATTTCTGTCTTATAGAAATCATGACTATGGTTCCAGACATGAGGAAGAAAATCTGGTGGTAATTAAGGGACTTGTGGGCTGTAGCTGCTGTGAATTGAAGGGAGGGAGAAACTCGAGCAGCTTAAAGTGAATTTCAGTTTGGTTGTGTCGTGGTGTGTTACCCTGATAAAAAATAAATACAAACAAGTAAATACGAACCTGCAGCAGCTGCATGGCTCAGGTGCTGCTGGTGGAAAGGGAAGTGAATTTGCTGAGGGTTTGACACAAGTGGTGCAGGCATCCCTTTCATAAACATATGCAATATATTCCAGATGTTGAGAGAGTGCAGAAGAAGAGGCCTGCATCCCTTGCAGATAAGTTTATTGTTGTTCTCCAAAGCTCTGCAGGATGGGTGTGCAGAAGTGCTGCCACTCTGTGTGTCACTGCTGTGACTCTGAGTCCCCTCTGGGCTGGCACTGGGCCCTGGAGTTGTCTCCATTCCCACAGGAATTGGCCCAGCTGCCCTGGGCAGGTGCTGCCTGCCCTCTGGGCTCAGCACTGCTGGGCTGGAGCTTTGCAGCTACTTCAGATGAAATACTGAAAGTTGTGCTGTGCAGGGAGTGCCTGGCCTGGCCTGGCTCAGGGAACCTCTCCTAAACTGTGTTTGCTCTTCTTTAGCAACCTGGGAGTGCAGCTGAGGCCGTGAGCAGGGCTGGCGTGGAGAGAGCAACCATCCAGAGGAGCATTTCCTTCAGCCCCAATGTGAGTGATGGCATCCCAGCACTTCTGGCTTAGCACAAAGAAAAGTCCCAGTAATGACAACAAAAGGAATTTCACCTTTGAGGACGATTTCTCTGGAGGAGTTGGTAGAGCACCCTCCAGTGTGTTTGAAATAAGTGTTTCCCTTCAACCTGAGCAGTTTAAAACTAGAACTAGTTTAAAACACAGCTTATCTCAAATTGCATGTTTTAGTGCTGAAAAGATTCAGGGATTTCTCTTTTCAGTGCATGTGATTGATACCCAGTATAAGCATCAGGAATTCCAAGAGCTGCAGAGAAAGCACTGATGTGATTTGTATGCTCAGCACAGATAACCCCCTTGGCTTTAGCACCTTTTCTTACAGGAATTTTGGTTTTTCTTTTTCCCCAGAACACAATGGCCAAGCCTGCCCTGCAGAAGCCAGTGAGCCATGCTGTGGTTAAGGAGCCAGTGGTTTCTCCACCCAGGGAGGAGGACAGGAAGGGAAGCCCCTATGGGCAGTGGGTTCCTGTCAAGAAGGAGGAGAAGAAAACATTCCTGAACTTCTCACCCAAAAGCTCCCTGTTCCGGGCACGCTGATGGGAGTCACTGTCAGGCTGCAGCACTTGACACCCCTCAGGGGAGACGTGCACATTTCTGATGGGCTTGAAGATTTGTTAATACTGAGTATTTATTTTGAGGTCTTAATTTTTGGAATCTTAGGTTTCTCTTTCAGATAGAGAGCACACAGATCCAGAAGCCACAGATGGGAGTCTTGTGTATATTTGTAAATATTTTGTATTGCTTTATTGGACTAGAACTTGCAGGTGGGTAACTTTTTCTAAACCATAGTTGAGTAGCTGTTCTTTGAACACCTGGATTTACATTGTGTAACTGTTTACTTCAAGTGAATAAAGTTTAGTTTTGCACTGGCTGGGTGTCTCAGGTGTTAGGCCTGTGTTTGTGTGGTTAGTTGTGGGTTTGCCTTGCACTCCTCAGCTCCTCCCACGAGGAGTTGCATCGTTCTCAGAGTGCATCCTGCCTCCTTCCAGGCCTCTTGCTTCCCTGAGTTCCCCTCTGGAAGTGGGATTGTGTAGGATTTCAGCTGCCTGCCACAGAAATCGTGGCCATTCCCACTCACGTCTCTTGTGATGCTGAACTCAAATTCCATTTATTCAGTGTGCTTTAAAATCAGCCTCCCTGTGAGGCAGGAAGGGAAAGGGGCAGGAGGTTCCAGAGCTCTGCCCCAGCTGGGAGGAGTTCAGGAAGTTCAGGAGGACAAGGAGCTCTCTTAGGGACTGGCAGCAACTGGTTAAACTTGGGGATTGTAGAAATAAATAATCGGTAAAATAAATGGACTGCTGAGTCTGGAGGGTTCTTCAGGAAACCCTGGAATAATGGGTGGGAGGAGCCCTGTGGGTGAGGCTGGGCAGCTGCACTGCCAGGGGGAGAATTTCACCCTTGGAATTGGAGAATTCCACCCTTGGAATTGGTGACAGAGGAAGAATCCCATTCTTGGCATTCTTGGAATTGCTGCCCTGGGGAGAATTCCATCTTTGGAATTCCTGAGGGACGGGGAGCTGCCTTTCCCTGGGAGTTCTCTGCTCTTCCCCCTGGTGGCAAACAAGCCTGAGGCACAGACACCAACTCCCAAATTATCCCAAAGCGTTTATTTAGAGCAGGAATGGCAGAACCCGGCTCCTGCAGCCACAGCTCTTCGCAGCTGAATGGTGCCAACCTCCTCCAGCACAGCAAACACAAAAACAGCTGCAGAGACAACTTCAGCCTGGCTGAGGAGGGCAACAGGAGCCAGGAGTGAGCTAGCTGAGCTGTGCCAGGCAAGTTCTGTGAGCTGAGCTGTGCCAGGCAGGCTCACACAGCCGTGCCAGGCAGGTTCTGTGAGCTGAGCTGTGCCAGGCAGGCTCACACAGCCGTGCCCCTCTCCAGGTTCTGT
>CM031873.1:13520991-13531375 GCA_018697195.1 Certhia americana | reverse complement strand
GCAGGGTCACAGGATCACAGAATGACAGATCAGAGAATGACAGAATGACAGGGTCACAGGATCACAGAAGCACAGGATCACTCAGTCACAGGATGACAGGATCAGAGAATGACAGGATCACAGAGTCAGAGAATGACAGGATTACAGGATCACAGGGTCACAGGATCACAGAATGACAGAATGACAGCATCACCCAATCACAGAATGACAGAATCACAGGATGACAGGATTACAGTATCAGAGAATGACAGGATCACAGGACCAGAGAATCACAGGATTACAGGATGACAGGATCACAGAATGACAGGGTCAGAGAATGACAGGGTCAGAGAATGACAGGATTACAGGATCACAAGGTCAGAGATCACAGGATCACAGAATGACAGGATAACAGGGTCACAGAATCACAGAATGACAGGAACACAGGATCACTCAATCACAGGATCGATCACACAATCACAGGATCGATCACACAATCACAGGATCGATCACACAATCACAGTGTCAATCACAGGATCACACAATCACAGAATAACCTGAGCGTCCCGGTTCCCTCTGCTGCGGCTCCAGCTTCCCGCTCGGCCCTCGGGATGTGAAACCCGCAGGAACCCGGGGCCCGGGGGCTCCTGGCTGTGTTCATTCACCCCTCAGCAGGGGCTGGGACAGCTCCCGGTGCTGCTCGGAGCTGTCACCTCCTCCCGGCCCGTTCCAGCCGTTCTGCCCGGACCATTTGCCCCTTTTGGGGCCAGCCCCACTTTCCTTGCCCTCCGTGCTCTCCCTGGTTTTCCATCTCTCCCAGATGCCTTTGACCCCCTTGTGCTCATCCCCGTCTCCGTGCCCGAGCTGGGGCCGTGCCAGCAGTGCCAGGAAGAGGGAAATTGTGGATTTTTCCCCAAACCAGGCCCCTGCTGTGGGACAGGACCCCCAGCTGGGGCTGGGCCGGGTCGTCTCTGCAGGGCTGGGCTGGCGTCATTGCCTGGGCACATTTTCCTTGTTTTGGTTGTTTGTTTTGTTTTGGTTTGTTTTTTTTTTTAAATACACGAACTCCAGCTTTTTACATTTTGAATTTTTTTCCCCCTTCTTTTGCCCTGGAGCATGATCAATCCCCCAGAGCCTAGCGGTTATTTATGCTTTTTGTCTAATCTCTGTTGCTTGGCTTTGGGTTGGGCCGTTCTTTTTTTTAACTTCACTTCATTTCCACCACCAGGCCCCCATCCCCCTGCCGCCTCTTGCTACTTCGTAATTTTTTCCCAACTTTGGAAGCCCAACTTTGGAGTGGCCAAAGGCAAAAAAACAAAACAAAACGAGGATATTTCTTGCTACCCTGCTAAGTTTGCAAAAATGCTGCGTGCCTGGAGCGCGGCGGGGGGGTAACGAGAACCAGGGGCTGCGAGCTCCGGCCAGACCGGGTAAAATTAGCCCGGGGGGCGGAGAGGGGGAAGCGGCTCCATCCTGGAGCCTCCGCAGCCCAGATGGGCTTGGATGCAGCCAGCGGGATGCGCTGAAGTTTGGGATTTACCCCTCGGGATGTTCAGCCCGGCTCCCTTCGCCTCCTCCCTCCCAAACCCGGCGCAGGGATTTGTCCTGCGCTGCCTCTCCGAGCTGGGGGTGACATTTCGGCACCTGCTCCCCCCAAAAGTGTGGCCCCCGTCCCGTCGGGGGTGTCACAAAGGAAGGAGCCGCCTCTCCCTGTCCCCTCAGCCCGCCGGGACACCGCGTCCACCCCGGGCACTTATTCCAGGGTTATTCCAGCGTTATTTATTCACGGGTTATACCAGGAGTTATTCCAGGGGTTATACCAAGGTTATTCCAGGAGTAATTCCCGAGTTATTCCAGGATTATACCGGGGGTTATTCCCGGGTTATTCCAGGAGTTATTCCAGAGTTATTCTGGGGCTATTCCAGAGTTATTCTGGGGGTATTCCGGAGTTATTCCAGAAGTTATTCCCGGGTTATCATCGTGTTATTCCCGAGTTATTCCACGGGTTATTCCCAGAGTTATTCCCGGGTTATACCAGGAGTTACTCCAGAGGTTATTCCAGGAATTATTTCAGGGGTTATTCCGAGGTTATTCCAGAGATATTCCAGGATTATTCCAGAGTTTTCCTGGAGTTTTCCCATCACCTGTAAAACGTGCTGGTTCCACCTGGGTTTGGGGCTGCAGGAATAACAGTGGGACTGGGGATGATCCCGGCTGTGGGTTTTTTAGGATCCTGGTGTCCGGCTTTGGCGCTTGCCGGGGGGTTTTGGGTATTCCTGGGAAACCCCACGGGCTGCGCTGTCATTTATCCACAGAAATGTTCATTAAATAAGGATAGGAATCGGGCCCCGAGCGAATGGGATTTGGGAATCGCTGCTAGATCGGGGGTTTGGGCTGAGAATTCCGGTTTGGACACCGCAGAGGGTAATTGAAGGTGACAATTAGCGGGTCAATTCGCGTTAATTAACACCAGGACAGAGCGCGGCCGGGCGGGGTGGGAGAGGATGAGGATGGGAATGAGGATCCAGCTCTGGAGGTGCCGGTCCTGCCGCTGGGGGGGACAAAAAGAAAAGGGAAAAAGATAAAAGAGCGTCGATCGGCGATGGAAGCACGAAGGAGGGGTGGAAGGGCTGGCCCTGCTCCCGCACTGCTGGCAGCCACCGGGGCGGGGAAGCTGCTGCTGCTCCTCGGAGCTGCTGCCCTGCTGGAATATTCCAAATCCTCCCCACATCCTCGTGAGACGGAGCCCTGGGAAAAGCAAAGCAGCAAAAAGGGGGGATTTGGGGTGCTGGGGAGTGGGGCAGGATCAGAGGGGTCTCTGGGCCTGCAGCTTTTGGGGTCTCTGCTCGGTGCTGGGGTGGGTGAGCAGCAGCTGAGCCTGCCTGCAGCCACATCCTGGCACATTTTTCCCATCCCTGAGGAAAGCTGCCCAGCCTTTGAACCACAGGAGAGGAGAAGCTGCCCTTAGCTTTGCTCTTGGCCTGGAGGTTTCTGGGCCAGGCTGCTGAGGGGCATTTGGAATCCCAAATTCAAGCCTTTGCCACCAGAAGGTGAGGACCCTCTGTTCTCAAACGCTGCCAAAGTGCGTTTGGTTTTCGGAGCAGGAGCTCAGGGAGGGGCCAGAACCCTGCAGAGCCCTCGGGTGTCCCTGAGCAGCTCCTGCCCAGCAGCTCCCGGCGTGTCCTGAGCCTCCAGGGCACCATTTCTTTGTTTGGCCAAGGAACAGCCCCAGGGGCCGGCAGAAACTTTGCCCCCGCAGGGCTGGCTGCTCCCAGAGGCTGTCACCCAGCGCGGTGACACCGCAGCACTTAGCAGCCCCCGGTGGATCCGTTCTCCCGGCTTTTCTTGAGCCGGATTCTCTCCATTTGCTCTATTGATTTGAATTCCAAAGCCAGGGGGATAATGCTGGGTTTAATGCTGGTTTTATTGTGTCGAGCGAGGAGCCGGTGGGAGCGCGGGCGCTGCGGGATAAATGGAATTATTGCCGTGTTTTTGGTGAAGCTGAAGCTGCTGTGGCCAGGGCTGGAGGTGATTTGGGGGTTTCCTCCTGGCGCTTCGGGGTGGTGGGATGAGCTTGTCCCCGGTGGGTGTCCACAAACCCAAGCCCTGCACACCTTGGGTGGCTCCCACATTAAATATAAATGGGGAGAAAATTACCTTAATCAAGTCTAAGCAGAATTGATTAATATTTTAGTAAAAACCTCACGCTGGAGTTAAACAGACTGGTTAAATCTCAGCTGGAAAAACCACTGTGGTTCCCCACCAGCTTTTTTTTAATTTTCTTTTTTTTCCCCCTTAAACCCAGCCTGGTTTCCACGGCCCTTCTCTGCCTGTGGGGCCTGCACTGGGGTTGCTGGGGAGCTCTTTGCCCTTTAGCTGAGCAAATTATCAGCGGTTTAAAAAGGCCCCTTCTCCCCCTCCCGCCTCCCTTTTATAGGTACAATAATCAGATAAAATATTTCTGGAAGACTATTTACAAAATCCCCCCATCCCCATCAATCTTACGGTTAAGAAGGAGGAGAGGAAGAAATCTTAACCTCAAGAAGCTGCTAATGCAACCAAGCTCTTTAATGGTGGGGTGGAGATCTTCTTTTTTTTCCTGCTGCCATTACTATGGAATACATAATAACATCAATAATTAAATATAAATTGGATTTAATATTTTATGCTGGCGACATGTAATTTACACTCTAGCCGAGAAATCAAAAGGTCACGTCTGAGGAGAAGGCAAGGAGGGAAAGAGAGAGGGGCTGGGCCCTGAGATGGGTCTGGTGCTGGGAGGCTCAACAAATTGCCCCAGGGAGCGGAGTGGGAGCTGGGTTTGGGGGGAAAAAATGAGGGGTTTGGGCTGGATTGCAGGTGTGGGGGGTGTTCCTGCTCGATCCAGCGCTGGGTCTGCCGGTCCCGAGCTCAACAGAGCTCTGGGCTTGGGTTTAGGGGATGGTTGGAGCGCTGGGATCCCCATCCCTGCTGGTCCTGTGCTAGGCAGAGCTCTGATCCTGATTTTAGGGGATGGTTGGAGAGCTGGGCTGGGGGGGAAGACTGGGATCCCCATCCCTGCTGGTTCTGCACTCAGCAGAGCTCTGATTTTTGTTTTAGGGGATGGTTGGAGGGCTGGGCTGGGGGGAGGGGGTGGGATCCCCATCCCTGCTGACCTTCCCAGCAGCACTGCCCGGGAGCAAAACCAGCAGAGCTCTCCTGCTCCCATTCCTGAGGGTTTGGGGCAGCTCTGAGGGTTTGGGGCAGCTCTGGGTGTCCTGCCCTGAGGGTTTGGGGCAGCTCTGAGGGTTTGGGGCAGCTCTGGGTGTCCTGCCCTGAGCGTTTGGGGCAGCTCTGAGGGTTTGGGGCAGCTCTGGGTGTCCTGCCAGCACAGCAGCTCCAGGAACGCCGTGGTGCTTCAGGAATTGCCTGGGCTATTTCTGGAACAGGCAGATTTTCAGTCCTTTATTTCTCTCCCTGTGTTGTCATCAAAGATTTGGCTGATTTTCATATCTGTACCTGGAGTTTGTGCCCAAGGGCCCCTGCCCTCTTTGCCATGGGCTTTACGTCTTGGATTAATTAAAAACAGGAGAAATCAAACCTCTCTGTGGCAGAGGTGGGGTTTGCATCCCCTCCCTGGGCTGGTGGCAGCAGGGAGTGAACCTGGAACCATCCCTGGCATGAGGAGAGAAGATTTATCCCCTCAGATTAATTTTTTTTTTTTTTTTTATCCCTTCAGATGAATTCTTTTATTTTTATTTTACCCCCTCAGATGAATTCTTTTTTTTTAAATCACATCAGATTAATACTTTTTTTTGTTGTTTTATCCCCTCAGATGAATTAGATTAATTATTTTTTTGTTATTTTATCCCCTCAGATGAATCTCTTTTTTGTTGTTGTTTTATCCCCGCAGACTAATTCTTGCTCAGGGCTGTGGGCAGGGAGGTTTGGGGCTCCTTGGGGCTGCCCAGCACAGGTTTCTCTGCAAGCGAGGCTTCTGCTTTTTTAAGGGGTTGTGCAACACATCTGGGCAAAGCCATTCCTGATTCTTCTTCTCCTTCTTCCCCGGAGCGTGTTCAGTGGGGGAAGTTGGGGGGACCCAGCCCTGGGGGTGGTTGGGTTTGGGGTCTCACCTGGCACGAATGTGGGGGAGGCAGGTGGAGGGGCTGGGGCCACTGGGGATGTGAAATTACAGTGAAAATGAAATTACAGTGAAATTACAGTGGGAGCTCTGGAGAGGGAATAAATCTGTGCACAGGGGGGAGGCTGCTGGCGGGGATTTGAGTCTCCCCTGGCACAGGTGGAGTCTTAAGGGAGGGTGGACAGGCCAGGAAAACCCCTGGCTGCACCCTTGGGTGTTCCTGGAGGGTGGGCAAAGGGATGACCCCACTCCCCCCCCTCGCTGTGGAGCTGGGCATGCAGAGCTGGAAGTGCTCTGATTTTGGGTGTGTTCGGCCCAAATCCAGGGAGGGTTTGCTGCCCGTGGCCGGGGTGGAAACCCCTCCCTGGGCCTGGGGTAAATTGGACATCCATTGGTTTGCTCTGGGCTTCGTGGCCAAGTGGAGTAAAAACCCCACAGCAGCCAAAATCCCAGCTCTGCAGGGCTGTGAACCCCCTCAGGTCACTCGGGGGGGAACAGAAAATGCTACAGCTGGGCCCCAATGGCTCTGTTTGGCTTTTCAGCCAGCCCCAGCCCCTCTGGCCCTCAGAGGAACCCAGCCCTGATGGGAGAATTTGGGAAAGGGATGGGATGGGGCTTGGAGCAGCCTGGGGTGGTGGAAGGTGTCCCTGCTGGGGACTGGATGGGCTTCATGGTCCCTTCCAGCCAAAAAAATCCCATAATTCTGTGAAAAGGAGCTGGTGGGGTGTGTCGGATCCTGCCCCACATCCAGATCCCTGCTGGGATTAATCCTGATTTGATTTTCAGCATCACCTGAGGGTGCCAACGCTGCCTTTGAGGGCACAGCTCCTTTGGGGACCCTCAGCATTTTGGGGGCCTGAGCTGAGCTGCCCCCAAATCCCCCCGGGCTGAGCTTTAGAGGACCATTACCCCTTTTTATAAGGCTTTGGAAGCCACTTGGAAAAAGAGCCACTTGTTTTTTTTGGTCGGGGTTGAAATGGTTTTGATCAAAACTGTGGCGGCTTTTTCCACCTCCTGCCCCTTCCCTTGATCAGCACCTGCCCCGGGAGGAGGAAGAATCTAATGAATTGCCAGAGGATGGGACTGGCCCTGCCCTCTCAGGGCTCCTTCCACGCATTTATTTTGTTTTTCCAAGTCAAAGATGGAAAATCTTCATAAACCCTCCATCTCTTGCAGCTTCTGGTGCCC
This sequence comes from Certhia americana, assembly GCA_018697195.1. Classification (NCBI taxonomy): domain Eukaryota; kingdom Metazoa; phylum Chordata; class Aves; order Passeriformes; family Certhiidae; genus Certhia; species Certhia americana. The sequence continues at coordinate 13,524,588 of CM031873.1, read as the reverse complement.
CCAAAAGTGGAAACACCTGGTTTTCAAAGGGCAGTCCTGACTCTTAATGGAATATTTTGATTTTATGGGTGGGATAATGTGACTGGGGGGGGGGGCTGGCTGGTGTGGCAAAGGAAAAACTGGGATTTTCTGCTGCTTTGAAGTTTTTGGTGGACGAGAAAGTTTTAGGGTGGGAGGGGAAGTGTTTCTACGGTGGGGTCTGCGTGTCCCTGACCACTCTAGAGGCTTTTTAGGGACATGGCTGCCACAATCCCACTGGAAATGAGCCAGGAGTCACCTCAAACCCCGCATTTCCCACTTTTAGGGCCCCAAAATCCAGAGGAGCCCCACCCCACCCCTGCTCTGAAGGGCTGAGCCACCCGGCTTGCTCCGAGCCGAGCTCGGCAGTGCTGCAGCCCCGCCGGTACCCGGTTATTTTCCATCTTTATCCATCCCCAGGTGCAGCGGGAATGGCTCCCTCCAGGCCGTTCAGATGCTTTTAAGGCCTTTAAGAGGCTCAGGCTGCGCTTTGCAAGGTGCTGGTTTATGGCCCGGCCGGGTCGCCCTGGGGAAAGGCTTCAGCGGCGCTTCGCGGGGTCCGGTGTGAGTGATTGATGGCCGGGATCGCGATCCCTGAGCGCTCTGTGCCATCGGGACAGCCGGGAGCAGCCAGCCCCGAGGAGAGGCAGAAATTCCCCTTTCACCCAGGGGTGCTGCCAAAGCAGCTCTGGGGGGGAGCTGGGGAGGACAAGCTGAGGTTTTCAGCTTTGTATTTTGGGTTAAAGATGCCGACAGCGGCAGAATTATGGAATCCCAGGATGATTTGGGTGGGAAGGGATGTTAAAATCCAGCCAGTGTCACCCCCCTGCCATGGGCAGGGACACCTCCCACTGCTCCAGCCTGGCCCTAGGCACTGCCAGGGATCCAGGGGCAGCTCCAGCTGCTCCGGGCACCCCACCCCTCTTTGAGGGACGAATTTCTCCCAATATCCTATCGCAATTCCTCCTCTGTGCGTTTAAAACCACCACCCTCCTCGCCCTGCCACTCTACCCAGGGAAATTCACTCTCCCAGCTTTTTCCAAACCCTGGGAAGCCCCGGGGGATTCTCCCCTGAGCCTCTGTCCCCCAACCCCGAGGGTGTCTGCAGCCTTTAATTGAAGGCAGCTCCAGGGAGAGACAAACAGCGAGGTGTGACCCCCCCCAAAATGGGTCTCGATGCCTTCACTTCCACCCCCGGGGCTTTCTGCTGGCGCTGAGCTCCTCTGCAGAGCTCCCTGGCCGGTACCAGCCCCCGCCAGGGACCTGCAGTCGCTCTTTTGTTTCACCTTTTGCAGCACCGAGCAATTACAGCCAGCGGCTCTGCCTCCCCGAACCCGCCCCGCCTTGTCACGTCCCATTAACTTCCAGTTCAGCCCTAATCCCTGCCCCGAAATGGATAATGAAAGACGTTCAAAATACATCAAAATGGCATCGGTATTGATTTATTAATGCCGGGGAATGCTGCCCTAATTGAATTTAGGTCCAGGAAGTCAGTTAATGCAGCTGACAGTGATACAGGAATTCAATCTCCCCAGCGCACTGAGTTAGGACTGTTTTCTTCTCTCTTTGTTGTCAGTCGGATAAATAACAAATCAATTTAAATTTCAACGAGGTTGCTAAAAACAAGGCAGGCTCTGCGCGGGGCCAATGGCTCACCCGGGGCTCGGGCTGCTGGAGAAGGTCAGGAGCTTCCTCAGGGAACACCCCTGGGTGCTCTGTGGGTCTCCTGGGGCTGGCCACCGGGTTTATTTTGGGCTCCAGAGGAGGGGCTGTGGCAGTAAATCCTGCTTTGGTCGTTTTCCCACTGATCCTGACACGGAGGACTCAGAATCTCCTTCTCCCAACCCCACCTGGGCTCGGAGCTGCAGCTCCTGGGGACAGCAGGTCCCTTCCCCTGGCTCTGACCTGCTCAGAAACTCCAATATTCCCTGATTTTTTTTTTTTTTTTTTTTTTTTTTTTTTTTTTTTTTTTTAATAATGTCAGCAAAACATCAGGAGCTGCTCCTTGGGCGCTGCCTCTCTCAGCATCCCCGTGGCTGCACCTTCACTTTTGGGTGCTGAACTCTTCCGTGAGCTCTTGGTCCAAGTTTAGGCAGCAAATGTTTGTTCCTAACCGAGTTTAAGATTAAACAACCAACCCTGCTACCATGCCATAGCAGAGCCCAGTCCTTCAGAGTCGTCATTTTTAATTTCTCAGCGCTTTTATTTTAAAGCTTAAGCTCAACCCTCGCCCGACCTTAATCCTGTGTTTGCTCTCCAGCCCTGCTGGGGTTGGTATGGTCAAGAAGGCAGAGGAGCCTGAGTTAATTAAATCAACAGCTAACAGTGGAGGTTACCCACAAAAGTGAACCTTGGTGCCCCTAAAACCACTGACCAGAGAATGGCTGGAAAAAAACAAAACCACAGTTGGAGTGAAATGGAAAAAGAAATCTTCAGCTCTATATCACTTCAGCTAGCCACAGGTATCAGAATATTAATTGCTCTTTGACTTGATTTTGTTGTGGGATTAAGGGCACATTGTGGCTTATGAAGATATTCTAGGAGCCACAAGGATGGATGCAAAATCCATCTCTGCAGCATTTCTGTGCCTGCTGGAATCCAGGATGCTGCTGCAGGAGCTCCAGGCTCCTGCTGGAACCCAGCAGTTTCTCCTGCTCCCCCAGTGCCTGTGTTCCACTCCCACAGCTCCAAACTCCTTGTCCCCGTGCGGGAATGTCGGGTCCTGAGCGGGATTGTTCCCAAACTTTTGGCTGTGGTGATTTCCCTGCTCTGCAGAGAAAATTCTGGGTGCTGGTGTGGGGTCCTGCCTGCTCCCTCTGGTCCCAAATCCCGACGGATGCTCCAGCAGGGAAATTTGCTGGGGGAAAAGCCTCATGCGGGAGGAGATTATGGAAGGTTTGGAAGGGTTTGAGGCAGGGATGAGTTGGGATTTCCTCTCTTCTACAAGGGGCTGTCACTCCTCAGGTGCTGGAGGGTTCATCCCTTGTCCCTAGGTGTCACAGTCCCTTCTCCCTGGATATCCCCATCCCTTCTGGGCATTTCCATCCTTTCCCCCCAGGCGTCCCCTTGTTCCCCAGCCCATCCCTCGTTAATGAGTGCATTAATGACCCCCCGTTTGTTTAGATCAGTCTCCAAACCTCCGAAGACGCTGCTGGCTGCTCAGGGCAGCAGAGCCCGACCCCGTGCTGGCTCATTAATGTATTTTAAACCAGGGAGACGAGCCCGTGCTGGCAGGGACGAGGCTCAAAAATGCTTTTCTAGCAGAACAACCAGGAGCGCCTTTGTGATTGCCCCCAAATTCCCAGCGAATAAATGAATCATAGACAAATAGATGAATAATAGATATTTCCGCGGGCCGGGCAGGGATAACCAGGATACCCTGCCAGGATATCGGGGTGGCAGGACACGCTGAGACAGCCAGCACGGCGGGGACAGGCTGGCAGGGGAAGGTGACAGAGCCGGGTTGCAGGGGGTGCTCGGACACCATTCCCAGAACCAGGACAGCTGGACATGACACTGCAGGAGCAGTGAGGGGGCTGTGCTGGGAGCAGGGATGGGGCTGTGCTGGGAGCAGGGATG
>CM031873.1:13497411-13512431 GCA_018697195.1 Certhia americana | reverse complement strand
ATGGATGATGGATGATGGATGGATGGAGGGTTGCAAAGAGGGATGGATTGTGGATGGACAGAGTTATCCCATGGCCAATCCCTGCTCCAGGCTCCACAGGCAGTGGGGTCACAACGCCGGCTTTGTGCCCAGCCCCGGCATTCCCAGAGCGGCCTGGCGCCGGCTGGGAGCTCTGGCAGCGCCTGGGCCAGCGCCGGGAGTCGTTCCTGGGTCGTGACCGGGGGCATGCAGGGATCACAGGGACCACAGGGATCACATGCCTGCTTTCCCATGGCTCAGGGCACGCCGGGCCCGGTGCTGGGGCAGGGATGTGGCTTTGTGGCCTTGTGGTTCAGGCAGAGGGTCCTGCCCTGGCCAGCCTGGGCTCCTAAAGCGGCTTTGGGGCCTCAAATCACTCCTGAGCCTATTCCTCCTGCTTCAGGCAGGGATTTTGGAGCTTGGGAATGAAATCCTTGGGGATGTCTGTGACTGTCCCCTCGATGGAGTTCAATGTACCATGTTGATCACCCCGAGGTGTTGGAACTGCCCTATAGGAGCCATCCCTGGAAAATCCCCAGAAAATCTGGCAGGATGGAGCTCTGGAACTTCCCCCACCCCTGGCTGCAGCACTGACCAGGAGCACTTTGATTTAAAGCCCCACATGAGGGAAAAAAACACAGCTTGGGAGTGGCAGGAGGAGAAATTTCACGCTGAAGGTTGTTTTTGTAGCTCACATGAGAATGATGAGAAGCACTGGCTGTGCCTGTCCTATGTCATTATTACTTAATTGCAGATTGGTTTCATTACTTAAAAATATGCATTTAATAATTAATTTCTGTCATTTGTGCTGAGCAGGAGCTCAGCTGGACCCACTGCCTTCCTCCTCCTCCTCCTCCTCCTCCTCCTCCTCCTCTCCATCCCTCTCCACCTTCCCTGATGCCCTTCCTGCAGCCAGAGCTGTTTATTCTGCTGCATGAGCTTCCTATTTTTTTACTTAATCCTAATTCCCCTAATTCTCCTCTGAGGCAGAGGAACCCTCCATCCCCACATATGGACGCAATCTGGGCACACAAACCCCATACCCAGCTCCAGACAAGTGGTGAATGTGGGGGGAGAAGGCAGCTGAAGGGAGAAACCCACGGCCTGTAAACTGCTTGTCACTTCAATCATCCAATAAAGGGATCTACGGGCTCTTTGCTTCGTTTGTTGTAAGGCAACAATTTAATTAATTAGGGAGAAACCCCACTCTTTTCCCTTGAGTGCCCCAGCCTAGCTCCTGACCATCAAATTATCAGCTGGAAGATGTGCAGGGAAAAAGAACCTCAAAACCCAGAACCCCAAATCCACAACCCTACCGAGGCCCTGGTGGGTCAGGTGATGCCACCAAGGCCACCACATCCATCCTGGCCTACCTGGGCTTCCTCCAGCTCCTTCTCCTCCTCGCTGCTGCCTCTCCCAGCCCTCCTCTTCCTCCTGCAGGGCCCAGAGGATGACATCCAACAGCATCTTGGCCACCTCCTCCTCCTTGCTCCATGGTGGGTCCAACTGGGAGCAGATACATCTTTGGGAGGTTTGTATTCATTTTGGGGCATTTTTGGTGCTGTATTTATTGGAGGGATTTATTTTTTTGGTGAGGCACCAAACCAGCAGCTCTGCTGGCACCTCTCTCCTGGCCGGGGTTTTCTGCTGTGGCTCTCCAGGTTTGGAGTTTGCTCCCATTTGATTTTTCCCATTTCTGTTCAGCTGCAGCCTTGGGAAGGGTCAGGGCTGTGCTGGGATGGGTTTGGGGGAGTGGTTGATCCAAGTTTGTTGGCTGCTGGTGGGATCAGCCCCAGGAAAGGGAGAAGAGCTGGGGAACATCCCCTCAAGCACAATATTTTATATATTGACTTTATTGTAACACTCTAAACACACAGTTCACACACTGAGTCTGGAACTCCTCTGGGAGATGAGCCTGCCCAGCCTGCTCTTCCTGCTGCCTCCTCACACCCTGGGACACGATGCTCTCATGGCCAGGAGGGGCTGGGAGGTGCACTGGTCCCCAGCAGAGCAGAGCAGGGGGGTCGTGGGTGCCCCCAAAGGGAAAAGCAGAGCAGGACCCCCAGAAATTGATCCTGCAGAGCAGGACAGGGGGGCTGTGGGTGCTGTTGGAACCCAGAATGCAGAGAATATTCCTCTGTATGTTTGAAGGGATCCAAACACTCTGACAAATCCCACTTTTAACCTTTGTCCATGGAAAGGGCTCCCTAGGCTCTGGGATGGAACAGAACTTTCAAGAATGTCAATTTAATAGTAGCAGAATATGGAATTTATCACAGGGGGAGAAATTTAGATTTTTGGGTTTGTTAGCATGGTAAGGAGATGAAGACAAGCTGGAGGATCCTTGTGGTTTTCAGGCTTCTTTCTCCTTCTTCATCTCCTGCACAATCTGCAGTGTTGGGGACACAGGAACATTTGGCACAATTTGCCACAGTGTCACATGAATAGAGATTGAGTTGATTATTGGTAGAAAAGTAGAAATAATGTCTGTTTTTGGTGAGAATTGGGTGAATTCTCTTTTAGAGAACCTTGATTCTGTGTTTTTTGGGGCTTTTGGTGCCTTCTCTCCCTCACACCAAGCTGGTGCAAAGCCTGGGGTGCAGAAATTGCAGATCAGAAAATAATAAACAACCTGGAGAGTGAGAACAACCAAGAGTCCAGTTTGCTTTTTTGCTAAAAAAGGACTTTTGAAAAAGCCTCCCCTATTGGGGAGAGGCACGTGGGAGTGAGAGAACTCCCACAGGTGCCCCAAAGCACAGCAGGAACCCCAGGAATTGGTCCTGCAGAGCAGATGCGGGCCTGGTTTAGAGGATGCAGGAGGTTTTGTGTCCCTCTGAGATGGGTTTTGGTGCCATGGTGCCACCTCTGAGTCTCCTTCTGAGAAGGAGGTGCTGGAGAGGCAGCAGAAGGAGCCTGGGATGCAATGGGAGCCCAGGATCTTGGCAGGATTTGGGTTGGAAGGGATTTAAATCCCACCCAGTGTCACCTCTGCCATGGCAGGGACACCTCCCACTAGCCCAGGTGCTCCAAGCCCCGTCCAGCTTGGCCTGGGACATTCCAGGGGTGGGGAATGGAGTTGTGGATGAGATGGGGATGGGATAAGATACGGGGGGGGAAAGGGAAAATCCAGCCAGGCTTTCCCAAGCCCATCCTGGAGCACCACGTCCCTGTCCCTGCCCTCTGCTCAGAGCTGCTGGCATCTCAGACGTGTCCTTTGTACTCCCTGCAGTTAATTAAAGGCAGTCCCATGGCACGGAAAGAAGAGAAGTTTATAAAAACCATTTGCAGGGTTCTTTTGAATGTCTCCTTCTCCCTCCCTGGGCCAGATGAAGAAACGTCGGGGTTGAAGTTGCTTGTTTAAAAATAAAAACGCCGGCGAGCAGCAGAAATCTCACGTCTCGTCTGCAATTTCCACACAAATAGGAACTCATAAAAGCAATAAACATCTTTGTCTCAGACATCGTTTTTTATTAAGTGGGGGGAGAATTAAATGATTGCTGGAACAGGGCCGAGTGGTGAAACATTTGTTTAGGATTAGAACAAGAAATCTTTGTTTTCTTTAAGGAGCTCAGCGTGTCTTCTCCTGCAGGCTGGAGTCGGGGCCGTCCTGCACAACTTCCTGGGATGTTCATTCCAGTTCCTCGTGGCTTTTGGGGGACACCACAGCCACAGGTGGGCTTTGCTTTGCTGGGCACATCCAGTGGGGATGGAGAGGTTCATCACTGCAGCACCCACACATCAAGTATTGCAAGAAACTCGTGATTGACAAAGTTCAGAAGGCTGGATTGGAAGTCTCCACTTCAAAAATTTGGGAGACTTCACCCATGAAAATGGGATGGAAAATCACAGAGAGACCACAGAAAATACAAATCAGAACTGAAGTTAAAATTTTACAAGCTCTACAACAGCTTTTAGGAGAGATCACCTGGATCAGGCTGGTTTTGGGGGATCACAAATGATGAACTTGCCCCACTTTTCAACCTTTTAAGGGGAGATTGTAATATCAAATCTCCCAGAGAGTTCATGTCTGGGGCTCAAGAAGCTCTTGAAAAAATTACTGAGGCTCTTCAAGAGACAAGCACATCGTTTGATGAAGAACCAACCATTTTTCCTTGCAGTACTAGGGGAAAATGTGCAACTGTGTGGCCTCATTTTTCGACAGGACTCATCACAACAGGAACCTTTGCTGATAAAAGAATGGATTTTTTTACCTTACAGGTCTCCAAAAACTATTTGCACAATTTTGGAAACGGCAGCCCAAATTGTAATTAGAGCTAGAAAAAGATTGTTAACCACGGTGGGCAAAGATTTCCTGATGATTTCTCTGGCTTTGGAGAAAAAAAGATATTTTGATTGGTCGATGCAAATATCTGATGCTTTCCACATTGTGTTATTGGATTATTCAGGCACTTGTTGCAGGCATTTTCCTAGCCACAGACGAGGAAATCAAAATGTTCATCAGCTCCACCCTGCACCTTCCTGGCAGGGGGATATGCACGGAAAAGGGGGCATGGAGAGAATCCTGGGAATGCTTCCAAAAAATCAGGATGCTGGTCTGCAGCCACAGCCTTTATCCTCCTCTTCCTCAGCTCTAAAAATGCTTTAATTTATTTTTTCAAATTTTAATTTTTCATTTTATTATTTTTCTATTATTATTATGTTATTGTATTGTTATTATATATATAATATATTAGTATATATTACAATATTACGATTATTATTATTATTATTATTATTATTTTCAAGACAGTGGGACAGCTGACACCGCTGTGATCCGGGGTTATTTTCCACAATGTAAACGTATCAAAAGGAAAAGAATTGTTAAAAAAAAAAAGAAAAAAAAAAAAAAAAAAAAGGAAAATAAACCAGAAACAATGAATTTCCATTCCCACTGGAAGCAGCCAGTGCCTTTGGAACATGAGGAATGGATTACTCGGGCTATTGTAAAGTAAAATATAAAAACAACCAAAATAGGAGGAGAAGGGAGAGATTAAAATAAAAATATAATTTAAAAAAAAAAAAAAAAAAGAAAAACCTCGATTGGGAAGGGAGAGACTGGAAATTGGGTTTTATTCAGCAAACTCTGTGGAGCAGGAGAGTCTGGGATTGGTGAATCCAGGGGGGAGGCTCCAGGGGAATTTCCACTGGGGAGGTGCAGGGATCCCTGGAGGAGCCTCTGGGACCTTGGATGATCCCATCGTCCCAGCCAGGAGCATCCTAAAGGATCCACACCCCACAAAGGGTCCACATCCCACAAAGGGTCCACACCCTGAGGGATCCACATCCCATAAAGGATCCACACTGAGGGATCCACATCCCACAAGGGATCCACAATCCTGAGGGATCCACATCTCTGAGGGATCCACATCCCATAAAGGATCCACCCTGAGGGATCCACATCCCATAAAGGATCCACACTGAGGGATCCACATCCCCGAGGGATCCACCCTCCTGAGAGATCCACAATCCTGAGGGATCCACATCTCTGAGAGATCCACTTCCCCGAGGGATCCACCCTCCCGAGAGATCCACAATCCTGAGGGATCCACATCTCTGAGAGATCCACATCCCACAAGGGATCCACATCCCCGAGGGATCCACCCTCCTGAGAGATCCACAATCCTGAGGGATCCTGGCACGGTGACAGACAGACAGACGGACAGATACTGTGGCAGCCCCCTCTGATCACGGCCCGGGCTGAGCTGCTCATTAAGGGATAATTAATTCTTTAATGGGGAATTTTCCCGCAGGAAGACCTCGGCTCCGGCACCTCCGGGGTTATTGGCGGCAGAGGCACCGCTGGGAATATCCCAGCTGGACAAAATAAAACCCAAAAAAACCCGCAGAGGAAGCTCCCAAAACTCAATCCCAAATTCCCGAATGTTCCCTTCTTCTGAAATTGCTTCAGAAATGTCCAAGGGAATGCTGCTCCCTGCGTGCCAGGGCAGGGCAGGAGGATGCTGGAGCTGGGATTGGGGCTCTGGATCCTGGAAAACCAGGGAAGCTGTTCCTTCACAGCCTGGCAGAGGTTAAATGCGGGACAGGGGCCGTGCTGCTTCCCTTCAAACTGGGAGTGTGTGTGTGTGCAGATAATTCAGGGTCGCTTGGATCAAGAATAAACTGCCTGGGGGAATTTAGGAAAGGCTGAGCTGTTTTCCCTCAGGACAGAGAAGGTGCCAGACAGGAACCCCAAAGGTCCCTAGCCCAGCCCTGGGTCTGCAGGCCCCAATCACCCCGAGCCCTCTAATTGAGCACCTTGGGGTTTATTAGCCCACGGTCAGTCGGGGAAATGAGGGAGCTTTCCTTTTTATTTTTTTTTTCCATAGAATTTGGAAAACCTGACAGGCAGGGAGAGGCACAGCCCTGAGTCCTGGTCCCTGTGTGTGTGTGTGTGTGAGGGGACACGGGGCTTGGAGCACCCTGGGACTGTGAGAGGTGTCCATAGGACAGACACCTGGATGGGTTTAAGATCATTCCAGCCCAAATCATTCCAGGATTCCCTGATCTCCCCTGCCCTGCCAAGGCCTTCTCAAGAGCCAGCTCTGGGGAAAACCCCAAAGCCACTTTCCAACCCCCCAGCTGTGGAGGGTGGGCAGGTGCAGGGTGGCTCAGGGCACTCTGAATTTGGGTTTCCCAGCCCAGATCCCCTCTCTGCCTGTGGCAGACGTGGAGCTGCTCCCTCTCTGTCTGGGCAAGTTCTCCATTTCGCAGCCCCAGCCCCAAACTGCTGCAGAGCCTCTGTGACTTCCCAGGCCGTGTCTGGGCTGGCTGGGGAGCGTCCCGTGGTGGCAGCCAGCTGACCCAGGCACCTCCTGCTTGCGTAGGAACTTTTATAAGAAACTTCTGCAAAAGCCCAGATGAGCTCACGCTGATGAACGCAGGGCTCGCCGGGATGAGTTCGCTTCCCAGGCTGGTGGATGAGGAGCAAACAGTGACTGAAGAGCAGCCCTAAATAACAGCGAGCTGGAGCTGTCTCAGTTCATAGCCAGAAACCAGAAAAGCACCTCCTGCCTCGTTTTTAGCCTGTGACTAATTCCTCCAAATTGGGGATTTGTCTGGGCCTAAGGGGATGTGTAAATATCGGGTGGATTTGCAGCCTGAGCCCTCCCACGGGATATTTTTTTTTTTTTTGAGCTACTCTACAACCTTCAGGTTTATTGATGGGCAAAGTCACACCTGTTAGAGTCTTCATGGAAAGGTGGATCTGAAATAAATGTTTCTAAAGGAAAAAACAACCTGAGGAAGGAGCAAAAGCAGCACAATCCAGAGCCCATCCAGTCAGAGCAGAAATCCCATCCCCATTATTCTTGGAGTGAAAGCGGTGAATAATGGCAAAAAGCAGATTAGCCTGGCAAAAAATGGTGTGACAGCTACAGGCTGAGGTTTGGGACAGGGGGAAACTCTCCACCTGCAGCCTGGGGGTATTTCAGGAGGGGCTTTGGAAGTTTATCCCAGAGTTTTCTCAACTGCCCTGTGGGTGGGACAGCACAGCCTTGTTGTCCTCTCTAGCAAGGTGATGATGCACAGGGACCTGGCACAGCTGGGGGCTGGCCAGGGGGGTGTCTAGGATCAGGGGGTGCCCTCAGGGTCACCAGTCTGGGTTCCTGTGGTGTCCCACAGAGGAGTTCAGCAGAACTGGGGCAGCGTTTGCCTGTGAATCTGCTGAGACGTGACCTCTGTGAGACCCAAGCCAAAAGGGAAACTGGAGTTCCCTGTCTGACACCAGCAGCGTCTCAGGCAGCTGCCAGACCCTCCTTGGGGGGGGAGCACCCCCTCCTGTCCCCACAGAGAGGGACAGAGAGGGACAGACCCCACAGCCCTTGCGCAGGGAGGCCTCGGGCTGAAGTTTGGCAGGGATGGGGCTGAGCCTGTGGGATCGTTCTCCAAGGGTCACTTTCTCTCCTCACATTCGACTTCCCCAAAGGGAACTTTCCACAGCAGAGCCCAGCACAGCTCCCTCACCCCCTGGGGCTCAGGCACATCCCTGGTCACTGCTTGGTGTGTGGGTGCTGACCCTTCCCAAGGATCCTGCGGGAGCCCCACTCACAGGAGTGCTGCCCCTTGCTCCATACCCGGAATCATCCCAACATTTCGGGCCATTTTGGGAACACCTCTGAAAAATGCTCCTTGGGCAGCACCACTGCCCCTCCAGCCCTTGTAGGGGGGCAGGGGTTGGGTTTCCCACCCCACCAGCTGCTGGGCCCAGCTTTCCCAAAGCACCAAGGCTCTCCAAGGCAAGGAACAGCTTTGTGCAGCATTCCCCTGTGGCAGCAGTGCTTTGCTCAGCACGTGCAGGAGGATTTCCCTGTGCCTTGGAGCTCTGCCCGGGAGCCTTTCCGTGACAGAGCTGCTCTGAGCTCCTCTCCCTGCACTCAGAACTCAAAACCTGTTTCTCTGTGCCCGTTGTGCTTTTCTCGCCGTCATGTGCCTTTCGGTTCCTCTTTTCACCATCCAGACGTTTCCCCTTTTTCTTTCCTTTGGAATTTTTAAAAAAGATTTCTCCCCCTGTCGCGTTTGGGTTTGGCTGGGGGGTCTGGTGGCACACGGGGCTCTGGTGGCTCTGGTGTGGGGCAGGACCCTGGCACTCTGTTCCTTCCCGGAGGGGTTTGGCTGGTTTGGGCTCCAGGGAAGGTCTCTCCAGGGGTTCCAGGAGTCCCGTGAAATGGGGAATGGACAGGCTGGAGGTGCCTCCAGCAAGGAGAGCCCTCATTCCCTGCAGGACTCAGCAGAGGCAGCGTCAGCCCTCCCTAAAACGCCTCCTGTGCGGGAGAAACTCCCATGAACTCGAGCAGCTCTGAACAAAGCCCAGTGTTTCCAGTTGTGCTCAGCACCTTTGGGCATTTTTGGAGGAGATGGGGTGTCCTTAGGTGCTCCATAACCTTTGCATGAATGGCTCCTTTTCTCTGCATAAGCACATTCTTGAAGGAGTGTTGGGCTTTCATTCTGCTCTCGCCCCAGCCCTCGGACTCCTCTGTTCACTTGTTTAAATCAAGCATAAAGCTCTAACTGTTCTTTGAATATTTATGACCAGTTTTTATCTCATGCCATGCATACAAAACATACTTGATTCCTTTCCTAAAAGTTTTTTCAAGTGCAAAGTTTTAAAAACATGTGGCTTTTATTGCAGGCAGGAATGAATAACAGCATTCCGCCCATAACCACATTAAATGGAACAGTAATATTCATATGCGTAAGGGCAAAAGCTGCCTTGTTTCCTATTTGCAGCCGAACTCTGAAATTAATTAAGAACTAAGAGGGATCTGACAGTCATTAGGATCTTTTAAGAAGGAGTGGAAGTGGCAGATGGGACCCACGCTCCAAAAGCTATCAATAGCACAGAGGATGTGAGCCCCGAGCGTGCTGCTCATCGCGGGGCTGCAGAACGGCGGCCCCGAACAATGAAGAATGGCACTGGCGTGACTTCACAACCGCAGCGTTCACGTCAATCGCACTCGTGCTCCCGAGTCACTTCGCAGCTTTGGAGCAGCCCGCCTGAGCCCGGGCGGTGTGCGCCACACCCGCGGCACGCTGCCGGGGACAGAGGTGACAAACCCCCCCAGGGCAGCGGGATTGCTGCTGGATGCCACCCCCGAGGGGTGCGTGTGGCTCCCAGCCGAGGGCAGGTGTGGGCGTGCCACCCCTGGGGATGCTGATGGAAATGAGGTTGGTGACAAAACCTGCAGGTCAAGCCCCAAAGCTGTCGGGAGTGACACTGATGACGATTTCTCCAGCGCAGCCTTTTGTAGTCGTTCGGCTGCTGAAAGAGAGCTGGCCCAGGTGGGAAGCCCAGACTGATCTTCCCTGCTGACGGCATTCCACGGTAGCACCTGAAACTGCTAAAGCCTCGCTCCTGCTCCTCCTGCTGCTGCTCCGAGAGAGGGGCTCGGGCGCCAGGGCTGTGCACACCCAGCGAGGTGGCCCGGGGCTTCTGAGAGGATGTCCTGGCTCAGGATGCGACCTCAAACAGCAACACTGGAACTGGGGCTGAGCAGGGATCCGCCACCCCAGGGCACAGCAGAGCCCGGGGCAGCCCCCTGGAGCCGTCCTGGGGCCGCTCTGGCAGCTGCTCCCTGCCCAAGAAGAGATATCCCTGATTTATGGCAGGGACAGCCGCTGCCTTTTCCTCCCCCGGTTCTCCCTCATTGCTGCCCCCGAGCCCCGCAGCTTCCTCCCGCAGGAGCCTCTGCCCCCAGCGCCCGGAACTGCCCCGTGCGAGCCCGTTCGAGCCGTGACACTCAGGGGTTAAAAATTGTCACCGCCGTGCACCCCATTGGCCCCGGCATCTGCTGTTTGATTTATGAATGAACTGCACGCTCCCTCCCTGCGTGCTGCTCTCAGATCCCCTTCCCTGAGCTACAAAATAGATCCAGACACCCGCCTGGCCCTACTGAGTGCCGAGCTCCTGAGAGTTTGCGATGAATTTTTAATAGAAAGCTTCCTATGAGCCTCTGCTCTCGCTGCTCTGCTGTCGAAACGAGAGGCTCTGCTACTAAAAGAGCAGCTCAAATGAATTAAAAACTACAGAGGAGCCTGTAAGGGAAGTAATCCCAGCGAGGAATGATTTAAAGAGCTGCTGACCTCCCCGCGATGCGAACAGTAGCTTTTGAGTGTTTGTAAAGAGGCCCATGCAAATCCTGGGTCTGATACTCTATTAACCTCCTCGGGAGTGCGGAGAGGGCGGTGGAGGGATAATCCCCACGTGTCGACATCTCCTGGTTTGCGGAGGACCAGAGCAGCGGGAGGCTCTGGATCCTGCTGTGCTGGAAAAGCAGAGTTCAGATGAAAACTGCTTCCTCCCTGAGCTCGCTTCCGTGGGTCCCCAGAGCTCTGAGGAGGCTTTGCTTGGCCGGGCTCCTCTCGCAGCAGCACCCACGGGGTTGATTTGCTGGGCCCTGCCCCTCGGGAGGTCTCCAGGCGGTTCTGGGGTTGTGGGGAGCCTGGTGTGTTTCAGCTCTGCGGTTTGGGTCTCATCTTTGTGCTGCTGCGAGTCAGCACCTACGTGCAGGGTCCTGCTGTGGGTTGTGGGGTGCGGCTGCACCCCGTCACCCTGAGGGGAGAACGGGGCGGGCTGGGAGGGCGGAGGGTGCTGAGAGAGAGGATTTTTGGGGAGGCAGCAGGACGCGGTACCCAGCACCCCTGCGGCTGCCGCTGGCAGTGACTCGGGAGGCATCGGATGGTGCTTGGAGGGAGCGGGGGGTGCGATCAGCGCCGGTTCCAACAGCACAAAAAGGAGAAATGTGTGCATGGCGGGGCTGTCACAGCCGCGGGGCAAAGCAGGGAAGGCAGGGAACCACCAGTCCTGCTGCTGGGAGGCTCCTCGGCTCTGCAGGGATACAAATCACCCCAAATGGCCCCAGCGGGGCTCCACCTGCCCGTACCCCTGGCGGGGGGAGGTGACAGGTGACCCCGCCAGAGCCGCGCGGGACGGGGACAGAGGCGGGGTAGGCCCGGGGGTCGGTTCAGCAGCGGGAAGGGGCAAGAGAAGCACCGGGCAGGGCGGGGTGGGTGGTGTCGGTATGGCGGGATGGTGCGGGGGCGTGAGAGCCCGGGGGGAAAGTCAGCATCCCGTCCGTCCCTTCCCGGTCCTTCCCGTCTCTGTTCTTCCCGTCCATGTCATCCCGTCCCGGTCCTTCTCGTCCGTCTCATCCCGTCCATCCATCCATCCATCCCGTCCATCCCGTCCCGGTTCAGCCCATCCATCCATCCCGGTCCATCCCGTCCCGCCCCGGCGGAGCCCCGGTGCCAACCCGCGGCCGCGCCGCGCAACTGCAGCCTCGCCCCGTTCACCCCTCCGTGCCCGCCCCGGGGGTACCGGGGGGCACCGGGACGGGCCGTGCCCGACCCCCGGCAAGCCCCGGCCCCGCCCTCAGCTCTGCCCCGCCCCGGGGTTTGTGCGGATCCCCCCCCGCCGGCGAACGGGGGCGAAAAGTAGAACTAAACCGGCGGCCGCTTTCACCTAAAAAGGGCAGGATTTGAGCGCCGGTAGCGGCGGGGGCCGGCCCGACCCGCGGGGCTGGCGGGGCTCGGGGCTGCTCCCGAGCAACGGGAGCTGCGGGGCGGGAGCCACCGCTCCTCGTTTAAAAAAAATAAAAATGTATTTATTGTTGTTGTTGTTGCTTATTTCTGGGAACATCGGGGGTTTCTGGGGCTCGCCCCTCGAGGTACCGCGGCTCGCGGGGAAAACGGCTCGTTACCGAGTGAGTGGAGCCCAGGAAAGGAGGATTTTCTGGTGTTGGCCTTTATTTTGGTTTGTTTTAAGGAAATTTGCGTTTCACACCGGGCAGCGCGGAGCCTGGAACGCCGCGGCGCCGCCTGCTCCTCTCGGATGGACAGCGCTGGTCTGCAAACACCGCCGGACCGAGGCGGGCACCGGGAAACAACCGGGGCACAGCGCGGGCACAGCAACCTGCTCTTCTCCCCCGGTTCTGCCCCGGTTCAGCCCCGCGGTTCGGGGCGCCCGCGGAGCCCCGAGAGCCGCCGCCTTCGTTGTGTTTGCTGCCGCAGAACCGGTGGCTTCGCCACGAATTTTCTCGCCAACGGATTCCGGCCGGAGCCACCGTCCCTGCCCGCAGCCGCAGCCCCGGAGGAGCTGCCGGGGGCTCCGGGGGCTGCGGGCGGCCCCAGACCGCCGGCGAGGAGGCGGGTCACGGTTTTGGGGAGGACAAAAGGAGGAGGTTTGGGAGCCGCGGTTTTCAGCGCAGGTCAAGAGGCGAATCCCCCCTCCCGGGGACGGCAGTGCCGGTGGTCCCCGCGGCCGCCGCCGCCCCGCCACGGTCTCGCCACTGCGGGGAGGACGCGGGCGGCGGCGGCCGCGGGAGCGCTGGGTGGCGGCGGCCGGGCCGTGTCCTCAGCCGCTCCGGACCTCCGCTGCTCCGGCCCCAAAGCGGCCCCACGGCGTCCCAAAAACCTCCCGGGCGGCGGCGGCGGCGGCGGCGGCGAGAAACCACCGGAGCCCCGACGTGCGCCCGGAGGGGCGTGTCCTGCACCGACCACGCCTCTTCCACCACAAACCGCAAGCCACTATGTTGCCACATTAACCAGCCTCTTTCCCCATTGCCACGCCCCCCACGCCCCCTCTCGGGGGTCGATGGTGGGCGGTGGGCGCATTGCACCTCCTGCTGGGTCACTATTGGACAAGCGGCCCGTCTTCGTACATAGCTGTCCCCCGCACCCCCGGGGCCGGGGTGGGACTGATAAATACTGTTGGTTTACCCGGGCCGCACGCGTGGGCCGGCAGAGGGCTGTCTCGGTGCTCTGGCTACGCTTGGGAAGCCGATGCTACGGGTTGTCGCTTGCAGCGGGTGACTCGGGCCTTCGCGGCACGGGGGAGCTCATCACCGGGGCTCGGCAGCGGGGCTCGGGAGTGTCGGGCACGGGGAGCTCACCTGGGGATCTTTTGGGCTAGCGGGGCTCGGCATCGGAGCGCCAGCGTCAACGTGCAGCTGTGCAGCCAGCCCGGAGGGCACTGTCGCTGGTGTAGCGATCCCCGCGCCGCACGATTTACCCCCGCGCCGCCCGGCGAGTGTAGCGGCGCCTTACGCCGGCACGGACGGATTGGCAGCGCGGGGTCGGTCGCCGCCGACGAGCTCGTCCGATGGCCTCGCCGACGGGTGCTCCCGCCCGCCCGCCCGGCTCCGACACTCCGCAGTTGCGGATTTGATTTATTCACGTAGACCCTGAGCACTCCAGAAGGGCTTCAACTCCCCCCTGTCCACGGCCTTCCCCGGTGCGGTAAGATGGGCGAGAATACAGCGGGGCGCTGCGGTGGCGTCCTGTCACCGGGCCGCCTTCGCGCTCGGCCTGAGGATGGTGCGCTCCGTCGGTGGATGTCCTGGCCGACCACGCGCTTGGCGAGCTGAGTGCGCTAACGACAGCCCAACTTCTTGTGCTCGCAGGTGTGCTCGCCGTCGCACTGGAGGGTGTCAACAAGAGCGCCGTCGCACTTCAAGGTGAGGCCCGAGCTGCGCCACCCGTCGTCGCTCACCGTTTTCCCTCCGCCCTTTGCTGCTTTGATTGAATCGTAATGACATCACCGCCGAGGGACGCCGGGTCTTATTTTTAAATCAAATAGCCCAGTTTTCTTTTAGAATCAAGTCTCGCATGCCACGCTGGTCACGGGCATCTTAGATATTCCGTACAGTTAGGATCGTCTCAGGCAACTTTGGAAGTTTAAGAGATGGTAGGTATTACCTTTCTGGGATGGGAGGTGAGAGCTGATTTGGCAGGGAAGGGTGAGATCTTTTTTAATATCTGCAGAGAATGGCCGATGGCGAAGAGCTGAATGTCCCCGGTGCATCGATGGCTCCGCTGGCCGGGCTGACAGGGGCATGCCCACGGGCTGGGGAAAGCCGGAACGTGGAGCCCGGGAGTCGGCTGAGGGGAAGCCGGGCAGGGCGTGCAGCGGAAGCCAGGGGAAGCCCGGAGGTGTGAGCGGGGTTGAAAGCGGCTTCCACAGGCGCTGGCCGCGTATCTCCCCGGAGGAGGGGGGGCCCTCATCCGTGCCCGGCGCTTCACGGAGCTCGGGCCTCGCTCGGCTTGGCCTGCTACGCGTCGGCAGCGTCGATTTTGATCCGAGCGAATCCACCAAAATAAACGCCCTAGACTCATACCGGATCGGGGCCGAGGGCGGCTGATGCCCCCCCTCTTAACCCTCCCCGCGGACCTAGCCCTGTCTGATTTTACTACTTTTGTAGCCTCGCACTGTTCCCTTTGCCCCCGCCGGTTTTTCGTCAGCTTCCTCGGCTTGGTGTCGGGTCTTTCGCTTTTGGTTTTGTCGTTTGGGTTGTTTTTTGTGAGGGTTAGGTGCGGCAGGGTCTTTGTGTGCGCCAGGTGTGCCAGGATAATTTGCAGGCTGAATGTCTCTGGCCCTGCCAGTGTCGTAGCGCTCGGCCGATGTCCCGATGTGGGACCGTGGTGACGGGATGGCGGGGGAATCGACGAGATAGATTACCTAGGCGGAGTAGTAGCGGCGCAACGCCTCTGCGAGTGATATGAAAAACCAA
>CM031873.1:13486106-13496139 GCA_018697195.1 Certhia americana | reverse complement strand
CACTGGAGGTGCAACAAGACGCTGCCCGTCGCCTTCAAGGTGAGTCCCGAGCTGGCCACCCGCTCGCCCTTTTCCCCTCCGCCCTTTGCGCTTGAAATCGCTCCTGACATCACCGCCGAGGGAGCCCGGGTTATTATTTTTAATCAAATAGCCCAGTTTATTATTTTTAATCAAGTCTCCGCATTGCCCCGCGGTCACGGCATCTTAGATATTCCGTACAGTTAGGAGCTCTCAGGCAACTTTGAAGTTTAATGAGATGGAGGTTAATTACCTTTCTGGGAGAGGGAGAGCGAGGCAGGGAAGGGAGATCTAATCTGCCGAAAGCCGAGCGAAGAGCTGAAGCCCCGGTGCCGAGCTGCGCTGCCCGGGCTCCCCGGGGCACCCCCGGGCCGGGGAAAGCCGAACGCGAGCCCGGGAGCGGAGAGGGGAGCCGGGCAGGGCGGCAGCGGAGCCCCGGGAGCCCGGAGGGGTGAGCGGGGTTGTAAAGCGGCTTCCCCCGGCTCCGGCCGCTGCTCCCCGGCAGGAGCTGGGGGCCCTTCCCCGGGCCCGGTGCTTCCCCGGAGCTCCGGGGCCTCGCTCGCGGCCGCTCCGCGCTCGGCAGCGCTCGATTTTGATCCCGAATCCACCAAAATAAACGCCCAGACTCCTCCGACGGGGCCGAGGGCGGCCTGACCCCCCCCCTTCACCCCTTCCCCGCGGACCCCCTGTCTGCTTTTAACCCTTTTTGAGCCCATTTTCCCTTTCCCCCGCCGGTTTTCTCAGCCTTCCTCGGCGGGCTCGGGTCGCTTTTGGTTTTGCTTTGGGGTTTTTTGTGAGGGTTTAGGGGGGTAGCGCAGGTTGCAGGATAATTTCAGGCTGAAATGCTCTGGCCCTGCCCTAGGTCGTAGCGCTCGGCGATGTCCCCGATGGGACCGTGGTGACGGTGATGGCGGGGAACGACGAGAATTACTCGGCGGAGCTGCGCAACGCCTCTGCCGTGATGAAAAACCAAGTAGCGAGATTTAACGACCTCAGATTTGTTGGGAGAAGCGGCAGGGGTAGGTACCGGCCAGGAAATGGTTGGCCTTTTTATTTGTATGGTTTTTGTTTTGGTTTGGTTTTTTTATAGAGGAAAAAGATACCCATAAGAAAAAGGAAAGAAAAATGTTTTTCTCTCTCTTTTTAAAAATTTAATTATTTTCTTTTATAATTTTTATTTTAGTTTTACATTTTAATTTGTTGGTTTATTTTGTTTATTTTGATTATTTTGATTATTTTGATTTTGTTCTATGTTATATCATATTTCAACCCCGGTTTCGTTGCTGGGAGGTGTTCCCAAAGGATGCGGGAGGGATGCGGGAGCAGCCCCGGCCCCTCCGGCAGCTCTGCCTCGCTCCTCCCAGGGCTTCTTCTCCGAGGTGTCGGGGCTGGGCGGTGCAGATGAAAAAAAAAAAAAAAATTAAAATACAGACTTAAACATCTCTAAATATCCATAAATCTATCCAAATACAAATACGGCGGGCCCAGCCCGAATCTCCCCCAATTTCTCCCATCACGCAGGAGGCAGCGGCGGCTGCTCGGTGAGCAAACCCCACCTGGCAGCTCGACTTTAACTAGCGAAAATCGAGAGTTTCAAGTGAAATAATAACGCAGAGCTCGGCCTGGAGGGCTGGCATGGAGCTGTGGCTGCTCGGCGGGGATTTTGCTCCTTTTCCCCCACGCTCGTGGCAGGGAAAAGCAGGACGGCGGTTTGCCAAAGAAATCCCCCCCGTGCCATCCGAGCAGAGGTGCGATGAATCCCCTGGAAATGTAAAACACGCAGCCCTGCCTGCCCTCCCTGTACCTGGGTTTCCGAGGGTATAAATAGAATTTCAGCTTTTCATCACCAATACACGCTTGCAGAGCGCAGCACTCAATTCTACCTTGGAGCCCAAATAAGAACTCGATATTTTAATGGCCATATGGCAGCATTTTCTCAAAGGCTTCAGATGTATACACACAGTGTCAGATATATTTTGACTTCTCCGCATTAATTAAAAGCAGTGATGTTAGGAATTATTTGCATGTAATAACTGTTTACTTGTTCCTCTTTATGAAACTTGAATAGTTTACATTCTTTCATACATTTCCTTTTTCCTGTTGGCTCCTTCTCTCCCTGTTGCAGTTTCTTTAAAACTCTCCACTTAACTGGTTGCAGGTTGATGGATGGAAAATGTTTTTCTTTTATGAATTAAGCTTTCATTTCTGTAATCAATTATTCTCTTAGGCTTTTTTCTTTCTGGTTGGGCTTTTTCCCTTGGTTTTTTTTTTTTTTTTTTTTCTTCATCCTCGCACCAATTTCCAAACTGAACGCAACCCAGTCTCAGCGTGACTCTTGAATTCATTATTAACTTGCTTCCTCCGCACTCTCAAGCTGGGAATTAGCAGAAGTTTGGTCTCTTATTTGGTGAATAAACTCCTTCCTCGGGCAGAGCGCTCATTACAGCAGCGGCGGCACCTCCGCTCCTCTAACGGGCGAGACTCGGGCGCTAATTATTTTAATTTTTTTTTTTTATCATATTCCTGTTGGGGTGAGGCTTTGCCATATTCAGAGAGGAACAACCCCCCCGGGGCTCGCTGAGGGCGGCTCAGCGGGGTTTTCTCGCCGTGGCAAGGGTGGATTTCACTCCCCGCGTCTGGCGCTGCTTTCCCGGCTCTTCCAGAGCGATTTACTGCGAGAAATCGCCCCCATTCCATTTTTATTCCGAGTGTCACACTCGCTCTGCCTTGTTTGGCTCCATCGCTGACAGCTCGGTGTTGCTTTCATTTATTCTGGCAGGAATTTTGGAGTCGCTGTGGAATATTTCCCTCTGTGTGTACAAATGTTTGTGTAAATCCGAAGTGAGGACGTGTGGATCCGTAAACACGGATCCTGCTGCAGCCCTGCCGTGTGCCCGAGCTGCAGGAGCCTGGAAAACCCCGGCAGTCAGGCTGTCCTTGGGAAAACACCACTTGAAACGGGCCAGATTTGGGTATTTTTTAGTAATAAGGTGTCAGGGATTGCTCCCTAGCGCTGGGAGCTGGGAAGAGCCGCTTCTAACTCCCCCCCAAAATATAAATTCCCATCTCCATGTGCAAGACAAAGGTGGTGGTGGGTGGAAAAAAAAATCAGATTTTTTAAACTCAGATTGAGCTGCATACAATGAAAATAATCCCTGCTGTTCTCTCAGCTGGAATCTCTCCCCCGGAGCATCCCCTGGAGCCGGCGGGGCTCCCAAACCTGCCCGGGAGCCGCGATCCAGCCCCGCTGGAGCGGAGCCGGGGCACGGTGGGGATGAGAAACCTCAGCTCGGCTTCCTGAGAAGGCGGGAAATGACTAAAAACGATGCTGGGGCAGAATCATCATTTTCGGTTCAGGGCAGGGGTTTTTGAGAGAGGTAGAACAGGCCCGGGTTGGGTTTGTGTCTGCAGTGACAGGGCAGGGCGGCTGTTTCACGTGGAGAATAAAAAATGAAAGATAATAATACGTAGAATAAATCAGTATTTATGCAGTATAAACAGGGGCACGGAAGTGCCAGGCTCAGCTCGGCGTTCTGTGCCTCACAGCCGACTTTTGCTGCCTGAGAACCCTTCCCTCTCCTCCTGCAAATTCCCGAAATAATTGCTTCTCATCCTCCTCACCCCGGCCTCTGGCTCTGCAAAGGTTTTTACCCCAAACTCTCGGTCTGGTTGGGTTTTTTTTTTTTTCCGTGGCCGTGGTCACGCTGGGCTCATCCCTTCCCTGCAGGTTGGATGCGGCAGCAGAGGCCGCATCCCTGTGGATTCAAAATGAAATAATTCCATTTCTTTTGCCCTCCCAAATGCTCCTCCCTGCGCAGATAACGCGCTGCAGGTTTGTGCTTTGTTCAGTCCTGGTTTGAAAGCCCAGGTGAGGCGGAGACTGGCGTTTGCTGTCGGCTTTAGAACCGGCATTCCCCACTTTCCGTGCTCCGTGGAGGAGTTCTCCCACCTGAGATAATTCCAGGATGTTCTCCAGGAGAGATAATTTTTTCTTCCCCCAGTTTATTCCTTTTTCCTTCCTAGCTGGGTAAATCCTGTTTTGTTTTGCTGGGGATATTCTCAGGTCCCACCCTGCAGAGGGGATCTGAACCCCCTCCCGATTGCTTCAGGGGAAAAGAGGTGGTTTCTTTGCTTTTATTTGTGGAATAAAGGCTGGAGGAGCAGAAATCCATCCCACGGAGGTTTATATCTGAAATCTTGTTGGGGTTCAGACCTCTGAAGCACCTGAGACCTTTGAAATCCCGCAGGAATTGCTGCTGGGGCTTGCTCAGAGGGGTTTGTGCAGCCTCCTTCCTCCAGCTGAGGGTTTCCTGAATTTGGGGAGACTGAGGGAGAGCCGAGGGTTTCCTGAATTTGGGGAGCCTGAGAGAGAGCTGAGGCCCTTCCTGCGGGGGTTTCTGTTCTCTCACAGTCTCTCCTCGGTCAGACATCGAGCCCCAGCCAGGCAGGGACAGGGCAGGGGCTGGGGAGGTGCAGGGTTTGGGGTCAGGGTCTGTGATGATAAAGGCATTTTCAGGCTGTGGATGGAAACTTGTGCTGTTGGGGCAAGGGGGGATCTTCATAAAAAATTTGGCTCCAGGAACTTTTCACTGCTTAATTCCTTTTTTCTTTTCTTTTCTTTTTTTTTCGTTTTTTTTTTTTTTTTTTTTTTTTTAATGAAAGGTGACAGCTCGGTGCTTCAAAACCATCTCCGTAACCCTCCCCGAGGGTATCCAAACCCTTTCCCAGCAGCAGATTGCTGCTCTCTGGGCAGGTTTGGGAGAGGGGACAGTCCCTGCAGAGCCTCCTGCCTCTGACCCCTTCTGCTGCCCAAGGCTGGCCGCATTCAGTTCCCATTTCGCAGTTCCCAGTTTTTTGGCCCTCCGTGGGTGGGATGGCCGAGGCCGAGCCCAGCTCCCCCCCAGGTGGGAGCACCCACAGGGATGGATCCTGCAGGCTGATCCCACCTCCCCAGAGCCCCCCACGGAGGGGATCCCGCTCCCAGCGCTGCTTCGGGGAAAAGGGGGAGCGGGAGAACCCCAGAACGCTGCTCTGGGTGGAGGGGGCGATACGGGGGCAGGACAGGTGAAGGGGACGAGTGACTTTTCCATGCTGTGTCTGCCGCAGCCCCAGCGGGAGCCGCCGACCTTTGCGTCTGGGCAGTCAGGGCTCGTTAAACGCAACGATGTGAGCGGGGTTTTGTGTCCCTCAAGAGCTGAAGCCATGTGGGATCCTCACTTCTGTCCTGGGTTTGTTTTCCCTCCCTCTCCACCCTCCCTAGGGAAAAGCTTCACCCTGACCATCACCGTGTTCACCAACCCCACCCAAGTGGCCACCTACCACCGAGCCATCAAAGTGACCGTGGACGGACCCCGGGAGCCCCGGAGTAAGTCAAGGCTTGGGTTTGGGGTTGTGGGGAGGGGGTACAGGGTCCGAGCTCTCCGTGGCTGAGGGATGAAGGATGCGGGGCCCTAAGGGGCGGCGTTGGGCTGGCACCGCTGGCAGCTCGGATTTTCCCGTGTGTCCCTCCCTCCCTGCCTCCTGCTCCACATCCCGTCACGGAGGGATAGTTTACAGCTCTTCCCCTGCTCCCTAACCATCTTGGAGGGATAATTTCATAGCTCCACGTTGTATGTTGGGAAAACGCTCTGAGCTCCGGCGGCAAAAGCACAAAGGACCCGAGCTGGGGTGCACGTTCTGAGATCAGAGCTCTGTGCTCGGCCTTGGGAGCTGTTTGCCGGTGATTAAACTAAAACCGGTGCAGGTTCCCTCGGCGCTGAGGCGATGTCTGCTCTGTCTCAGAGCTCCTTCCCCTCGGCTTCGCCGCGGTTTCGCTTTTGGGCTCTCAAAGGCTGGGGCTGGCAGCGCCCGCGGCCGGGGGCTGAGCCTGAAGAAACCAGAGAGACTCTGCGACCGCAGAGCCGTCTCTGTTGTGCTGGGGAGGCTCTCCCGGGGGCAGGATGGTGCCTCGTGGTTGAGGGAGGCTCCGGGAGCTGCCCTGCCTGCCTTGGCTTTCGGCGTCGGGCTGCTCGGAGCTCCCCTGGCGCTGCCAGCCACCTCGGGAACCGCTCCGGAGCTGCTGCCCGCAGGAGTTCCCTCTGGCCACGAGGCTCATTTGCCCTCTGGAACCCCCAGCGTGGTGGGATCTTGTCCCTGGGGGCTCCAGCTCCAGCTTTGTGCTCCGGTTTCGCCCTCCTGCTCGCTCAGCACCGGCCCCGGCCCATAAAGCCGAGTTTGTTCCCTTTGCGTGTGAGGCTGCAGTGCCCACCCTGAGGGGAAGCGGTTTGATCCTCCGAAAAACGCCTCAGAAAACATTTTCTGTTGATGCTGTCGCTGGGCCATCGGTGCCCCTTGATGTCAGGCCAGGTGGAGGCCGTTACCTCGGCCAGGGGGTTTCATTTGCATCGGGCTTTGGTGGATTTTCCCCCCTCCTTGGTTTTATTTTGGAGCCTGTCGAGGATGGATTTAGAAGCTGGAATGCAGGAAATCCAACACCGCTGTTGTGGGGCTTTTATTTTTATTTTTCTGAAGCCAGAAACATCAGGCAGGTCCCTGGTGTGGGGCACCTGTGGGTCGTGGTGGGTGCTGGGGCCAGGCAGGGAATTTCCCAACTCTGCCAGGAGTGTCAGGAATAGAAACCAGCCCTCCTGACTGCTGGCTCAGCCCCTTATCAGCTGCATCAGATCGCCTTTCTAATAATAATAATAATCATCATCATCATCAGGAATACATAAATAATAATACAAGGTGAGATAGTTGCTACTCTTGGGGCTGGGGTTGGCCTCCCCGAGAGCCAAACCCTGGTGAATCACACCCGTTCCTCCTGAACTTCAGCATTTTGCCCCTGAGCTCCCCAACCCTCATTTCCATTTTCTGATACCGAGGCCGCGGCACTCAGGCCAAAGCCAGGGATGGAGCAGCTTGTCCTGGCTCTGGTGTGGGGTGCAGGTTTTTTTCTGGGCTTTTATCTCCTTTTTCTTTTTTTGGTGGTGATTTCTGGATCTCAAATTGTGTTGGCTCCTCGAGGAGATCTGGGTGGTGTTTATTTGCTGCTTGTGCCCTGCCTTGTGTGGCCCCCAAAGGTTGATCTCCCGCCCAACCCGTAAATTGCTGATAGAAAAAGTTTAGACCCAAATTGTGGCTAATTTGGAAATTTTTTTCAGGGAATCATAGGTTTGTTGGTCATGTTTTGGCTCCCAGTTTGACCCTGGGGGCTCATGATGGTGGTTGATGAATTTCCAGTGGATGAAAAGTATTTTTTTTAAAAGTCTCTTTTTAAATTTTTTTTTGCCACGCTTTCGAACAAAGATGACAATTTCAAAAAATAATGAAGTAACACCTTTCTCCCCTTCCCACCCTGCAGAAACCCAGGGTGTGGGAACAGCAGCTGTAAAAGGATCCTGGAAAGCTTTTCCTGGTTCCCCTGCCACTGGGTGGCTCCCGGGCACAGCACCCTGGCAGTGCCAGCGTTGGCACCCGGGCTGGCATTTGGGGCTGGCACAGCCCTGGTGATCCCCACCTTGGGCCAAACACCGAGGCTGGGGCTGCTCTGCCTTGTTTGGCTGAGGGAGGTGAGAGCTGCCAGCAGGAATTGCAATTTTAATATATATATTTTTATATACATATATGTGTTATACATACACTTTTAAACATATGTATGTTAGTGTGTGTGTGTGTATGTGTGGGCATAAAAATACACGGAATTTCTTGCCATTTTTGGCTTCAAAAGATGGGCCACGGTGTGTGTTGGCTCCTGTTGTGAGGCTCAGCACTGGGCAGGGCTGGAGGCTGCTGTGGTGCTGCTGGAGAGGACAGAGCCCATGCTTAATGTGGAAAGAATTGGCCATTTGTCTTGGTACTCTGGGAAAGCCCTGGGCAGCATCTTCTCAGCTGCAGCCAACGTCCTGGTGGGGTTTGGGGGCCACAAGTCTGCCTGGGTTCCAGCTCTGAGCATCCCATTCACGTCCCACCCCTGGCCCATGGCTTCATCTCAGCCCTGGAGCCAGGCTTTCATCCCCCAGCTCCCTGTCTCCTCTCAGAGCTGCTTCAAATCATAACAAAACTGAGGCAAAACCCAGTTTTCTCTCCTTTGAGGAGAGCACAGAGGGGATTTACACAAATCCCCTCGGAGCACAGGTCCAGGCTACAAAACACCCTGAGGCAGGGCGGCCAAAATCCCCCCAGGCTGGGGAGCAGCTGGGGGGTTCCCAGCCCTGCACAGATAATCCACTTTTCTCAAAGGTAACAGCAATGTTTCTGTTCCATATTTTCCTCTTTTATTCCCCCAAAACAAAGAGGGAAACCCTTAGAGATACTCTTTGTTACAAGCAGTGACCAGAGGTCAGAAATCTCACCAGAAACCATCGCTGCTTTTAATTCAGGCTGTGCCCAGATAAAACTTCTGAGGAGTCTGGGAGCGAGTGGGGCTGGGATCCAGGGAAGCAGTGATGGGCAGAGCCCTGCCAGGCCAGCAGGGAGCCAGGAGGAGGCTCCTGGGGATCCCCCAGGAGCATGGAGCAGCACCAGGGGTGCAGATCCTCCCTTCGAGCATCTCCTCCGAGCCATTCCTCAGGCTGCTCCCCGTGCCCCGCTCACTCCGAGCTCTCTTTCCCTGTGCTCCAGCTCTTCCTGGGTTAGATCTGGAGGGGGGAAAAAAAAGGACATTCTGTCAAGTTGGCACCTTAGCTCTAAACAAATAGCGCAGCGGGTGCCAAGTGTTGACATACTTTGTACAAACAGGAAGTAATAAAATATTTGAACTTCCTGTGGAATTTCCTTCTTTTCCCCTCCTTTCTGCAGCCCTGCGTTCAGCAGGAGAACCCTCCCGCATCCACAGCTGCTGCAAAAGAATCCCCAGCAGGCAGAACGTGGGCAATGGAACGGCTGGGAGCTGTTCAGGGATGTTCGTGGGGAAAAGGGAACATCCCCAGGGCCTCCTCCTTACAAACCCGCTTCCCTTTCCCCTTTCTTTCCCTTTCCCCCTTTTTTTTTCGTCCCTTTCCCCCCTGTTTTTTTCCCTTTTCCCGCCTTTTTTTTTTCCCTTTCCCCCCTTTTTTTTTCCCGTTTCCCGCCCTTTTTTTTCTTCCCTTTCCCCCCTTTTTTTTCCTTCCCCCTTTTTTTTTTGCCTTTCCCCTTTTTTCTTCCCCCCCCTTTCCCCCTTTTTTTTCCCTTTTCCCCCTTTTTTTTTCCCTTTCCCCCTTTTTTTTTTCCCGTCCCACTTTTTTTTCCCTTCCGCTTTTATTCCCCCCCTTTCACCCTTTTTTCCCCCTTTCACCCTTTTTCCCCCTTTTCCCCCCGTTTCCCCCCCTTTTTCCCCCCCTTTTCCCCCCCTATTTCCCACCTTTTCCTCCCCTTTCCCCCCTTGTTCCCCCTTTTTCCCCCCTTTTCCCCCCTTTCCCCCCCATTTCCCCCCCCCTTTTCCCCCACTCTTCCGCCCCCTCTTCCCCCCCTCTTTTTTCCCCCCCTCTTCCCCCCCTTTTTTCGCCCCCTCTTTCCCCCCGTCTTTCCCCCCTCTTTTCCCCCTCTTTTCCCCCCTCTTTTCCCCCCTTTTCCCCCCCTTCTCCCCCTTTTAATTCCCCTTTTCCCCCCTTTTCCCCTTCCCCACCCCTTTCCCCCCCCCTTTCCCCCCCCTTTCTCCCCACTTTCCCCCCCTTTTCTCCCCCCCCTTTTCCCCCCCTTTTCCCCCGCCCTTTCCCCCCCCTTTCCCCCCCCCTTTTCTTCCCCCCTTTCTTCCCCCCCTTTTCTTCCCCCCCTTTTCTTCCCCCTTTTCTTTCCCCCCCTTTTCGCCCCCCCTTTTCTTCCCCCCCTTTTGCTTCCCCCCCTTTTCTTCCCCCCTTCCGTCCCCCCCTTCTCTTCCCCCTCTTTCTCCCCCTTTTTTTTTAATTAAGTTAATTCCCAGAATCCCCTTCTCTTCTCTCCCTTTCCTTTCTCCCTCCTAACTCAGCTCCAGTCCCTTTCTCCCCAGAACTCTTGGGCAAGCCTTTTTTCCCCTTTTTTCCCCCTTTTAAATTCACTTTTCTCCCCTCATTGTCTTTGG
>CM031873.1:13457159-13484163 GCA_018697195.1 Certhia americana | reverse complement strand
TTCTTCCCCCTTTTCTTTCCCCCCTTTTCTTCCCCCTTCTCTTTTCCTTCCTTTCTTTCCCAAGAATCTCACCTTCTCTGCTCTCACGTTTCCTTTCTCCCTCCTAACTCCAGCTCCAGTCCCTTTCTTCCCAGAACTCTTGGGCAAAGCCTTTTTTCCCTTTTTTCCCCTTTTAAAATCCTTTTCTCCCCTCTTGGACTTCTCTCTCTCTCTCTCTCTTTTTTTTTTTTTTTTTTTTTTTTTTTTTTTTTTTTTTTTTTTTTGTTTGTCTGTGTACCATGGAAATCTGTAGCGCGAGTCGGGGGGGGGGGGGGGTGGGGGGGTTAATGTTGGGGGTGGTGGTGGTGTGGGGGGGGGGAGTGGGGGGGGGGGGGAAAAGTGGGGGTGGGGGTGGGGGGGAAGGGATGGTGAGGGGGAGGGGGAGGGTGGAGGGGGCTGCCATCCGGTCTTTAACCTCTCTCCCCACTTTCCAAATCCCTTTGGGATTTAATCCCTTCTTTCAGACTCCCACCCCATTGCTGCTGTCCCTGTTGAGGAGGAAAGGGGACCAGGAGGATTTGTCACCCGCGGGGTCCCTGTGTCCCCCCGTTCCCTGCTCAGCCCTGGCAGCTCTGTGGATGTGCTGGCTGTTGGTTCCTCCTGCCCTGTTCATTTTTGGGGCGTGCATCAGAGATTTGGTGCTTTTGGCCGTGTCCCTGCTTGGTGTGACCACAGTCGGTGACAAGAACGTGTCCCCAGCGTGGCTTGAGCCGGGAGGAGGGGGCTTGGAGCATTTCACATCCCCTCTCCCACCTTGTCCCTGCAGTTTTTTCTGCCTGGGCCCATTCTGCATGGCCCCAAGTTCCCTCCATGGTGGTTTTTCCCTGCCCAAAAAAGGCTCCTCGCCCCATAAGGCTGTGGCTGTCCCTTGTCACGTCGCCAGCGGGTGGGAAGGGGGAAGGTTTCTCACCTCGCCCGTGCCGGGGCGGTTCCAGGAACCGCGGCTGCTTTTTGGCTTTCGGATTGTGAGAGTCTCAGCTGAGAGAGGGCTGCCCTCCCCCGAGAGCTCCCAGCCCGGTCCTGTGCTCCCGGAGGGGAAAGGAGGGGCTTGGGATGTGCAGGAATGGGGGATTTGGGATGTGCAGGGTTTGGGATGTGCAGGAATGGGGAGAAGTTCGGGATGTGCAGGGTTTGGGATATACAGGAATGGGGGAAAGTTCGGGATGTGCAGGGATAGGGAGTTTGGGGTGTGCAGGATTGGGGAAAACTTTGGGATGTGCAGAGTTTGGGATGTGCAGAAATAAGGAAGTGTTTGGGATGTGCAGGAATGGGGAGTTTGGGGTGTTAAGGAATGGGGAAAAGTTTGGGATGTGCAGGGGGTGGCACCCACTTTTCCCAGGTGTTTGTGGCATCGCTGTCCCCATGGTGCTGGTTGCCCTCACCTCGTTCATTGTGAACTCTTGGCTTGAACATGAGGTAAAAAAGCAAAAATCCATGAGAAAGAGAGTGGAAAGGGGAAATGTTGTGTGTGAACGCAGCCTGGGCTGGGCTCTGTGAACAGCACTGCTGGCTGGCTGCAGGAGGAGGGTGCCCGTGGCCCTGGGTGCCCCATCCCAGCTCCAGGACATCTCCTCCCAGTTTGTGCTGCCCCAGTTGGGAGCCTGGGAAGGGAAAGGTTTCTCTCAGCACTCCCTGGGCTGACACTCAGCTCGCTGGGGCTCCTCTCTCCATCTCAAAGGGATAAGAGCAGAGCCCTGCCCCTCCATCCCACACCCTGAACCACAGAGTGGCTGCAGAGCACCCTGCCAAAACCTCTCTCACGTCTTTATTTATTGACTGAAAGTGCAGCTGAACCCCTTCCCCTCGGGTTCAGAGGAGTTTGTGATGTGAGGCCTTTCACAGCATCACAGGGTTGGAAAGGACCTTAAAAACCAACTTGTTCCGACCTACACCTTCCACTAGAAGGGATTTTTTGCAGCCCATTTATTCCTAGTAGAAGCTAGAGAGAAAGAGGAAGCACAGAAAAATGAGTGACCATCCATTACTGTCCCCATCTCTTGTGGATGAGATTTATTCCCAGAAATAGTAAAGCTGAAACTCTGTTTTACTGAGGAAGGAGAAGAGGTGCAATATTGTACCTGGTTAGCAGCATCTTATTTTTCTGAAATGGTGGCTTAAATGCCACCAAAAGTAAAAGTGTCCTGTTTATTGGATTACAGATTTGGTTATTTCTGTGTTGGGTTTTGGATTTTTTAAAAAGCAGCGATGGTTTCTGGTGAGATTTCTGACCTCTGGTCACTGCTTGTAACAAAGAGTATCTCTAAGGGTTTCCCTCTTTGTTTTGGGGGGAAGAAAAGAGGAAAATATGGAACAGAAACATTGCTGTTACCTTTGAGAAAAGTGGATTATCTGTGCAGGGCTGGGAACCCCCCAGCTGCTCCCCAGCCTGGGGGGATTTTGGCCGCCCTGCCTCAGGGTGTTTTGTAGCCTGGACCTGTGCTCCGAGGGGATTTGTGTAAATCCCCTCTGTGCTCTCCTCAAAGGAGAGAAAACTGGGTTTTGCCTCAGTTTTGTTATGATTTGAAGCAGCTCTGAGAGGAGACAGGGAGCTGGGGGAGCTCTGCAGGGTTTGGGAGCACTGTGGGAAGGTTGGGATGATGCTCTGTAGGACAGCAGCTCCAGGAGCCTGGAGATGGTGAAATAAAATTCTCCCCAAACACAGGGAAAATGGGATTTACTGAGTGTGGGTCAGTGGGGACAGCCTGAAATAGCTGAGGATGAGGAAGGGGGGTTATGGGATGGGAGCCAAGGAGGAGCAGGGGCAAAATGATCTACAGGCAAATTTTGGGCCTCGAGGCAGAGATCCTGTGCTTTGTGCACATTTCCCCTTGGAGACTTGAGAAGTGCTTGGAGAATAAATTATTGGAGAGTCTTGTGCCTCTCAGAAGCTCGAGTGGAGACCCAGGGTAGGGGTGGGTTGTGCCAGTATTGTCCAATTCCAGATCTTTATCTTGGCCAAAAGGCTCCCTCGTGGGGCTGCGTAAAACTTGAGCTGGAAATGTTTTCTGTAATTAAAAGCAGACTCAGTGCTGAAGTGCTCCCGTGGGGTGATAGTTTTGGGTATTATTGTGCTCTTTTGTTTTACTCCCCTCCTTGTCCTTAGCTAGAAATAAATACACAGACAGTTCCCAGATTGTCTGGGAATAAGGAAAAAGAAAAAAGGGAAATGGCAAAAAGAAGGAAAAAATAGGAGAAAAAAAAAAAAAAAGGCAACAAAATCAAGCCAAGATAATTTCAATAAATAAATGACCTCAGCACTTCCTGGACAATGATTTGTCCACGTCAAATTGCTGTAATCTGTTCTAATTTAATACTCAGTCCTTCAAACAAGCTGATTTCCCACTTCTAGAGCCCTGTCCCCTTCCCTGGTGAGGAAGAGGAGGAAATCCTGAGTGGCCCTTTATGGCTTCCCTATTGCTGAGCTCTGGCAGGGCTAAGGGTGTGTTTGGGGAGGGCGTTTTTGAGGAGAGGGTTTGAGGAGGGGGTTTTTGAGGAGGGTTCTTGAGGAGGGGATTTTTGAGGAGGGGGTTTTTGAGGAGAGGGTTTGAGGAGGGTGTTTTTGAGGAGGATGTTTTTGAGGAGGCGGTTTTTGAGGAGGGAGTTTGAGGAAGCTCTGTGCGCCTCCCCCAGAGCTTTGGCCTCGCTCCTGCTGCTGAGCGACCTGCTGGGTGCTTCCCCTGGGATATCCTGGGACATCCCGTGGATATTCTTGGCATGAGAGACATCAGCTTGATCCCAACCTTGCTCCAGCCTCTGGTTTTGTGGGATGGAACCTGTGCAGCTCGATGTCTGCTTCTCCCTGCGCTGATCCAGTGCTGCCAGGAGGAGAGGAAGTGCTTTGGTTCATTCAGGAGCCTTTGGGGCTCCCAAATTCCTGCAGGAGCCTTTGGGGGAGCTTTGGGGCTCCCCAGTTCTTGCAGGGGCCTTTGGGGGAGCTTTGGGGCTCCCCAGTTCTTGCAGGAGCCTTTGGGAGAGGTTTGGAGCTCCCCAGTTCCTGCAGGAGCTCTTGGGGGAGCTTTGGAGCTCCCCAATTCCCACAGGAGCTCTTGAGGGAGCTTTGGGGCTCCCCCAGTTCTTGCAGGAGCCTTTGGGGGAGCTTTGGGATTCCCCAGTTCCTGCAGGTCGGTGCTTGCTCACCGGAGATTTCTCTGCCTCTGTTTCCATCTCTAACCCAGTTTGATCCCAGGGGGAATTTGCCCCTTTGGGATGCCCAGCGTTCCTGGGCTGGATAAAACCCCCACGGGGACAAAACCAGCCTGGCCTGGGTTCTGTGGTGGGGCTCTGCAAGACCCCCAGCCCCAGTGGGGACCTCAGTGGGACACGGGGGTGTCCCAGGAGACATCCGGGTGTGGAAAATTCCCTGGGGAGAGCAGAGCAGGGATGAAAGCTGCCTGACAGTGCCCTTAGCACTCCCTCCCCAGTGCCTTTGGTGCTGCAGCTCGAGGCTGTAATCCGGCCTCAAAAGGAATTACAGAGCAGCTGAAATAATCTGGGCTCCAGTAAATGCACTCCTCTAATTATTTTCTTCGCCACATGCAGTAAATTCCACCTCTCTTTTCCAATCGCCTGCTGCGTAACAACTTCAAAATCATTTCGCTTGAAAAGGACCAATATTTTCTAAGTGCAGCAATATTGGGAGGCAGAACAGGGAAATTATTTTTGCTTGCATCCTACAAAGGAATCTTTGTTGGGATTGGTTGCAACACCTCCTGCCTTTGAAAGCTTTGGGAAAACCCAAGGGCATGTTTTTTTGCTGGGGTGGAAGAGGCAAACCTGGCCCTAGGGTGGCTTTGGAAATAACTCAGAAGGGAGAAATGGGCATTGATCCTGTGTTTGGGAGAGATTAAACTGATCAAACGGGTTTTCTGGTGGGCTCTGGTGGTCATTTAGGGATGTTTGGGGAGATTAAGTTGCACTGAAGGTTTTTTCCAGGAGAATGTTGGTGGTGCTCTGCATCTGGTTGTGTCAGGGGCTGTTCAAAGACGCAGCGAAAGAAATTCAAATGCAATTCAAACACACAACAAAAGAAATTCCTGCTGGGTCCAGAGGCATGATCCAAAGGGAGGGTGAGAGGGCTGGGCTGGGCTGCAGGTGGCACCAGAAAGGGAATTTTGTGAGCATCGTAGCAAGGCCAGGGGTGAGCCTTGTCCCTTCCCAAAGGAGCAGCGTTTTACCCCCTGCCTCAGTTTCCCTGGCTGTAATTCCTGGGGGGCAGTAGGGGATGTAGAGGAGGATTTGCAGGATTGTTAATGCAGAGTGGCTCCAGCTCCCTCAGGCAGGATTCAGGAGCTCAGGAGGACAGAGCGAAGGGTCATGGCTTGGAAAGGAGAGAGGGGAAAATTAAATAGCCAGTGCTAAAAGGTAAGTTTCATTTCAGGGAAGACAACAGCTAAAGCACCAGAACTATCAACCAAAACCACAAGATCACATCAGATGTCAGGCAGGACACGTCTTGTTTCTCCCTCCCGAAAGGGTTTATCAGTGCAACCAATCACTTTAATGATGTGGCAGAGGGAGGAAGGGGATTTGACTCAGAATGAAATGAAATTTAGTTCCTATGACCCTTCTCTTCCGCTGCCGGAGCGCAGTCACCTGTCCTGCAGCCAGGCAGAGATAAATCACCTCCCACAGCGGAAGGGGCTCAGACATGAGTTTGCATTATTTTCTCTTACTCTTCCCAGTGTCTCTAAGTGCTGGAGTGGGAGCTGCCATCCAGTCTTTAATCTCTCTCCCCACTTTCCAAATCCCTCTGGGATTTAATCCCTTCTTTCTGCTTTTCCCATTGCTGCTGTCCTTGTTGAGGAGGAAAGGGAGACCAGGAGGATTTGTCACCCATGGGGTCCCTGTGTCCCCCCTGCTCCCTGCTCAGCCTCAGAGAGGGGAGGAAGAAGAGGAACACAGCGAGCTGGGAGTGCCCCTGGTGCCCTTGGGGGATGGTGGCAGTGGGATGGGAACCTCTGTGCTGGGAGGTTCCTCGTTCCAAATCAGGTGTGGGAGCAGGGAACTCCTTTGCCCGTGCTTAGCTGGGTTCCCTTGGCCTTGGGGAGCAGCATTGCTGTGAGGGAGAGGGTGAGAAGGAGGGTGAAGGAGAGGATGAGGGTGAGGGTGAGGATCAGGATGAGGGTGAGGATGAAGGTGAGAATGAGGATCAGGATGAGGGTGCTGTGCAGGTGCCATCACTCTGGGGCTCCTCCTCCCAGTGCAAAGCTCAGCAGGAGCTGTAATTACCCAGGCAGGCTCTGGAGCTCAGTCCTGGGATCGAGGGGATCAGTATTCAAATGCCAGGGCTCAGCTCCAGCTCTGTCAAAGAGGAAAAGCAGCACTCAGCATCCTCAAACCTTGGGAAAGCTCGGTCTGTTCCTGACAGCACAGGCCAGGCTGGTGAATTGCTGCTCCCTCCCCACAGCACCAGAGACATCTCAGCTCCATCAGCTGAACCACGGCACATTCCTTGCACAGGGCTGAGCCCAGCAGCTGGTCCTCCCCATCCTGGGCACAGTGTCCTCAACCAGTGTCACCCCAAGGAATTTGATGTGCTTGCCCTAATGGAACAGGTTGTGAACTGGGAGAAACCAGCTCTACTGGTAGTTCCCAGTCCAGGTTGTTAGATAGCAGCAGGAACTCACTGGGACTGGCATCTCTCCATGGATCTATGGAATCTGAAAATCTGATCTCAGCCGGGGCTGAGGCAATACCAGCTGCATGTCCTTGAGATCTGTCTGCTTCCTCCCAGCACCCAGCTCAGAAATCTTGGAATCAGGGAGTTCTCCTGTTTCCATGAGAACCAGATCACAGCCTGTAAGTGAATTTTGCCTTCCTGGGATGGGGAGTGACTGCAGAGAGGCCGTCAGGGCTGGTGGTTTTTGCACCCTGTTCTGAAAGGTGCCCAATTTCCCGCAGATGTGCACCCACCTGCTGTGCTGTGACACCCAGGCTGCAGCTTTCACATCTGTAAATCACAACTTTTAACCCCCATCCTGTTCACTCTGACGTCTCAGGGGCAGATTTTTCAGAGTTCTTATGGATGGAAAAAGGCAGGAAAGCACTGCTGGGGATTTTCAGCAAGGCACAAGTGGGCCAAATGCTTAAACCCTGATGAATTTTGTCCACTGCTGAGAATACCCTCAGCTTTCCCTGTGTTCTAGAGGGCTTCAAATATTTTTGCAAACTCAGAAAGATTCTTGAAACCCTGGGAAAAGGGATTCTGTGTCCTTCAGGCATCTGAGCCGCAGTTGCGTGGAAATTTGGGCGTGATGTTCTCTTTGATTTGGGAATGGGCCACAGCTCCCAGTTCCCCAGAGCTTTTGGAAGCACCACTCTGGATTTCTGTTTAAATTAATGCCCTGCTTTTTTTTCTTTCCAGAGGGCTCAGTCTTGGTGTCTCCCAGCACAAGCAAAGACCCCGACAGTGTTTTATCAGAGACTTGCCAGGGTGGGCACAGGGTGGGCAGGGAGAGAGGTCGCAGCACTAACCCAGGAGAGAGAGGAGATCAGGGGCTCCCAAAGCCTCCTAATCAATCCCAGCCTGCCTAGAACGAACATCTCTCCCACTGCTGGAGCTTCAGACACTAAAAAACCTACTGTAAATGCAACATATCTCTGTGCTTCCTGCCAGCTGGCCCAGAGCCAGCCTATTTCCTTCAAAAAGAGGGATATTTATTTTCATCCTTTTAGAGGCAGCCAATTCATCTCAGACCACCACCAGCTAAAAAAGCTTTATAAATTAGCAGCCTTTTTTTTCTTTTTTTTCTTTCTCTCTTTTTTTTCCCCTTCCTAATTCTCTCCCCCACCCCTTTAAATATTATTTTCCTTTGGTTGTTGGTGTGAAGGCTGTGCCAGGACATGCGAGCCGGGGCGCATTGCGCCACACTCCCCTTTCTCCCTGAGCTGCAGAAAGACAGTAGCAGCAGTGTCTCACGAAAGCCAGAGGAAACCAAAGCAAAGCCCGGCCGTGACTGATTCTCCTTCCAAATGGCGTAAGCAGGCCAACTTCAAACATGTGAATAATGAGTTATCTGTGCCTGACTTTGTTCAGCAGCACAAGGGACGGTGCCTCCCAACATTTCCCTCCTGTGAACTCCTGGGCTCTGGGTTTAGCAGCGGGGTTGGCGCTCACTGGGGCTCGGAGGGCACCTCCGTCAGCCTGCGTCACGTTTGAGTCCCCTCCAGCTCCCTTGCAGCTCCCAGCTCTGCATGTCCTCCCCTGCCTCCTGCACTGGCACCGAATCCTTCTTGGCATTCCCCATGGTGGGTCTAGAGCTGGAGGGGGCATTCCAGGGAGAACCTGAGCCATGTTCTTGCCTTGTGTTAGAGGTGTGCAAAGATGAAACCAGCCCAGCATCTGCTGTGAGGGACAGGCCTGCTGTTCCCATAACACAGGAGTTTCACATGTGGCTTCTTTCTGGGGCACATGCTGGGACTTGATAGTCTAGCCGAGACTCAGACTGGGAAAAAATTCCAGCCTCTGCAGAGCACTGGCGTGTCTCTGAAGTACCTATTTCGAGGGCTATGGCAGGGATTTGAAAGTTGTTTTGCAGATTGAGACAGAGTTTTATCCACTGCTGATTCCTTTCTTGTGGTCCCTTCTCACGGACATGTAGAGACTGAGCCATGGCTTTGTGTGCAGGGACCGCTCCTGGTGAGCTGAGCTCAGCCTTGGAGTTAGGCTGGGAATATTTGGGCAGAGCCTTGGTGGGAGGATGGTGGAATGCCAGGGGGATGCTCGGATGCTTTGAAGGAGGCTGAGTGTGGCTCAAGCAGTTGTGCCAGCCCATGCCACCCTCTCCTGGCTCTCATCTCCTCCTGTCTGGAGCTGAGGCAATGATCTGGTGTGTGTGTGTGTGTGTGTGTGTGTGTGTGTGTGTGATCATGAATGTCCCTCGGCGTTTCCTCCGCTCCTGCTCGCCGCCAGCATTCCGCAGCCAGGCTCCCAGGGAGGGCCAAGCCACTTCCCAACATCTGCTCCACCGGCAGCACGGGGCTGAGCCGGGGGCTGGGGATGAGCGTGACACCCAGCTCTGAGCCCAGCAGGGCTGGGAGGAGGCTGTGCACTCCACAGCTCTCATCTAACTCCATCTACAGAGAAATCAGGGAACTGGGGCTCCCACTCGCCCCACAGAGGGTTTTTTTGAATCAAATCTCCCAGCTCTGAGACTTTGGTGTCACTCGAGCCGTGAAGTTCCTGGAGGCCCTTTCTACCTTTGATCAACTTTGTATTCTGCATCTCAGTAATCTGAGGAAATCAGCTGCTTTTTGGAACTCCCCCTCCACAGCCTGCAAACCCCATCCCAGTCCTTGTGGGGCTTGGGAAGCCCCACATCAGGTTGCACACTCCTAGAAGGAGGAGCAGGCTCTGTTTGGTCTTTGAAATATTTTAATGCAGAAAGCATGTCTTTAAATCATAGCTCTGAGGGCCTGAGCTCGTGTGGCACACACTGTTTCGCTGTCTGCATTCCAAGGAAACACCCAAAACTTCCAGTATGCTTCTTATTACTGGCCTAAAGTGTCAAATTCACGTCGGCTCTTCCAGCTGGGAAGTGTTCAATGGGATCGTTTGTTTGATATGCTGATACAGATCTTGTTATTACATCAGGATCGGAGGTGATCTGTCAATGTTTACATCATGTCATGTTCAATACCGGAGTTAACTGATTCTGAAACTCGATCCAGTGTTAAAACCCTGGTGCTGCTGACAAGGAGTGCCCAAGGTCAGGAGCTGCCACCATTTGATCGTGCTGGGCTCTGCTCTTTCCGTAAACATTGACCTGCAAGCCAGCGATGGCCCAGCTGGAAATGCAGAATCCACAGCCCCAGCTGTGCCTTTTGTGCCCCAAAACTCACAGGTTGGGGTGATTAAGGCTTCCCAGACAGATTTCTTGGGATGAGGGCTGGGGCTGTTTGAAGTTGAGTGAAAATCCGCCCACTGGCTTCGGGAGGCTTTGAGTCAGTTCTTGGGTGAAGGTAGAAACCACCTTCCTGTTCTCTAAGGTATGAGCTATTGTTCACTGGTTTCCTCTCCGTGACAGCTGTGGGCAGATGGGGAAGGGCTTTTAATGAAGCCAACCGCTGCAGAAATTAAAAAGCTCAGGTTGTTCTGATGAAAGAAACCCATTAACAGCGATTCTCTCTTGCGTGACAAACTCTGACGTCCCCAGCCCTAAGTGACAAGCGGCAGGAAGTCCTGGGGAGACAGCCTGAGCTAAAGAGGGCTGGCAGGCCAACTTGGTGGTTTTTAACTCGTTCTCTGCCTTCTTTCACAGGGTTTGGGGCAGCCAGGTCCCACACATGGGGAAGGGGTGGGACACAGACTGGAGAGGGCCTGGGAGGGCTGATCCCACCACCCCTGTGTTTGCCTTGACTTCCATTTGCATCCAGTTTTCCACTTTCTTTTCAGCAGGATAGTTTCAGGGGTTGGGGGGGGGGTGGGGGGGTGGTGTTTGCTGGTAATTGCTGGGTCTCCCCACAAACCAGCTCTTTCTGGAGGATGTTTGCTCCAGGCTGGCAAAGCCCACGGCTCTGTGCCCACATTCAGACTGTGCGGGCACCGGAGCAACCACAGTGCAGCATGACACAGCCACAAGAAGCCCTTGGTGGGGCTGCATGGCTGAATAATCTTTAAAAACATTATCAGCATAGAGATCGCTTGATATATTTTTTCAGGATTTTCCCCATCACATGCCAGATACCACCACAGGATAAGGTTGGTGCTGAGATAGAGGAAGGGAATTTAATTTTCATTAGGTTTCTGGGGAAGTTGGTCTTTGAAGTCCTTTTGGCTTTCCTGCAAAGCTCTGCCCAAAAAAAACTGGGTAAAGGTGAAATATAACTCTATTTTCCTTCTTCTGTGCTTGAATATATAGTGAAATAATAAAATGTGGGCTAAAACAAGACACCTCAGTGCACACACTTTTCCCCTGGAGAAAGCCCCACAGATGCTGCTCATAACTCCAAAGGCCCTGGAAAATGCAGAGGTGCCTGAGGTCTGGGGACACACAGAGATGAGTAGAGATCTTTTATGGTCTTGCTTTGAGGTTTCCTTGGTTTACTTCACACAGCAGGGAAAATACATTTTCAAAATACCAATAGCTGGGTTTTTGCTGTCTGCTGGGTTCGTCCTCCCCAGGTTTTCCTCTCTGGTGCCAGCAGGTTTTCCCTCGGTTTGGACTCTTACATCCCTGGAATTCTGGGGATTATAGAGCTTGGAAAGGAGGCTGGGGCTCACCTGGATGTGGAGAGAGCAGAGAGGGGTCGAAGCCCCTCAGAATCTGTGGCTGGGAAGGGTTTGCTGGTGGGACTGGAGCTCAGCTGGGAGTGGGAGCTTCCCTCCCATCCCAGCCACGTAGCGTCTTCGCAGACAGCCTGGCAGCAAGTGGGAGATCAGGAGATACCAGACGTTGGATTGAAAGAGGGGGAAGTGTGGGGACTTTCTGTGACTTTGCTATAAACTGTCACCGCGCTCACAGAGCTGCGCAGATGTGAGGGGGAAGGGCAGGGGGGTGCGGGTGAGAGGTGCCTGTGTTTATCGCCTTTTAAACGCGCTGCTTTGCTTTCCTTTTCTTCATTAAAAAGCCACCAAGAGCTCAGCTTGGCTTAGTGGATGTCGGGCTGTAGGATCTGATAAGGCCCAGCTCTCTGAAGTGCTGCAGAAGGGTTTCTTCCCAGCCTCTCTCCCGGCGTGCCTGCACATCTGCAGTGCCCCTGAGCGCTGGGGCTGTGCCGGGCTGAGGCGGTGCCACCTGGGCAAGGTCCCTTCGTGGCAGGTGCAGGGACCTGGGGGTGTTGTGGGGCAGTCTGGCTGTGGCAGAGGAAGAAAAAGGAGAAGCCAAGGGCTGAACCCCGCACTGATGTAAAGCTGAGGCTCCTCTGGAGCCCCTCCAGCCTTGTGCGGGTGTAACTGAGACAGGAATCTGGTCCAGGGAGAGCGAAGCCGTTTGGCAATGATTAATACAGTCAAATGTGAAAGTTATGTATCAAGTGCGTTTCATGCGCCTCTCGCCTCGGGACAATTAGCATAAATGTAATAATTATTGCCCTGTGCCAGCAGCTGCTACCTAAGGAGCTGGGAGTGCTTTATGAACGCTTATTAGCTGCTGCCCTGCCTGGGGGAGGTGGGTGATTAGTCTGCCCGTTTTATGGGTAGGAAAGAGGAACAGAGAGAAGCAAAGTGAGGTGGCCAAGGTGTGGTACCAGCAAGGGCTGATCCCATCCCTCCTGTGCCTCCTCCAGCCCCACTTGGATGTGACTGAGCTGGGTGGGCATAGCTGGGAAGGGGCTGGAGTAAGACAAGAGTTTGTTCTTTAAGCAATGAGCAAACTCTGTAGAAAATACTTAAAATTCAGTGTTTGCTGGCTCCCCAGTCCCCACTTTGCAAGGACATGGTTTCTCCCGCCTTGCACGTCTCCCCTCTGTGCTCAGAGTCAGTGAGGGCCGGTGGAGGTTGGTCACTCAGGCAGGGGAATCCTGATCCAGCTCCTTGACTGGAGACCTTCTGGATGATCTGGAGCCTCACCCAGGGGTCACTCTGTGTCCATCTGCCCTGGGAGCTGCTCTCTGCCGGGGCTGGCACCCTTTACTCCGTGTGAGTAACAGCAAACCACAGAGACAGAGACTGCACTGGCTCCCTGCGTAACCAGGGTGCTGCAGCCAAAGGGGAGCTGATCAGATACCAGACTCTTTTATCATGTTCCAGGGCACAGACAAAAGCTGGAAGACCAAGCCAAACCCTTCACCGACCGCTACGGAGAGCTGGAACGGCTGCGCCAGTCCATGAGAGTCACCCCGACAACACCCAACCCCCGTGGATCCCTCAGCACCCCGAGCCACTTTGGCTCCCAGGCTCAAACTCCCATCCAAGGTAACCGGGACCACTGTCGCCCCCAAGCCCTCATGTTCCTGTCATGGCTGAGTGGGAACAGCCCTCTGGATGGGATGTTACGGTTGGAGTCCAGTTCTCCTCTGGTTAAGGAGCCAGGGAGGGGTTTGTGTGGATTTCTTGGCCTTGGAAGCCTTTTTTGCAGCCATTGAGTCACTTTTTGTACCTTTAGATCTGGGTTTTGGGGAACAACTGAGCAGCAGGAGCGGGAGGGAGGTGAAAGCAGCACCCTTTGAACCCAGCAGCTCCTCTGACATGAAGGCAGCCGCGCTATGGTTATGCATCAGCCAGGGAGGGTGTTCCGTGCTTTACATGCTAATCCCAACGGTTTCTTATCATTGTGTGGATGCCAAGTGGGGTGATCCCTCGCCCAGCTCCAGCATAATTCCCCACACGGATGCACACCTGCACGGGCACACACACACACGCACACACACACACATGCACGCAGAGCTTTGCTCTTCCCAGATCTGCCAGCGGCAAAGAGCGCCCGAGTCCCTGGGCGTTCCCCAGGAATCCGCAGCTTGGTGCCAGAACAGGGGCAGGAATTGCCACTGGAGTTACCTGGGAGAGATCAGGCTGCTAATCCCAGAATGTCAGTCTCAAGCTAAGCAAGGCATTAAAATATCTCAGCTGCTGTGCTGCTTCTATCCTTCTGCACAGATGCCACCAGGTTGAATTCAGACAACATTCTCCTGTCCTTTTCTGTGCTGATTTTCCATGCACTTTTAGTCTCACTGGTTCTTTTCCACCATCATAAATCAGCAGAGATACTAACAGGGTTTCAAAGGATAGCATTTAAGCTGTCTGTATTTGGAATTTTGGTGAGAAGTGGTCCTTCTGGGAAAGTTTCATAGAAAAAGCTCCCAAAACCCTGGTGCTATGTTTTCAGAAGGGATGTTTGAAAGCCTCAGTGTCATTGGCAAGGAGGGGGT
Source organism: Certhia americana (assembly GCA_018697195.1). Classification (NCBI taxonomy): domain Eukaryota; kingdom Metazoa; phylum Chordata; class Aves; order Passeriformes; family Certhiidae; genus Certhia; species Certhia americana. The sequence goes on along the minus strand of CM031873.1, from coordinate 13,470,318 downwards.
TCTGGGTGTAAAAACATGTTTGAAAACGTTACCTGAACTGTAAAAGCTGCACCGCTCCTCCCAACCCAAAATTACAGAGAAAATTTAATTTATTTCTCATTGAAATGCAAATCTCCACACTTGGAATTTTCATTGATATTAGCAGGGTTTATGAGAAGAACACGGGCATTTTGTGTAGGATTATCGTTTGGGCTTTTTTAAAAAAGCAACTGAGAGAGAAAGAGTTTTCCAGGCTTGTCCTGTTGGCCGCATCATAAAGAAAGAGATTCTTGGGGGAAGAAAAAAAGATTTGTATTTTAAATTAGCACAGCCCCCTGCAGTGCCAGAAACCCAAAGAGCGTCGTTTGGAGCGAAGAATCAGGTGATGACACAAATTCAACGAGAAAAAAAATGGAGTTGGCCACAAGCTACCACCCCTGCCAAATTCCCAAATGTCAAGTGACAGCAGGAGTGGAGACACACAAAATTAGCCTCTGAAATCATTCCTGTGGAGTGAATCCGAAGTCCCAGGAATGCTGCAAAAGGCGGTTTGTGCACGCTCTGCTCTTGGCTCCCTTGTTCCCAAGTCGGAGGAACCGTCTTAAATGACTGTGGGTTCCTACCAGCGTAACTCGGAGCAGGACCAGCTCCGTAATTTTCATCTCAGCCCTGTCCTTTTGACACAGCTCTGGCTATGACCAGTCATAATCATCATTTTAAAAACCCCTCTTTCTCTCACACACACACAGCTTATTCACAAAGATCATAATTTTTACCCGAGCAAGTGGAGCCCGGCCCGTGCCAAGAATAACACGGGAGTTAACAGGCCTGTAATTCTCACAACTTGGCACGTTCTTGGGTAACACGCAGGAGAGGCCGATTAGTGGGAAGCAGAATGAGATACCAGCAGGGAGGGGCAATGGGGCAGGCTGGGGTTCATCCGGTCCCCGCTATCTTCCATGGGCTGCTTCCCAAGGTTAATGTTTTCAGCATCCCTGTGTAGGGATGAAGAGGGGGACAGGGAGGTTTTTCCCTCCACCAGTGCCCGGCTCCCTCTGCTCGTGTGCTGGAGCTGCTTGGCCTCCCTGTTCTGCTGACTAAACAGTTTGCACAAACTTCCCAATCTGCTCCTGGTAAAAGTAGGCTGGGAGCTGGGATGCTCAGGAGCAGCCTCGGCCACTGCGGGGGGATCCCAGCACCTCAAATCAATGAACACGGCACGTGGAGTTTGGGTTTTAGGCAGGCAGGAGACAGAGTTTATCTTTGGAAGAATTGGGGCTCCTGGGTGATGTGTTTGCTCTGTCCCAGTCCAATCTCTCCTCCTGAGGAGGGGAAGCTGTGGCCATGGTGGAGATCACGGCAAGGACACCACTGGGGGTGGGAGAAGGGTCTGGCCCTCAGCCACTCGCAGAGGCTTTCAGTAAAGCAGCCCCTGGAGGTTATAAATAGCCCCCATGTAAAATGATCATCCTGAGGTTTAATGGTCTCAAACCAAAACCCTCCCGGTAAGAGAAAGCTGATGGTTTCTGAAGGGCATGCCAGGAAACACGGGAGGAGAGAATGGGCCAGATCCTGCCCTCTCCAGTGTCAGGGTATTTCAGCTGCTCTGGCCTTGCCTTGCCCCACTCAGATGGGCAGACTTGATCCCTTCCCATGCCTGTCCCCAAATGGAATGGGCCCTGACAACCCTGCACACCCCAGGTCTCGTTCCCACTTGCGCTGCTCTGGGGGTTAATAGGGTAACTCTGAGTTCACCCCCTGTAGCTGTGATGAGAATCTGGCCCAGTGCTGGGCAGGTCAGCCAGGCAGACCCCCATCACCATCCAGCTCTGCTTCCCTGGCTTCAACTGAGCAGAGTCTCCGTTGAGGATTTGGCCCAGTGCTTCTCCAGAGAGGTCTGGAAAATCTGAGTGTTTGCAATTCCAGCTCTGCCATCCCCTCAGCGAAACACCAAGCTGTCATTAGGATGGCTTGAAATGGTTCCTTATTACTGGGCACGCGAAGCCAGAGCCTTGCGTGCCTGCTTCAGTGCAGTTTTGCCTTTTAGCTTAAAAAAATCAAGTAGCTCTCAGAAGTGAAGCAAGATGTTAAAGGGACTTCTGCTGTCTGCCTTCAGCTTCTCGGGGCTCCCTGGCTCAGGGGAGGTGAGCTGGTGACAGACACGTGTCCTCCCCAGGAGAAGCCCCCAATTCTCTGTGTCCTCCCTTGCCCACATTTCAGCAGTGGCTCAGGCTGAACCATTTTGTTCCCAGTGCAGCAGAGCAGGACCGCCCACGCTCAAGTTCTGTGGTGGAAACATCTTCAACCACTCAAAAGCAATTGTGTGCCTTGTCCAGCAGCATGGAGGGGCCTTGCACTCACCGGGACAGTTGCAAAGGGATTTTAGATTGGATCTCCTCGGTACCAGAGCCAGCTGTTTTGATTGATGCACTTCACGTCCCCCTGCACACTCTTGGTTTTGCTCCAGAGAAGCCAAACTCCCTTGATTTTGCAGGGAGGACAGCAAATGTTGGATCCCTTTGCAAGCTTCTCCTAGCCCTAGTGCCTGCTGAATGGTTTTTGGGAGACTCTGTGTTCACTGGTGAAGAGCTTCAGATCTCCTGATCTGGAATTTGCTCAGCTTCATTCCCAATGCATTACTTCAGGCCAGTGCAACATTTTTATCATCAGCAGAATGCTTCATCATATGCCTTTAAAGCAAAGTCTTTCTCTCTCTTTTTCTTTTAAAATATACATTTTTAAAGTATTACATTACTTTTAAGAAGCCTCTTGGCACAGGCAGCAAGTGCCCCTATTGTTTCTGAAATGCAACGTGGCTGCTCTGAGGTTAAGTCCTGAATTATGGGCCCAGCAAATACACTGAATTGCTGCTTCCTAATCCCTGTCCAGATTGACTTATGGTTTCTTTAAAATATCCGTTTCTTAATGGATAAAAACATTCTACCACGGGCAGAGACTAAATTGTTTCCAAAGGAAGCTAGGCAAGCATTAGTGGGAAGAAAACATATTGTGGGATTCAGCTTCAGCCTCAAAGGAAGGAACGCGCTCGAGATGGGTTTCCTGCCTGCTTTCAGGCTTCTCTGTCTATCTTTAAACTGCTTTTCTGATCCTCTCCTTTACATTTGTGATGTCCCTCCAGTGAATTTAGCGTGGAACAGTCACAGATGAACCACAGAGCAGTGCTGGGCAGGAGCTTCCCCCAGGACAGAGTCCAGGCACCTGCGACCGCCGCTTTTGTGCAGTGTGGCCACGGCTCAGGGGACTGCACTCCCACAGAACAGCAAGGAGTCCCTCGGAATTTGCCTCAGGGCTGCCATCCTGCCTTTAACACGGGATTTTCCAGTGTGCTGGGCTCCGCAGTGCCAGCCTCAGGGTGGGGTGGGCAGCCCCCAGCCCGGGTGCCGCTGGAGCCCCCCGTGCCATCACCCCTGCACAGTGGGATTCCCATGGCAGACGTGGCCTGGCCCAAACCTGCTCGGCAGGCAAGGTGGTCTAGCTGCAGGCTGGGTTGTAAATCCAGCAGCTTCCTTTTATGTAGTCAGGGCTTGTTAATTTGTTTTAATACCCTTTGAATAACAGGTAAAGAGCAAAGCGCAGGCAGGGCGGAGGGGAGTGCCCGAGCTCCCCGCTCAGCCCACCCACCCGCTCCAATTAACACCGTTATCCGTGAGCTAGGCGGGCTGGAGCTGCGGGATGTGCCGGGCAGGGGCATGCGGGCAGAGGGCTCTGCGATGAGCCAGGCTGTGCCGGAAGCTGCGAGAGCTGCGCTTGTTTAGTCTAGCAAAGAGCAGGCGGGGAGCGGAGCTGATTGCTCTGTGTAAATACATCGAGGGGGTAAACACGGCGAGGCAGAGGAGCTAATGTAAGCTCTGGAGGATACACAGGACATGGGGCTGAACTGCTTCTGCATAAATCCACACTGGAATTAAGAGCAGTGTCCTCCCCGGAAAGATGGGTCCAGAGAATTGGAGCATCCCAATGGACCTGGAAGGGTTTGCAGAAGAGGTTAAGATGCGGTGCATGATTCAGTGAGCTAGGAACACCTGGGAATTTCCCTGCTCTGCTGCTGCCCAGCGTATTTGGGGTGGGAGAGGACCCAGGAGCAGGGTGGGTTTGGGGCCACGTGTGCGTGTGCACGGCAGCACACGGTGTTCGGCGAGAATCACAAAACTGAGCAGCAAACGTGCTTGGCAGTGTTGAGGTGGTGCCTGGAGATGCTGTGATAAGGACCTTGTGTGTTGTTGTGTTTTGGTTTGGGGTTTGCGATTTTTTTTCTCAGACTATGCAGAGGAAGTCCGTGCACCCAGTTTGTGAGCTGGTTCTATCAGATACAGAACAGTGCTCCATGGGCGTGTAACAACGGATGCTGTTCACACCCTCCTTTTTTTTTTTCAACACCTCCCCTCCTCCCCCAAAATATATTTTGCTCTATTTTACGTGGGCTGGGAGGAAGGGGCCGTTTTCCTTTTTAGTTGTCTCTGACTTGGAAACAAGTGAACTTGTTAACATACGTGACAGAGGCGTGAGAGCGTGCCTGCATGCGTGGGTGGGGTGGAGAGCAGCGCCTTCTCTAGAGATGAGCTGGGGCTTCACAGATCAAGATGCATCTTGTGCACCTTCCCATGGAGATTCTCTCCTTCTCTGCCTCTCCATGCTCCCACATGCAGTTACCGTGATCAAGGGAAGGAAGTGGAGAGGGACAAAGATCAGAAAAACGCTCAAAGATGGCTTGGAGGTCCCAGCATGACAGAAATGAGCAGGGAATAAAACAGCCAAAGGTATATCCAGAGGGGGAATGTCTGTCCCCACTCGTCACACACATGCTGGTGTGTGATATACAGAAGCATAAAATATCATTAGTGTTTACACTGTCATCAATCATTGTGCGGTAAGACAGGAAAGGGGTTTTTTTTCCCCTGGGGTAGATTTTTCATGACGATTTTGCAAGGCACACATATGCATAGAATTAGAACTGTGATCTATGGCCAGGCTGAAGATATTTTATATTCTATACGCTTGGAAAGAGTGCCACACTATCAAGTTCCCTTTAAATTCCCTTTATTCTGTGTGTCTCACACACTGTATTTGTTGTGTAACATCCACACAAGCTCAGGTTTGTTGCTGTCTGGGTTTATCAGCCACCGCGTGCTCCCCACATCTCTAAGGTGGGGGCCAGGTGGTATCTGGGGTGCTGAGGAGCTGCTCAGGTTCCACACGTCGCTGCCTGGCCTCAGATAATGATCTGATAATGCTGATCCAGCTGTACATCAGGTGCTGTGCTCTGCCACATGCCTGGGGTGGGCTGGTTGTGTGGGTACCATTTCACCACTGGGGAGGTCCTGACATTGCTTTTGCTGCCCACCCTTCCCTCCAGATGTGTTCCTGGGTTAGGAGGTAGATGCTCCTCTGGGATGGATGCACATCAATCCCTAAAACCATCTGCAGGGTCCATTGCCTCATCTCCTCGCAGGCTTCCAGGGACCTCAGAGCAGATCCACCAGCCCTGACCCTGTCAGGGTGCAGGGACCAGTTCCACTCCCAAGGCAGCTCCCAAACCCATCGTGGTGTGAAGGGAGGCGGCTGAACACACCCAGAGATACCTCTGTGGTTGGCAGCCTCACGAACCAGCTCTTCCCACCTCATGGCCAGCCGTTGCCACCATGACCCAGCCGAGGTTTGTCTCCCATCAGGTGCATCTCTTTGCATTTATCTCCTGGCCACCCACCCAAGGAAAGATCTGTATTGTCTCCGAGGCAGAGAGGGAGCTTCTGTCTCACTGCAGCGCTGTTGTTTTATCTGGAAAGGGGCTGAGCAGCTTTCAAAGCATGTTTCTATCCGGCCTCACGTGCAGGGGGGGACTTGGGGGTCCTCAAAAGGTGCAAATTGCAGCTGCACAATTAAATCATGGGGTGTGTCCCGGCCTCCGCGGTCCCAGGGCAGCTCAGCCCTAAGGAGGAGACAGTGGCATTACTAATCAGGGCTTTGACCTTTACATGGCTTTTATTTAATACACATTCCACACTTCCCCAAACTCCCATCCAAAACATTGACATTTCCGCTGATAGATTGGGTCAGATTTTGGAGTAGTTGGGGGACTCAATCCACTCTTACAATGGTTAAATTCTTACAGCTAAATGGGCTTATTCAGTTAGTGCAGCAGCTGGTGTGATTTCGAGAAGAAAATAAACATTTCCTTCAAATATTTTGATTGGCAACTGGACAACTGAAGTACTCAAGCTTGGATTGCCAGGGTCCAAAAAAGCAAATGGGGGCTGGACGGCAAGTAAGCGAGGGAAAACTGTAGTAAATCCTCGGAGGCAGCACTACGGAGCAGATGTGAGTGAGATGTGTTGGGGAAGGGGACAGCAAGATGTGGGGTTTTAGGCCAAAAAGCCTGTTTTCAGCTGTGATTCCAAAGGGAATGTGGGGTCTGAGGGTGCAGCTTCACCCACTCCTTGTTCTCTGGCTTTGCTCAGCAGCTGCTTGCTCCAGGTTGTTGTTTGATCCTGGCTGTGACAGAGGGTCCTTGCTGCTGAGTTAGGTGGTTATGGAGGGCGTTAATGGCCGTGTTTTATTTGGATCTCGCTGGGGTAGTTTCAGTGGAGATTTCCTTGGATGCAAGGCAGGGGCTGGGGCTGTGTGGCTCCGATCTGAGGCAGCCAAGATGGAGGGGCAGCCCTGAAGTGAAGGAGGTGGGATGGAGAGGAAACATTGAGGTGAGGACCAAGAAGGAAGGGGCAGTTGTGAGGTGACAGTGCTGAGGTATAGGGGAAGTTGTGAGGTGAAGGAGATGGGATGGAGGACAAACCGTGAGGCGATGGAGCCAGGATGGAGGGGTGCTGAGGTGAGGGTGTTGAGCTGGAGAAATAGTTATGAAGGAGACAGGATGGAGGGGCAGCCCTGGAGGTGAGGGACATGGGACAGAGGGCCAGCCATGAGGCAAGCACCAAGATGGAGGGGCAGCCCTGAGGTGACGGACAAAGGATAAAGAGGCAGCCCTGAGGTGAAGAACACAGGACAGAGGTGCAGCCATAAGACGAGGACCAAGATGGAGGGGCAGCCTGAGGGTGAAGGACACGGGACAGAGGGGTAGCCCTGAGGCAAGGACCAAGATGGAGGGGAAACCCTGAGGTGAAGGACACAGAACAGAGGGGCTGCCCTGAGGTGAAGGACGCAGAACAGAGGGGCTGCCCTGAGGTGATGGACACGGCACAGAGGGGCAGCCCCGAGATGAAGGACACGGGACACAACCGCAGTCCCTAGGGTCCGGCCCTGCGGCCATGGCGAGTCCCCGGCCCCCTCTGGCGGCCGCCTCCCTCCCGCCTCCCTCCCGCCTCTTTCCCGCCTCCGCGGCCCGGCGGGCGCCCCCTGCTGGCGGCGGGTGCATGGCCGCCTCAGACGGGCCCTGCGCGGGCCGGGGCCGCCGGGGTTTTATTTTCGGAGTGCTTTGAGGGTTTATTTGTAGCCTCAGGCTGGTCAGGGAAAGCTGGAGCTTTATTCTGGGCCAGACTTAGAGCCCAAGGCCGGCGGGGGTGAAAGCCAGCTGGTCGTGGCCACTCGGACGCCTCATGGCTCGGTTGGGTGTGGATGCCATTTGAGGGGTTCGCTTTTTGAAGGATCGGAATTGGCAGATCCCAGCCCTGCAGAGTGCTCTGGGCAGGGGTTCACAGCCTGGCAGAGCTCTCTCTCTGCCCACCCGTGTTCCTGAATGTCTCCAGACCCCACTGCCTCGCTGTGCCTTGCCCCTCACACACACAGAGCCCGTAATTAACACTCTTACACGCTCCTGTCTAAATTAGTAGCAGACACCCACTGCCAAACGGTGCAAGTTCAGGCCAATAAAACGTAGCCTCTTAAAAAAATCCCTCTTTGAGTGCATTATAGAGGAAAAGGGAAATGTGCCCTGAGCGCTCAGGTTTGATTTCAATTTGCATTTTATGGAATATTATTTATGGAGCTGTGAAACGTAATGAAGGAGCACGGTGTGAGCACTGCAGATTGTCATCTGGGAAGGCAGCGAGCAGCAGTCTGGGTGTTTCAGGGAGTGAGGGGGGTTTGGAGGCTGCTTTTCCTCAGTGCAGGGCTGCTGAGTTTAAGGGGAGGCATTCAGAAGACAGCGCTTTTTCTTTCCAGTCCAGGATTTCTGCTCCATGCTCTCAAGATGCTGCTGGATTGCTACCGCCACGGGGCTGTGGTCAGGCTGCTTCTGGCAGAGCTGGTCTCCAAACCTCAGCCCCAGTGGCCGCAGCTGTGGCTGGAGCACAGCTTTGGGTCGGGTCCCAGCATCCTGCTGCTCTGTGAAATCAGGTTGGGAGCGCTTTTCCCACCGCTGTGCTTTTCCAGCCAGCCCAGCACGGAGCAGGGCCGGGCAGCCGTGTCCACGGGCGCTTTGCAGAGCCGGGTGTGTGAGGAGCAGCGTGGTTCGGGACAGCTTTGAGCTGCTCCTCTCTTATCTCACCCCAAAGCCACAGCCACGTTCACAAACCAGGTGCTCCCCCGCCTTTCCCCTCCGTGGAGCCTGCGTGGGAAGGCAGGCGCTGCTGGGTGCCCGCAAAAGGGCTGCAGGGGAAAGAGGGAGGATCCTCCCCTTCTTCCACAGCTGAAGGACTCACCTGGGATCAGAAGGAAGGTTCACATCAAATCCCCTCCATACCTGCTCCTCCAGAGCGTGCCCGTGTCACTAGGTAGCTGGAAGGGATTGAATCAAGTGTTTTCTCCTGGGGAAATGCTTCGAGGCCTGGAATGCCAGCCCTGAGAAGTTAAAAATGCTTCATTGTAATAAACAGATCTGAAACACGCGTCCCTGAGCATGCAGAGCAGCCACACAATCCTCTGGATGTGTGTTTGTATGTATATGAATCTCCAAAACCAACAGGCGGGTTTAGCATACTCACCTCAATACTCACCTCACGTTCTCTTGCTCTGAGGGTTACAAAATCTGGCTTAGGTGACTAAAAAAGTCACTTTTGAGGCTGGATTGTCTCCCACAAGCAAAGGAGAAAGGCCCTGCTTTTAGCAAGAGGAAAATAGAGGAGGTCTGAAGGACAGAGGTTTCACTTCTCTCCTTGGAGAGCAAACCTCGTTTCTCTCTGCTTTGATGCACTGAGGCCAGAGGTTCCTAGGCTCTGTCTCAGCCCTGGGACAGCTGAGAGAGCCACAAGAATGCCTCCAGCTCCTCAAAGGAGCTTCTGCTGTGGATTCCCACCTCTAACCTGGGCTTCCTGCAGGAGGATGGGATCCAAAGCCAAGGGTTCTTTCCAGTTCCAAGCTGGCTGTGACCCCCTTTGTGTTTAGACCCTCCAGGAAAAGGCATGGGGGCCTCCACTATCCAATTGAGCTGGGGAACGTCCCCACCACGCTGCCCTGAGTCTCCCTTCCCCCAGCAGAGAGCCTGAATTTCTCACTCTCTTTATCCTCTTGGAAGGAGAAAAATACACAGAGAACTCAAGCAGAGGGATATTGTGGCTCCTGGCTTGGGAGTTTTCAGCTGTGTGTTTATCAGCTCCATCCCCTGATGGTATCAGCACGAACAGGCCACCCACAAGAAGGCTTAGCAGGCTGGTCTGGGCTCCAGCTTTTCCTGCCTGTCTCCGTGAGTGTGTGTGTGTGTATACAGCAGGGATGGATGATCCCAGGGCCCGGCCGTCTGGGGCCTGCCTCCATTTATTTACTACACAGCTGATGTCATGGCTAAACATCTTTTTTCTGTGTTTATGGGGTGTGCTGCTTTAATGTGCCGGAGATGAATAGACCCCTAAGAGAAGTCAGCTTAGCCATGTCCCTTCTTGGATAGGAAACAACAAATTTTAGGACAGGAAATGGGAGCAACTTAAACAAATGGGTTTAGGGGTTTTATTTAAGTCCCTCAGCTCTTTTCCCTGGCAGACCCAAGAGGTGCTTTCCTTTCTAATTCCTTGGGAATGCTCTAACCACGCGCTGTCCTGCTGCACCCTCAGGCACGTCGGAGCTGAGCCCCTTCTCAGACCCGCGGCAGTTCGAGCGCTCCTTCCCGACGTTGCCGGCGCTGACAGAGACGCGTTTCTCCGACCCACGGATGCATTACCCCGGCGCCATGTCCGCCGCCTTCCCCTACACGGCCACGCCGTCGGCCACGGGCATCGGGGGCATCAGCATGACCAGCATGCCCACCACCACCCGCTTCCACCACACCTACCTGCCGCCCCCGTACCCCAGCTCCACGCAGAACCAGAGCGGGCCCTTCCAGGCCAATCCCTCTCCTTACCACTTGTACTACGGGACGTCCTCGGGCTCCTACCAGTTCTCCATGGTGGCGGGAGGTGAGCGCTCGCCCACCCGCATGCTGTCGTCCTGCACCAGCGCCTCGGCGGGGAACAACCTGATGAACCCCAGCCTGGGCGCGCAGAACGACGGCGTGGACGCGGACGGCAGCCACAGCAATTCCCCCACCACCATGAGCACCACGGGCAGGATGGATGAGTCCGTCTGGAGACCCTACTGAGGAGCAACTCGGCTGGACACACGTGTCTTTAACTCAGTCAGCCACCGTGGCTCCTTCTGGCAGTGACCAAAGTGATGCCAAGGGAAAAGGTAAACCAAAGTCTTCCAAACCCAAAGCAAAGGATCCTCTGCATGCAAACATCAAGCGAAGGTGGACCAAGATCTTCCTTACATTTCAAGGTGAACACCCACAAGGCTTGAATGTGTCGCTTGATGTGGTTCCTTCTGTATGTTTTAGGTATGTGGATTGTACATAGGAAAAAAAAAAAACCAACCAAGGACGTGTGGAATCAGATGTTTGGTACTTGCAGAGCACTTCTCATTCATCTCACTCGCACCTCTTCCCCACACGAAGCATTCAGAAGTGAGGAGAATCTCACCCTCGCTCTGCAAAATGGTTCAGAGAAGAGAAAACACCAGAGAGTCACCCGAGCCATCTCTCTGCCAGTGCAGGAGGACTGAACTTTAAAAAAAAAAAGGAGAAAAAAAAGAAAAAAAACCCATTATCTCCTGTCCTTCCCTACCCACTGGTGAAGGGTCCCTGAGCACCAAAGAGCAGTGGGGTCTGCAGCACAGCCAGGGGCACTGGGGCTCAGTCAGCCACGTGAACAAGAGCTGTGATGAGATTATTGTTATTATTTGCTGACGACAGAAGTTGTATTGTTCATTTTGGTGTCAATGTCGTCGTTCGTCAATCAGTAACGTGGCTGACCCCGGGCCTGGCTGTGCCCTCCCCTCCATGTTTACACACGAGATGTACTTTTTACAGAGATGTTTTGTTTTCGTTTGTTTGCTCTCTTGTCCTGACCTCACCATTCAGCTCTTTGCTCCCCTTAGCAAACCTCAGTGATGGTGGCTGAAGTGAAGGCAGCATTCAGGACAATCGGAGACATTTGAGATGCACTTCCAAGGAGCTCAGGAGCCTTTGGCATGGCCTTGCCACCATTCTCCAGGTGTTCCTTCTGTCCCCTTTGAGTGGCAACACTCACAGCTGGTGGCAAAGCATCACAATTCTGTTCTGGTCTTTTCCCATGTTCTCACCCAGAGATGTTAACACAATTTCTTATTTTGACTCACATGCCTCAGTTCATCCTGAAAGCTCTGAGATCTGGAGAAAGGAGCAGCTTCTACTCCTGGTGGTGGGAATGCTGTGAATTGATGCTGTGCAGCCTTTTCTATTCCCTCACCCTGCTGTCCTTCACCCAGGTGACCCCCAGCACAGGGAGGAAGAAGCTGAGGAGGGGGCACTCAAGGTGCCACTGATGACGGTGGCAAGGTGGCACTTGCAGGAACCAAGCCAAGCACCACACACCCTCACAGCTGACACCAAAGAGATTGCAGCCAAATTGGGGGAGGCAGCTCAGAGGCTTGGCTCTGATGCGCAACACAGGGTTTGTCACCTCCTGCAGGCCAGCTGTGCCCTCTGCTGGCATGGGCACTGGGGCTGGATTCAGGATTCCTCGTGCTGGCAGGGCTGGGAGGGCACAGACACATTCCTAGGGGTCCATAAGCACCGTACCCACCGCCCTGCAGAGCCCTGCCCGCAGCCAGAGGACAGTCCCAGCCCCAGTGCCACCGGTCACCACACCTTTCTTTTTCCATTTCTCCCATCAACACCATGAAATCAAACCCCCAGAGCTGCTCTCCTGGCCCTCGTGCCTCAGTGCCACCGTGCCAGCCTTGTCACCTGTCCCCAGCTCCCAGCAGGCAGCCGGCCACCCTCAGCACAGGGCGCTGGAATTGCACTACCACGGCGAGGCTGGAGCAGCACACCCTTGGAGAGCTGCCATGACCACTCAGAGTTCCATAAGCAATGAAGAACAACTCTTTTCAATGTTAATAATAATAATAATAATGATAATAATAATTAAAAAAAGCGCCTTACCCCAGCAAAACTGCAACCTCTACTTGCCTTAGTGCCGGCGCTCACTGGCTCTGGAGCTGGACAGGGCAGCCTGTGTTTTTGATGCCTTTTTGCATTTGTCATCCCATCCCACTGGTTGAAAGCACAAAGGAAACAAGGCATTCGTAGTTGTAGGTTAATTTAAGACTGTTTGTAGTGAGTTTTAAAAGAGAAAATAATAAAAAGAATCGCAACAATGTTGATTTTATGACATATTGTCATGTGAAGGTGTAAATAGATGCACCTCTGTTGTATGCAAATGGTCACGAGACAGGCCAATGTTTTTTGCTTTGCACTATAATTTGCTTTTTTTTTAAAAAAAAAAAATGCACAATCGCTTGTACAGTAAAGCCCCTCTGTCTGGCTCACAGAATATTTAACTCTAAAATCTAATTTTGGGTCTTATTTGTTATAATAATATAATTCTTAAATGTGTTGAAGGATACGATTCTTAATAATGCTTCTAATACTTGTATGTGCAGGGTAAAATAACACCAGACTAAGGGAGATGAGATCAGAGATCTTTGTAGATAAAGAAGGCTAAAGTTGTTGGTTTTTTTAATGGCGTCTTATGATGGACATTAAAAAAAAAAAATGCTAGCGATACCAAAAAATGTGGTTATTTGTGTAATACCCCAGCCCTACTTGAAGGTAATGGCCTATATTTAATATGTAGCCCAATTTTTAACCTGTAGCACTTGTCACTGGGGAGGGGGGAGGTGGGGAGGGGAGAGGAAGAGGAGGAGGAGGAGGGTTTGCTCCTGGAGAAGTCACTGGGGATGCTGTGGCTGGAGGAGT
>CM031873.1:13390362-13452379 GCA_018697195.1 Certhia americana | reverse complement strand
TTTTTTTTTTTTTTTTTTTTTTTTTTTTTTTTTTTTTTTTTTTTTTTCTCTCTGCCATGAAATCGATCCAGTAATTTCATTTCTCAGTCATAAATGAAATGAGCTGTAAAGCAAAGTTGGGTGTTTAAGCCGGAGTGAAAGAATGAATTGTTCTAATGGGGGATGTTAACGAGGGGATTAAAATGTTCCTGCGAATCCTGGGGGTCCCCAGGCTGCCCCGAATGTCACCAGGAGTTTTTGGGGCTCCCTGCACCCCTCCCTTGTGCTGCTTTGGGCCAGTGTGGTCCAGCACCCTGTCCCCACCTTGGAGGGCAACAGAACTTCCCCCGAGCCTCACTGGGGACCCCTCCGGGCATGGAGATCCTCCAGGGGGTTGGGGCTAAGGGAAAGACCAGAGAGAAAGCCTTGCTGTGGGATGGGGTGTGTGGAGAGCACTGCCAGTACCTCACCTCCTCATCCTCATCTTCATCCTCACCTCCTCATCCTCATCTCATTCTCATCTCCTCCTCATATCCTCACCTCCTCATCCTCATCCTCATCTCCTCATCCTCATCTCCTCATCCTCATCTCCTCATCCTCACCTCCTCATCCTCATCTCCTCATCCTCACCTCCTCATCCTCATCTCCTCATCCTCATCTCCTCCTCTTTTCCCCATGGTGACACTTCCACATGGGGATAGACTAAAAGGAATGGGAAAAGCAAACCCAAAGAGGTGTTTGCTACCTGCAGCCTTTCAGCTGACCTGAAGCAGCTGGGGGTTTTATGCTGAGTTTTTTCATGGGGACACAACCCCTGCTGCTTTCCCAGGATGGTGGGCAGAGGTTTCCACTCCCAGGCCTGGGCACTTCACAGCTCGGGGGATGTTTTTCCCTGGCACGGAAGGCAGGAGGTTTGTCCAGCTCCACACCATTAAAGATTAAACCCAGAATTTGGTCTTTGCTTTCCTGCCCACAGCCTGGCAGCCCGACCTCGGGAGACCTCCTCTCATGGCAAGCACCCAAGACCCCCAAATCCCCTCCTGCCCCTGCTCCATCATTTATTTTCCAGTGGAAAATAACCCAGTGCTGATCCGGAGCACTTTGACAAGTCCAAAAATACGAGGCCATATTATCTTTAAACCATTTTTTAAAAAGCCCCACAGTGAAAGCCCTATTGGGGCAGGAGAAACTCCAGCCAAGTTCCCCACGTCCGCCCCCTGCTCCAGTTGTATTCCCCTGGAAATCCTCGCAAAGAAAAACACAGGGCCTGAAAAAAAAATTTGGTTTTCATTAAAACCCTCGAATGTGAGGGGTTCTGTAGCTTTCAATGGGGCTTTGATTCCTATAGATGATGGAATGTTTTCAGAACATTTAAAAAATGTTCTCCACCTTTCTATCTTATATCGGTGGGGAACTGCGCCGGCGTTTTTCTCCCTGATAGAAGTGGTGAGGGCTGGATGCAGATCCAAACCCTTTCCTTTATTTACCTTGAGGTTTTGGTTTAAAAATGTGATGATATTTTCTTGTGGCTTTGGAACCAGAGGAGATAATCCACGTGGGGGGAAAAGAAATGGGTGGAAAACACTGCAGGATTTTTTTTTCAAGGGGGATTTTAATTATTAATTTTTTTTTTTTTTTTTTCCATGGAGAGGAAGCAGGGTCACTCAGCACATGCAAGCACCCACGTACCACTCTGAGTCCTTTTAGGGGGAAGCTGAGAGTAATTTCCAACCCTCTAAATCATCTCAAGTTTTGTGGAGATTGCCTAAATTGAAGATTTTATTGCCATGTTCCATCCCTGCTCCTGGCTGTGCCAGCTGGTGGCTTTTCTAAATCCCCTTTTATAGGAGATCAGCCTTTTAATGTAATTTAATTCCATTTTTATACTGAGTGTAAAGTAGGTTCCTGTCCTTGGTATTTTTGAGGGTGACGTTTAAAGTGCTGCAGAGAGCTGAGGTGCTCCTTCCCATCACCCCCAACCTCAGCGATGCCCGAGGAGCCCCAAGTACTGCAGATGCTTAAATGTCCACAGGGCTCATTCCCACCCCAGGGAACGTCCCCACGGCCCGGCCATGCCCAGGGCTCTCTGCACAGCGCTTAATTCCAGCTTTTTTCTGGAATAAAGAAAAAAACACCCAGTGCCACCCCCAGACCTCGCCCGGAGCCAGCGCCCCCCTCCTCTCACAAACCCCACCCGAGCTGGCATTTGGCGGTGGGTTTGTGCCTTTTCCTGCAGGAACCCCCCAACCAAACCCCTTCCCTCGGTGGGGCTCTGGGCAGGCGGCGGGGCAGGAGAAGGTGCGAGCCCAGCCCGGGGCTGCTGGCGCCGAAATTTTGGGCTGGTCGGACCGGTCTGGCCGGCTGAGCCGTGCCCGTGGCACCCAGACACGCCGTGCTCGCCCCTATCGCTGTCCCTGCCCTTCCCCAGGTGGCAGCTCAGCCTCAGCTCAATTACCGCTCATTAATCACCGCCCCAGAAAGGGCCACCCAGGCTGTGGTGGCCCCGTGCCACCGCCGGTGCCCGGCCCCGCTGCCCCGTGCCCGCCTGGCTTTATCCCAGATCCTCCTGGGGGGATTGGAGGGATCTGAATAAACCCGGGGGAGCTGAGCAAGGGGTACCAAAGCCCGGCTCCAGCCTCGCCCTGCTGACCCAGCATCTTGAGAGGAGGGTTTGGAGCTGGGTTTGCAGTTGGGTTTGGAGCTGGGTTGGAGCTGGGTTTAGAGCTCATATGGAGCTGGGTTTGGAGTTGAGTTTGGAGCTGCGTCTGGTACTGAGCTTGGAGCTGATTTGGAGCTGGGTTTGGAGCTGGGTCTGGAGCTGATTTCGAGCTGGGTTTAAGCTCGTTTGGAGCTGGGTTTGGAGCTGGGTCTGGAGTTGGGTCTGGAGCTGTTCCCCTGCGGGTGTTGGGTCCAAACAGGAGGAGCTGGGATGTTCCATGGGATGTGGTTCCGTGTGTGGCCGTGGGGCTGCACTTCCCCAGGCAGGGATGAGCCCATCCAAGGTGGGAACAACGCGGGGTCACGGCTTCTCCTTGTCCCTTCCAGAGCTGCCGGGCTGCCAGGGCAGGGGGTGACGGCTCTGCCCATCCCGGCTCCTGCCCCGGGGCTCCGGGAGCTGAGGAGAACGGGAGTGTGCCAGAGCTCACGTAGGCAGGAGGAGCTGCCGCCTCTCCAGGATGGGAAAAGGACGGGACCCGCTCCCTGCTCGCTCCAGGCAGGCACCAGCAGCAGGAGAAGGGGTTGGTTCCGAGCCGGGAATGCCCGGAGCCCCCGAGCAAGGAGCCAAACCCAGCACCCGGCTCCCCCCTGCCACAAGGAATACAAACATCATTAGTTTTTTTTAATATCTAATTAAGAAGTTTTAATGTCCCCAAGCACAAGGGGCACGGAGGCTGCCACTGGAGTAGAGAGGTTATAAAACAAACCCACGGAGCCTCTATGGGTTTGAGGATCTTTGTTAATTGTTAATTAGCACGTGGAGTTAATGGCCAAGGACCTTGTGGCCCTTGTGTGGCCATGAACCAGTGCAGCATCCCAAAACAACACCCCAAAAGAGCATCCCGAAATGACATCCCATCACAGCATCCCATCACAGCGTCCCAAAATAACATCCCATCAGAGCATCCCAAACCAGCATCCCACAGACCAGGGGCTGCTGAGCCCCTCTGGAGCTGGGCAGCCCCAGCTGGGCCATGGTCGAGCCCCCCCAGGTCCCTCCCAAGGCTCCAAACAAGCTGAAATTATCCCAATCAAAGGCCCCTCTGTAACTAAGCCCGGGCTTGATCTGTGCCTTGAAGAGCTCCAGCATTTGCCTACAGGGGAAAAAAACCCTTATTAGATTAAAACCAAGCCCCTCTGCATGAATCCTCTCCCTCTTCCCAGGCCTGGCCACTTTAAAAGGCAGAGATGGAAAAAGAAAAAGTCCTGGGATGGGTTTGAAGAGCTCAGCCCTTCACAGGAGATGCTTCAGCCTGCTGTAACTTCACAAATAAACTTTGCTCTATGCAAAGCTCGACCCGTGGCACACTTTTGGCAAATTCAGAGACCTTCAATGCAGCGTTTCCTGCATTCCCGATTGCTATCGGAAGGCTTGGGAAAATATACAGGTGGAGGGAGCGAATTTAACTCTTTGCTCCCCAACCTCACCCCACCCCGAGTCAGGAGGAGCTCAGGGCTGCTCCAGAAGGGACCAACGTTGTCAGATGGGGAGCAAATCCTTGCCTCAGCAGCACAGGATGGGCTCAGAGAAAAACAGGAATTGGGGCTAAAGGGAAAGGCTGGAAGGCAGGCTCCAAGCCAGCTTCGCACTGCCTGAGCTGGAGAAAACCTGGGCAAAAGAAGGTTTCCCTTTCCATGGAATGGCCCCTGGCTGGCTCAGCTCTTCAGAGGCTTCCCAGCTGCAAAGAGATTTTTATTCGGGGTTTTTAAAACAAAAGCCAGGGTAATAATGATAATTTTTGTGTGAGGAACCACAGCCCCAAGCCTCAGGTGAGGCTTGGGGAGGTCTGGACTGGCTGAGGTTCATCAAGGAAAACCCGAGCACAGCAAGTCCAGTTTAATTCCCTACAAATGCCACTGGCCCCGCTGGCCACAGCTTGGCTGGAAAGCAAAAAAAATGCAAATAAAGCAATAATAATTAAATAAAATAACAAATTAAAAATGTCAGCCAGGCTTTTTGGGCCTGGACCAAGCAGGAGGAGGAAATTCCAGCTCCACCGTGCCAGCTGCCACTGCAGGAAGGTGCTGGAGGTGCCCAGAAAGTGGCTGGCAAGGAATGCAGGGGCTGAGCTGACACATCCACACCAGGGTGGAGTGGCTGGACCTGGCTCTACTCCCCCCTCCAATCCCAAATATCAGTCTTGACCTCACTGAAGCACAGGGACGGGAGCACTGGACGTGTGGCAGCCAGGACATTGCTGAGGAACAGACATGTTATTTTATTTAAACTGGCTCCCAGGAGGAGCAGGAGCTCCAGACCTCCCAGGGGAGCGGGGATGAGCTGGCAGGGACACAGGGTCAGAGCAGGGATCCTGTCTGGACCACGGTGGCTCTGCTGGTCCCCTTGGCTCTGGGGCCACCAGCGTGCAGAGAATCCCTTTCCCAGCCCACAGGGACCCGGGACAGCTGGGGAGGGAGGGAATTACTCATCTCCACGGGGATTGCGGCTCCGGAGGGAGGAAAGGATGTTCCCCATCCTCCCCCCCCCACAAGAGATGGATTTTTTTCCTCTCTGGGGCCAGCTGGGACCTCGCTGAAGCACCGGGGCCGGAGAAAGCCCCATCCCTCCCCAGCTCAGCGAAGGGACCTCGGCCGCTTCCCCAGGCGCCTCTTTAATGCGGATTTGGCGGGGGTGGAAAAGCCAAAAGAGCATCCCGGGACTCGGCTGGGGCTCGGGCTGCCCCTCCCCTGGCCGGCCCGGGCTGTTGGCCCCTCGGGGCTGGGCAGGGCCGGAGCCGCCGGCCCCGCTGCCGGGAGAGGCCGGCCCGGGGCGCCGAGAGCGGCGCGGCGCCGATCAAAGCGCACGGGAGGTTTCGGAGGGATGGACAAGACCCAGCGAGAGGGCGAGCAGACAGAAACCTGCCCCAGATGCGCCGTGCGGGGCTGCGGGGAGGACGGGGAAGGTGCCGGCTCTGAGCTCTGCCCCGCTTTTAGGCAATGACCTCGGGCGCTGCTTTCATCTGGCTCCGTCTCGGCGGATCCGGGTGAAACGCTGCCCCCGGTGCTCCGGGCTTGTGCGGATGGTGAAGGGGAGCAGGGGCTGGCACCGGGGGCTGAGCCACTCCAGGGCCCGGCTGTCCCAGGAGCCCCCAAGCTCGACTGTCCCCAACACGCCTCATCCACTCCCCCCAGTCTGGGAGAGCCCCTGAACCCCTGTCGGCTCTAAAAAGAGGGGAGAAATGCAGAATTGAGTCCAGCCTGGCTTTGCAGCAGCGGGAGGAAATCTGGGCATCAGAGGGGAGCTCCTGCACGCACCATCAGCCCCCTCCTCACGGCTCCAAGGGAGGGAGCAGCAGCAGCAGCTGGGCCCCTCTGGCCACATCGGGAAGCAGGACCAGGAGCAGGACCAGGAGCTGGGAGCAGGACCAGGAGCAGAAGCAGGAGCAGGAGCAGGAGCAGCAGCAGCTCCCTTTGGGCCCCAAGCCCCCGGGATTCAAGCCCGGCTCTGCTCCAGCCCTGCTTTGCCCTGTCCCTTCTCCTGGGATCTGTCCCAGTGCCCAGGGCTGGAAGGACCAGGATGACCCCGGCTGTCCCCGATTTTCGCTGGGGTTTGCCAGGACGAGAGGAAGGCACAGCCTGGGGAGGTGACCGGGTCATTGGCACAGGCGCTGGAGGGGAGAGAGCAGGAAAAAGGGAACCTGAACCCAAACCCACACTCCGATGGTTTCTGGGAAGGGTTTGCGGTGACCACAGGAAAAACACACCGGTCTGGGCAGCTGCTCCGGCTGGGCAGCACCTGTGGGGTCACAGCCTGGCCTGGGGACGTGGCACAGCGGGCACTGCCAAGGAAATGGGCAGCGGGAAGGCGGGAGGGATGTGCTGACCCCAACGCCCTCATTTCCCGTGGAGTATCCCCCTCCATCCTCTCGGCACCCACCCGCTCGGACAAGCCCTTCCTACTCCCAGCGCCGCTGTTTCACAGCAAACCCGGGGTTTGGGGAGCTCTGCTGGGCACCCCAGCCGGGGAGCAGCGCGGTCCCAGCTCAGATCCCGTTTCCCTCAGCTGGACCCTGTCAGAGCAGGGAGCCGATCCATCACCAGCGGCTGCAGCGTGCCCAGCTCGCAGGGAAAGTGGGAGCGGAGGCCGGGCCGGAGTCCCGGTTGTGAAATCACTCCCGGTACCTGCCCGGCTTTGAAATGCAAAGCGCTCAGCTCCGCTCCGGCAGCGCCGTTGCGGTTCTGAGGCGAACAAAGCTCTCAACACAAACGGGCTGATCAACGAGCAGCTTCAGACCGAGAGGCATCTCGCATGCAAATGGGATTTACCGCTAATTAAATGCACAAAGGAGATTTTTCCAGGCATCCAAGGTTGCTCCTGCGGAGTCTGAACTCCCACACGCGCACACACCCAGCGCCTCTGCAGAACGAGGGTTTTTTCTGCGCACAAAGCACTTCATTTCCATGCGCGTGGATTGGGCAACGCTGCCATTCCCGGCTCCCTTCCCTGCTCCCGCTGAGGACATCCTGACCCAGCACCAACTCCTGGGGCTCCCACTTCTATCCCCGTGTCCAGCTCGGTGGGAATCACAGCACTGGGACAATTTCAGCCCATTTCCAGCTTCGGTGGAGCTGGGTGAGGTCTCGCAGGTGCTGCGCTCCTGCAGGTTTGGGGAAAAGGTTTTGGTTTGAGGGACAAGAGGGAAAAGGTTTTGCTTTGAGGGACGAGCCCCACTAAATCCCATCTCCCAGAGGGATCCATGAGGCCACTTGCTCTCCAGTCCCGTGAGGACAGAGTTCCCTGTCCCGTGAGGACATGGCACTGCTGATGAGCCAGACCAGGGATTACTCTGCCCCAGGAACAACCCCCAGATCTCCCCCTCAGCCCCTTCCTGCCATCGGGGCAGCCCAGGGGACATCACAGCCCTTGTTATCCAGCCCCCTCCCCTCCTCCCAGCACACCCAGACCCCCAAAGCCAACCCCAACCCCAAACCTCCTCTCTACAGCTGCTCCCAGCGCCCCCGATGGCTCAGCCATGCCCAGTGGGGACAGGGGAAGGGATTCCCGAGGGCAGGCTCTGGAGGGTCGGGGGGGTTGTTGGAGTCCCCCCAGCCGTGCTGGGGAGGGGCAGCAGGGACATCCCCGCTGTTCCCAGTCCCCGGGGGACGCAGGGGACACTCCGGAGTCAGACACGGCCACATTTCACAACTGCCTATGGCTCGGGCTCCCCCCGCCACCACCACCACCCACATTCGGGGTGTGTTTGCAATGCCGAGATGTCGAGTTTGTATCTCCTGCTCATCTCCAGCTGAGGCATTCCTGCTTGTTTACTGGTCCTCTCCCCCAGTCACAGGATCCCAGTCCAGCAGAGGAGCTTTCATTTCCTGGGGACATCTTGCATTCATTAGGGCATGTCGTTATTGACTTACAAGGCTGCTAATTCCCAAGGTCCAATTTAGCCCTCAAAACCACCAACATGTGTGCTGGGGAGTTGCTACATCCCTGTCAGCAGCCAAGGGTGCTCAGCAGGCACAGAGGGAGCCCAGATTTATAAGCCAGGGAGGTTTGGGACCTCTCTGCTCCGTGCTCAGGATCTCCAACCCCGAGGGGTACCGGGGACGTGGTCACCACCCCAGCCCAAATATTGGCCTTCTGCAAATGGGAAAAATCAGATGACAAGCAGCTGCGGGGATGGGGACATCCCAAGGGGTGACAGGGACAGCTGGACCCCCAGAGTGCCGCTGTGGCTGCGGACACAGGGGCAGGGTGTGACAGGAGGAGCGGGGGCAGCACCGGCAGAGCCCCGAAGGGCGAGCCCCGGCTTTGAGGAGTGGCTGAGCTGCCACCGCAGCTGGGCTCCTTGTCTGGGCCCGGCTTTAGGTGGAACAGGTTCGCTTAAC
The DNA here is from genome assembly GCA_018697195.1 of Certhia americana. NCBI lineage: Eukaryota > Metazoa > Chordata > Aves > Passeriformes > Certhiidae > Certhia > Certhia americana. The sequence goes on along the minus strand of CM031873.1, from coordinate 13,443,844 downwards.
TCCCCATCTCGGGGTATCTCTCCCTGCCTGTGGTGTGCCTGCGGCGGGCAGGCCCCACTGCCCACAGATAAATAAATATATCTATCTAATGTGTAGTGTGGAGAGAGCGAGCTCAACTCGGGCCCCCGGGGGCACTGAGTCAGCTCAGCCGGGGATGAAAGGCCGCTGGCTGAAGCAATTCCAGCCCCCGGCTCCGGCCCCACCCCGGCCGGGAAGCTGCAGCCCCCGGTGGCGGAACCACAGGGGAGCAGCGCCCGGCCCGCCGCGGTTCGGGGCAGGGCAGGGGAGCCCGGAGCCGCAGCGGCCCCGCCGCGATGGCTGCAGATTGGGAGGAGACGGCGGCGGCCCCGGAGCCTCTGGCGGGGATGTGTGGGATGCACCTGCAAAAGGAGCTCCGGGCTGTGACCTCTTGGCTGTGCCAGGGCTGGGCACGGCCTTGGGAACGCTCCTTCCTCGGCCGAGAATCCGAGATCCTGCACGAGGGGAGGAGAAACGGAGCTGGACCTGCGGGTTCTGCCCCAGCACAGGGCTGGGACAAAGAACCACCCCACTGCCACCTTCCCTACCCCAGATTTGGAGGGCGCTGGGGGCAGGATCGCCCTCCCTGAGGGTCTCAGGGTGCCCCAAAAATCCTTCAGAAAGACGTGGGAACCATTTCTCTGAGGCTGGGGAGCTGCAGAGGGTTTGCTCAGGAGTACAGGGACAGCAGCTCTGCCCCGGGCCCAGGTCCCCATGGGAATGAGCAGAGCTGTGGGATTGACATCCTGAGGTGAAGCTGTGCCCCATACCCTGGGGAAGGGGGCAGGAGACAGGAGAGGCAGCACCCAGTGGGCTCAGGCAGCTTATCCACTTTCCTGCAGGGATCCTGAATCCTGGGAATGAGCTCCTGACTGCCCCTGGATCCTGGGAATGGGCTCAAGGCTGACCCTGGATCCAAGGAATCAGCTCCAGACTGCCCCTGGATCCCAGGAACGGGCTCCAGGCTGACCTTGAATCCCAGGATTGGGCTCCAGGCTGACCCTGCTGAGTGTTAAGGCCCTTTTGGAAATCAGGCTCCTGGAGTGCTGCGGGAAAGGTCAGGAGCTGCTCTAGGAGCTCATTGCCAGAACCAAATCTCAGGAAATCCAGCCTTGGGCTCCTCTGAAACACCGATTCTCAGGTCGTGGCTGAGAGGGAATTCATTACCATGGATTTGGAAAATGCAGATGAAGAGGAGCTTGGGCAGGACAGAGGCACCTCACTGCAGGCAACCTCTAATTAAAGGGTTCAACTGATTCTTCCCAGGGTCAGGTCACCATTCCACTGCCCCTCAGAAGACTTTGTCCTGGGAAAATCCCAATCCCAGCCATAGCCAGGAGCATGTGGGTGACATCAGAGCCAGAGAACCACCTGCTGATCGGCACCGGGATGGGACAAAACCCAAAAAGGTCCCTTTGGCATTCAAAATCTACATCTCACCCTTGGAAAAGCAACCCTGAAAGCCTTTGGATGGGGTTACACATCCTCAGGTGCAGCAGAGGCTGAGCTGTTCATGGAGATCCAGGAGAGATGGGAGAAGGTCTTCCTAACACACAGCCAGCCCTTGAAAAAGCTAAAACAGCTCCAAATTGGTTTTAACAGCCTTAAAACAGCAGCTGAAAAATCCAACAGGATCATTTCCTCCTGGACATGTTTGGGAACGTATTTATTTTATATCTTGTAAAAAAAAAAAAAAAAGAAATTCCAGGATGTAAGTGAGAAGCCAAGAAAAGGGAAAAAAAAAAAAAAAAAACAGGGGAGGGGGAAAGAAAGAAAACAAATTTGAACTGGGCCTGTTTTCCATGCAGTATTAAATCTCCAGCACACAATGAATCATGCAGTCCCTGGCCTAACAAGGAGGACTCCAGAAAGTCTGTAGGATGAAGGAGTCACTGGAGACTCCAAGAAATATGACAGGCTTGCTCCAAAGTGCACAAAAGGTTTTTTTAGTAAGGGAGAAAGAAAAGAAAAGGGGGGGGGGGGGGGAATTCTCTGAAATTACAGCCCTTCAACAGCTTCATTTGTATAATCCCTCTCGGGGCCAGGGGCTGTTCTGCAGCTCCCAACAAGACCAGCAGTAGATGACAGAACCCAACCAAAGGAATATGGATGTGAACTTTTGTCCCAGATCCAGCGCGTGTGTTTACGGTGGGACAGGGAAGGCCCAGGCCAGGATGAGCCCACAAATCCAGGAGAAACAGGGCTGGAGTCACCAAACCTGTTCCCTGGCCCCAGGCAGGCGGTGTTTACCCAGATCTGAGTGTCTGGGTGCTCCTGCACAGCCTTCACCCCAGCAGGGGCACTGCCCCAGCAGCTGCAGATTCTTCCAAGCATCCAACCTCAACCTGCACCTTTGGTTTCCTCTCCCTCGGACAGCAATGCCCTCCGTGGGGTTGGTGCCCCTTCCCAGTCTTTGTTTCTCCAGGTGTTGCTTCCTCTCCCTTCATTTATCCCACACCAGGCTTCCAGTCCCTCCTCTCTTCTCTGGAATTCCAGGAAAAGCCACTTGAACCTCTCAGGTTTGACCTCGCAGCCTCCAGCCCCAACTTCCTCGCTCAGGGCAGGGAAAGCCTTGGGGAAGCCTCCAGCAGCTCTGGCCCAGCCTCTCCAGCCTCTCCCCATGCTCAGGATGTCCTTCCTCGTGAGCAGGAGCCACGTTCCTGTCTCTGGGGCTGAACATCCTGAGGGATGGAGCCGAAGGAGGATCCCTGGTGGTTCTGAGACTGGCTTGGGTCTGGAGGGAGGGGGCAGAACTCAGCTCTCCAGGATCTGAGGAGCCCAGGAGCTCTGGCAGTGATTCCAGTACTTCCAGAGCTCATGGAACCAGCCCTGGGCACAGCAGAGACCAGAGAGCCCTGACCACAGTGCCACCAGAGCTCCCCAGCCCTGCAGGGATTTATCTGCTCCTTGAAATCAGCCTCTCCTGCCCCACAGCACAGCAGCACTTCCCTGCCCCTCTGCTCTCCAGAGGAGAACCTCGAGATCTGCAGCAGCAAGAGGCAGCTGTGGATCCTAGGAAGAGCAATCCCTGCTGCCAGGAGCTCCTTTCCCTCTGTGCCCTGATGGGAGCAGCCCAGCTCCAAGAGTTTGCCCCCACATTCTGGTCAGGGTGAGCCCCAAACCCCGTGGGGCAGAGCAGAGGAATGTCACACCTTGCCGGGTCCCACCAGAGGGGCCATTCCTCTTTGGAACAGTGCAAGGAGGAATGCACAAGTCAGCAAAGAGCAGGGCAGGGGCAGGAGGCTCTGGAAGGAGGGGACTGCCCTAATTTTGGGTAGAAGAGGAACAGCCAGCAAAAGATGGAATTGTCACTCGGCTCAGCCCAGCCACCATTCAGGCAACAAAACACTCCCTGGTTTTGCTGCATCACCACCATCACAGACCCTGCTTGGAGCTCCCTGGGGTGACTTTGATGCAGGATGGATGCACTAAAAACCTGGGGAGGGGCAGAAAGCTCAGCCCTGGGCAAGCACAAGCACAGCAAACTCGTTCCTTGGCCTTTCATCTGTTTAATAACACTCTCTGTAGCATCCAGAGAAACCTGGGAATGGCACAGAACACGAGCTCGTCCAGAACAGGGATTCACCTTTTCCACGTGCTCCTGGCTGTGCTGGAGCACAGGGAGCTCCAGTGGGGACAGTCACCCAGGAGCAGCAGAGCCTGGCAGCAGCTGCTGGGCCACCAAAGGCCCCGTGGAGTTTCAGCTCTCCTGGCTTCACTGGGTGGGAAATGGGAAGAATTATTACTCTGATAACACTCAAAGGGCTCAGATCCAGAGAACACCCCCACACACACACCCACACCCACACACAAAACATCCCAAAGAAGAGAAAAGCACCAAAAGGAGTCCCAGTATCCACCTGTGGTCACCTCTGCATCCTCAGAGTGCCAGACACAGCTCAGCACATCAAAGATGTGGCAGACCCCGGGATGGGAAGACAATTATTTCTCCAAGCCAAGCCCAAAAATCCCTGTGCTGTCCCCCTCGGGATCAGTAAGAGAAACGCAGAGGATGTCGCAGGAGAGGCAGCAGAGCTCGGCCGGGTGGAAGCTGCAGCCTCAGAGGAGCCGCCGGGAGATTCCCCGAGCCAAGGCTGACCTCCACAGGCCGGCGGGATCATCACAACCCCGGCTGCTCCTCGGCACCAGCAGCCTGGAAACATTCCCAAATATCTTCTGCCTTTCCCCCACCGGGCTGTCCCAGTGTCACCAAAGCCGGGGACTCCCGTGGGGGCCGGGAATTCCCAGGAGCAGCGGCTCCGTAGGGAGCTACCAGCTCAGGGCACGGGAGATGCTGGGCTGGTTTCTGCTCTCCATCTTTCTGGTACATCCAGGACTCTTCCTGGGAATGTCCTCCACTGTCTCCTGCTGTTCTGGAAATTCAGTGTGTGTAAGAGGCTGCAGACAGGGAAGGTTTGCAGGGCACGGAGCTGTGGGTCTGATGGAGCCCCCAGGCCAGGAGCAGATCCAGAAATCCCAACTGCCCCAAATCCACATCACCTGCTCCAACAGGAGACAGCAGGCAAGGACTGTTTGCATGATTGGAAAGGCTTATCCTACATCCCAATAATCCATAAGGCAGCAATTGGAGGACTTGGTTTTCAGCTCAAAAAGAGGGAAAGATCCCCATGGGTGGAGCTGATACCGAGGCTCCTGTTCCAAGAAAGTTTGAGCGAGCACAGCCCTGCCAGAGCCAAGACATCCCTGGAGGGCAAGGGCAGCTCCTGCCTGGCTGAGGTTTGCACCAACAGCTGCTGTGAATTCCTAGACACAGCCTCTGCCTCCTCAGAGCCTGGGGTTTGTCTGGGTGGCAGCGCCAAATTCCAGAGCGGATCCACTCTGCCTCTGAGGGGAAGGGGAAACGGGCAAGGTCCTCATGGAAGGGCAGCTGGAGCTGGTGCTGCTGGGGGGGCTTCAGAGCAAGGGAATCAAAGGAGGATCAGCCAGAGACTCGTTTTAATGCCCGGGGGAGAGTGAGCAAAGCGAAGCCGAGGACACAGGAATGGCTTGCAGGTGTTGTGTTTGAGATGTGACAGATGTGACAGCAGCTGCTCTGTGTCACTCACCCCACAGCCTCTCCCCAGGCCTTTGGGATCTCGCTGAGCCCCATTTCCCAGCACTGGGGCAGTTTCAGCTTCCCTCAGAGCTGCCCAGCCAAAGTTGTTCACCCAATAGGGTAACCACCACCTCCCCTTGGAGAACTGCAGGGCAGCTGTGTCCACAGCACACCCAGCATCCCAGGGGCCAGGATTTCCCTCTCCTAATGTGGGAACAAGCCATGCCAATGGGAAAACAGAGCCCCTAATGTGGAGCCTCAAAACCCCCTAGGACTGTTGTGCCACCAGTCCTCTCGTGGGTGTCACTGGACTCGTTGCCCCATCTGGGCCATCCTTCCTGGCCTGAGTTTACAAGGAGATTTGCTGGGCTGGTGCTGTGAGGAAATAAGGAAAAGGCTCCCATGGGGAGCTGAGGAAGCCCCTGGCACAGTTTGATGTGCAGGCACATCCTGCAGAGCCAAGTGTTTACTCCAACCTGAACTCTGTGCAGAAAGGCACCCTGGGATGGGCACGGATCAGCAGCACAGCAAGGCTGTAAACAAAATTAGGAGGCCAGCACTGATTCCAGCTTGCCCACTCACTGCAGGAAACATTCCCAGGAACTGCTCCCATTTGCTGGCTGGCAGTTCAGGCTGGTTTTCCACTCCTGATAAAGCCTTGGGGCTGCTCTCCGAGCATGAGGATACAAAGATCCCTCACCTTTCATCCCCTGTTCCAGCCAGCCAGAGCAGGGATCCTGGGGGTCAGGACTGCTGGATTCCCTCCTGGCCTTTCTGCACAGGGGGTTCTGCTGAAGCAGGGGTTTGCCAGCCCAGCTCCTGCAGGCACGATAAGATCAACCCTTGGCAGCAGCAAAACCACGGCAGGACCATGCAGAGGGGCTGTTCCACCCAAAACACAGCTTTGCCCCGGGGTCAGGGCTGCGGAGCTCTGCCCCAGGCTGGGGATTCACCCCAGGGCACCCAGAGGCAGCTCCTGCACCCAGGGAAGCTGAAGGGACCCCCAACGATGCCGTGGAGCTCAGCTCCTCCCAGGAACCAGCCCTGACTTGCCTGGGATTCAAGGCCCTCTCTTATCTTCTGCAGCAGCTCGGGCTCGTTGTGAAATCTCCCCAGTGGAAATGTTACCAGCCAGGATTTATGGCTTCTGTAGTTTCCCTTTCATGGTTCCAGCTGGGGAAGCGCTGGCGAGGGATGAAAGGTGCTGCTCGGGGAGGGATGTCAGGAGAGCACTTCAAAGGCTCCCGAGACACTGAGTCGCGTTAGGATACTGGGGATCCTTCTCCTCCAGCCATCCACAACTTCCAGCAGCCTCTCCTTCCTCAAGCACAGCCTTAAAGCCATCTGGAGCCAGAGTTAAGCACCTGCAGCTCAGCTCTGGAGCAGGAGCTGCCCTCAGGAGCCCCCAGCCTGCCCTGAATCCTGCAGCCCCAGACAGTGAAATGCCAGCTGGCTCAGGCAAGGCAGCAGCCACCACAAAGCCAGAGGTTTCATGGGAGAGAGGAGCAAGTTTTGCTCATAAGGGAAGTCTGGGCTGGAGGGGAAGGCCAGAAGGGGCCTGAGAAGGGATTTTGGCCACTGATGCCCCTGGATCACGGTGCCCTTAGGCGAGTCACGCTGTGAGAGGCTTTGCTCATGTGCATCTTTCACTGCCCGCTGGGACAAAAGGATCTCAGACAAATAACTGAGCTGGGCTGTCACACTCTGGTGCCTGGAGGGCACTACAATACTACACTACTATGGCTTCTGTAGGAAACTACAGAAGCCACAATCTCCATCCTGTGAGCTGCCTGCAAGTGTGCAACGTTTCCCTCCTCAGGGAACCTCACAAAGAAGAATTCACCTAAAGGTCAGGGCAGCATTATTTCACACTCCTCCTTGGGAGCTGACTCCGGCTCCAAGGCCACAAAAAGCTGGGAAATGAAAGCCCCACGAAGAAATCTCACCCTGAACACTTCAAACCCACCAAGCCCATGCACAGAGCCTGCAGTAAATGCTCCTGTGCTGTTGTGGATGTGATTCCTGGGTGAGTGGGTGCAACAAGATGAAGAGCCAACCACTGCCTTCAAAAACAATCAAACCCAGACTGCAGGAACTCCCAGTCCCTGTAAGAGCTATTGCCTGAGGAAATTAAAACTCAGAAGTAGCTGAAGCAGCACACGCCTGCCCACACTTTAAATCCCCAAAAGCAGGAGCTGTAGAAGCTCCCAGCACTTTCCTGCCCTCTGTCCTTGCCTGGGCATCCTGGCTCCTGTGCCACAGGTGATGCCACCCAGCAGCCAAACAGCTGAAGTTGTCCAGGTGCCCTGAGTGACAGAAAGAACAGCACAGGTTCCATTCTGCAGCTGTGCCCCAAACACATCCGTCCAGGAGCCCACGGATCCAAACCAACCCTCCCAGGCTGGATGGAAAAAATCAGCTCCACGGCCCTGGGACCCGACGGGAACTTGGCTCCCAGCAGCCAGAGGAGCTGATAAACTGCAGTCACCATGACCAGCACTGCTAGTAAAGGCAATTTCCTCAGAGCATGTGTTCCTTGTCCTCAAGCAGCCTCCAGGGCAGCGACCTCAGCTCCCCTCTTCACCCCAGGAGCCTCCTGGCAGGAGGTGCAGCAGTGCTGGGACTCATCTGGAGTCACTGGTTTGGGCCAGGGCAGGTTCTCTGCACCCCAGAGGGTTCCCACTCAGCTCTCAGAGGGAGATAGATGATTGTAGTTACAGATGGGAAATACCACCAAAATCTTCTAAAGGCAGTGATTACTTTGAATTTTTCAAACTAAATTAATTGAAGTGGATAAAACAGCCAGTCAAGGAAAGGGGAATAGTTCACCCTACATTTTAATTACCCTACATTTTCACAACAAATGGGAACAGCCTGCCTGACACAGACAAGAAATGAACTCATGGCCTCTAAAGTCAACTCCAGGGATCCAGATTCTTCATTAGGCTCTTCCCAACAAGAACTTCACCCCAAAAAACAACCTCCAACAGCTGTGCAGGAACTCCACGTGGCTGTTGCCAGGGTCCAGCTCTGTGTTTAAAGGCAGCAAAGCCTCTAATGCAGCTCAAAGCCTCAGGCAGGAAATGGTTCAGGAAGACAACTGGGGGGAGGTCTTCATCTTTTTCCTGGCATCCCACAATGGCAGGAGCATCCAGGGGCTGGAGTTCCCCTGGGAGAGCTGTGTGCACACAGCAGGACATGCACAGAGCAGCTGGCAGGAGCTGTTGGGAGCTCCCTGCAGGAGGCAGGGGCTGCTCTGCCTCGGAAACATCTGGATAGAGGCAGCAGCAAAATCATGGAAACAAGGGAGAAAACGAGGAGAAGCTGTTGAGGATGGAGGTGCGTGATGCTGGAATGGGGAGCCAGGACTGGGCAGAACTCCGAGCCACACCAGTTCATGGCCCTCTGCACACTGGGCAGAGGAAAGAAAACTCCAAACAGCATCTGTCTGCTTCTGGGCCTGCTCCCACTGCAAGCACCAATTTTCCAGAAGACACTGAGCAATCCCACCCCATGGTCCAGCTCCCAGCTCCTTGGGCTGGGAAGGCTCAGCAGATCAAAGCAGCCCCTACTGCCAAGCCTTGCCCGAGCTGCCTCCCTGGCAGCCTCTCAAACCTGGTGGCTGACTGCCCCAATCAGCATTTTTAATCACTGAGGAGCATTTAGATTGAGAACATTGCTGTGCTCTGCACCCAGAGCTCAGCCCCATCAGTGATTTCTCCTCTCCCCCCCACACGTGGACAGGGATGTTTTCACCAGTGCTGCCTTCAGACTCATTAGGAGGAGCAGTATCACTTTAATCAGCCTCTTTTAAAATTAGAATTCCATGTGCAAACTGACAAAGTCATTCCTTAGGCCCTGCCAAGCCCTTTGCCGTAGGCAAAGGAGCTGAGACGTCCCTTAGCATCAATTTTGTTTGTTTATTTATAAAGTTCACATGTTTGATCTTTGTTTAGCAACTGTTTTCATCTCCCTGTCCAGTGGTAAGAACACAGCAGTTCTTCTCTTGAGTCAAAGAATCATGAGTTCTCTTTTCCCAGCTCTGGAGAGCATCCAGCATCAGCCTGGAGAGCTCATCCCAAATTTAGCCAGGCCCAGAACAGGAGGCTTTGTGGGGAGAAGGGCTGCTCCCCTCTCCCAGGTACAGGCCAGGCTCTGGCTGTCCCCTGAAATTAAGGCTTTTCATTAATTACCTCATCACTAATTCACCTCCATGACTGATTACTGCCATCACGACCCCAACTTGCTCAGTCACAGCTTTTGGCAGTCCTGGAAAAACTCTAACCCAGGTGAAAACACTTTGGCACTGCCACAGCTGATGCATTTAATTTGAAAGCAAAAGACAGCAAAGAAACCCATCTGAAACTCAGAAGAGCTCTGAAATCCATGAATTCTGTAATGGGATCAATCCAATCTCAACTCCTGAAACGGCCATTCAAGGGATAAAGTTGAACCAAACTTGAGATTTTTTTTTTTTTTGTCTTTTTAACCAAATCTCACACATCTCTGAAAACCTGTATTCCATAGAAAAGCAAGTTACCAAGTTCTGTTCTTAATTTTCCACGGAAAATCTGAAAAAAAAAATCATCTCACTTGTCCTAAAGAAATTGTGGAAAGTCAATTATGATTTTAAGCAAGTTCTAAATTTTTAGGAGCACCACAGCTGGTTATAATGACAGAAATAACACTAATTTTGCCTTAAATCACATCACCACTGAAAAAACCCTAAACCTGAAGACCAAAAATGGAGAATATAATTGCTAATGAGTTGTGTTGTGTCATTGAGCCCATCACCCTGCAGTCTTGGATTACACGTGAAATCTTCAGAAAGAAGAGAAAGATCTGCTTGGTAGTGAAAATATAATTTTATTTAACAATAGCTGCCAGCAGTATACTGGTATATCTGTAAAAGATGTTCCAGAAAGTGAAAGACAAAAGCAAACTACAACAAATTGTATCAACTCTTCAAGTATTTCTGCAAACCAAGCTCCAATCCTTGATGTCCTGTCTCAGGAGTCTCCATGCCCTCCTCCTGCTCCCACCCCCTCCAGAAACAAAATACAGGAGTTGGTGGCACAGGTTCTGAGGCAGATGGAGCATTTCTCACTGGGGTTACAGCCCTCTCCTAAAAAATACTCCCTGGATGTGTTCAGGTGGTTCTGAGTGGCAAAGACTTGGCTGCACTTCACCACTTTTTGTTCTGCACCCAGATAGGCATCGGTGGGTTTGGCTCCAGCAGCTCCCATTTATTCCTGTCTGTGCACCTTTGATACCAAATGCTAATTTGCTGCTTTAGCATAAAAATTTGATTACATCTCTCTCCTTATCACAGAGCTGCACGCAGCTCTCGATCAGTTTGGACATGCCCAGTGAGGAGAAAACGCCGATTTTATGGGAAAATGCAAAGCTAAAAGCTGGGACTGCCCGTGTGGGACATCCAGGGAAGCTGTGGAGGGGCTGGAATTGTTCCACAAGCCCCTCTCGTTCAACAGGCAGCCTTTCCACAGCAGGGATCTCTTCAAGAAGGAAAGCTTTGTTAAGGGGAGAAAAATAAAATAATAATGCACCTAAGATGATCTGTTCTCCCCCACAAAAACAGGGCGCAGGTGACGGATTTTCCCTTTGTGCTCAGGAAACACACAAGTCACCTGCTTTAATGCGAATTTAAGCACATTTCAGCTTGAGAATAAAGTAAATTATTCAGCATGCTAATACATGCAACCAACTTGCAAACTGGAATGCCTACTTGAAAGGGTAACTGCTGTTTTTAAATTGGAGAAGGGGCTAGAAGCAGCATTTTAAATTTAAACAGGGGGCAGATTAATTGCCGTTTGATGAAATTAAAAATGCATTTAAAGATCAGATTGTAAACAAGTTGACAGAAGTCAAGAATTTACATAGTTATGAAAGGGCTTTTTTTAATTAGCGTGGAGCTGGTGATTGGGGCCAGATGAAAGTGCTCTGCCCACACCAGACGCTGCCTTTCCCCGCTGCTCTGCTGGGATCACCTACAGAGCTGGGAGCTGCTCCTCTCCACCAGATTCCTGCTCCCTCCCCGAGCCAGGAGGGGCTGGGGCAGCTCCTGCCACAACAAACCTGCAGCAGGAAGCCTGACAGACACCCAGGACAGCTACCAGAGCCAAGCTGGTGCTGGCTGGAATTCCACCTCCGGTGCTGAGATAAGGAAACCACTGGGCACAGACAGAGCTTGAACTCTGTTTGTGAGCTCTCAGACACAATTAAAACACTGAGGGAGAAGGAGAATGGTTTGAAGGCTGCCTGACCAGCAGAGGGAATGGATTATCTGCAGAAGAAGCCAGGGATGGTGTTTAAGGAGGTGGGGGCTGCTTGCAGCACCCCAGGATCTCCTGGCTGTGGGTGCCCTGCACTCTGCACTCCAGGGATAATTCCCTGGGGAAGGGAGCACAGCCTGACTCCTACAACCCCATCAACACAAATTCCAAGAGCCATCCTGATCTGGTTTTGAAAGGAGAGCTAAAAACTTCACCCAGCTATGCCCACGATCCCGTGCTTCCTACAGCTTTGGGAGCTCCACGATGGCCAAGAGCACCAAACCAAGGACGGCTGACTTTGGAGATTTTTCACCCTATGTGTCATTAAAAATGCTGCTATCTAAATAAAAAAGTCATTCCTTTTTCTAGATGTCACATTGTAGCAGAGACTGAAGCCCTAGGGAGGATTCTTATGGCTGAGGAACTTTATTCAGGAGGGGAAGGTGACATTAGAATACAGTAATTATTAAAGGGCTACAGTTTAGCTTCTCCTAACCAGCTCACTCCCCAGGATTTTCCCTCCATGCCTAAACATTCCTGTACCAAATCAGAACAGGGATTAAATGTATCTAAGAGAGAAAGAGATGTGACAGGATTGCTAAGTGCCTTTATATTGGAATTCTAGCTCTAGGAAGGCAAGGCAAGGCACCACCAGCCAGGTATACAAATATGGATCTGGTTCTCTACCTCTTCTATGTCAAACTAACTCCACGGGTACATAAAGTAGCAAAAGCAGAATGCTTAGAAAAGTCAGGCTGGTTTTCAGAAAGCCAGTGCTTACCAAAAAAAAAAAAAAAAAAAAAAAAAGAAGAAAAAAAAAAGAAAAAAAAATTAGTGTATAAAAGTGTTCATGTGAGCATTTCCACGTTATTGCAGAATGTTAAATACAACCTACCAGGAATAGCACTTTCCAGCTTCTAAAATCAGTTAAATATAAAAGTATCTTTACAAAAAATAGGCATATAAGTCTAGCATTCTTTGGAGTTGTTTATGATGGTCTTTTAGAAATAACCTAGCAGTTTATTTCGTGCATCAAAACCATTAATTTTAAACAAGAAAACTATTCCCTGGTTTAGAAACATTTGAAAATTGCTTTTAAAAAAATTGTAGTGCTATTCCTCAGTGTTGCTGTAAAAAGATTTAAGTATAGTAGTGCAATGATTATGAGTATGCAAAACTGCAGTCCAGGTGCACAGAAACAATTGGGATAAATTCAATGGGAAGGACTGGATTCCACCACCATTTCTTTACAAAATTCCCAGATTTCCTTTCAGGAAAAAACCCCAAAAAAACCAAACCTACTATCATTTAAGGCAAATGTTCTCTTTAAAGGCCACTTTAGCTTTCTTCAGGGAAGAAAGGGAATTAAAAAGTTCCCATTTCATGGCTCTCAGTCCATTTTGCATCACTAATCATTGCACTGCTATTCCCCACCCAGAGTTAGGACACTACAGTTTCCATGGACTTGGGCTATGACAGAACAGATTTTTAAGTAAAAATCACCAAAAAGACCTATACAAAACAAAGGCTCTTAACTACCAAAAAGAAAGCCACTTGCAATTTTTAAGGTGAACAGAGGGCAGCTTCCAACTCTGCAGTTTCCTGATGGTAAATCCTGACAATTATTTGTTTGCTGCAACTCAAAATTCAGACAATGCAGGTGTTTAAATCTCCTCAAGCTCTTGAAGACAAAATAAATATCAACTCTGAGCTTTGAGCCCCAGCTCTCAAGCCTGGATTTAAATTTCCCTGATGCTGAGGTCATTCAAATCCGAGGTTCACATTGAGTCCATTCTCAACCATTACCATGACTTCAAATCCAAGAGATTTAAAAAAAAATACAACAAAACAAACCAACAAAACACTGTCAAATATTTTGCAAATGGCTCTTTTGGATACTAAGTTCCCTTCTCTATGTAAATAGGATAGACAAACAGGTACAGTTCAACGTGTCACAGGTATGACGGGTGTGTACAGATCTTCTGGAAAAGCAGTAAATTCCAAAATACATAAATATTCCTTGTACCATACAGTGAGAAAGGATCCTAAACCAATTCCTGGACAAATCATGGACCAAATGTTTACAGAGAAAAGCAGCAGGGGCAAGACAACCCTTCACACTGAAGAATCCAGAGTCACCCCAGCGCAACAGGAACACGACTGCATCGATCATACTCAAAGGCTGCCAGAGGAGGTGAGGAAAAACAAGGCTGTAATTAAGTCTGCAAACTTTAGGTAATTACTGTACCTGGTCTATCCACCGTGACTTGGAGTAACTGCGAGTTCATGCAAAACCCAATTGCTATCTGATATGAAAAGAGCAGTCTGTTAGAAGCATTGTTACGGGATATGCAGGACGTCATCCTTTGCCAGTGCTGATTACTTGGTGAGTCTCTTGGCTACATCACTGTAGGCTATTTCAATCTCCTTGTCTCCAGGACAGGTGTTGGTGAACTCATCCCTGCTGTAAGCATTTGTCAGGTATCTCCAGACCCCTGTCATCTCCTTGGGAATCTCGAAGTTGCGGTATTTTTTGGCCACCACCTTTTGGAACGAAAGAATTACGTTAGGAATTTACATCCTTAACTTCAAAACACTTTTCCAGCCTTGATCGCTCTCTTGTGAAGTTATGCTTCCAACTTGGATGCTTGGAATGACTCCTGAAGTTTCCAGAGGCTGTTCCTGAGGGATGCTCTGGCCCTGGCTGTTCCTCAAGGCTGCTTTCCCCCAGGCTCGGGGGCATTTCCCCTACAGGCTGGCTCGGGGGCATTTCCCCCACAGGCTGGCTCGGGGTTGTCCTCAGCCAGGGAAACTCTTCTGCAGCCAGACAGAAACTGAGCCTGTGGCTCCATCTGCAGTACAGAACTGGCACAGATGACTGCAGGCAGGGAGAGGAATCCAACCACACTGATGTGGGCACATCTGCACTCCTGTGGTTATCCCAGGCTGCCTTTTCCAAGATTCCAACTTGGGTTTTTTATGCAATCCCTTTATTTCCCCACTGTGTCATTTACTTTGTTCTGGAGCAGTTTCCTCTACGGAAGTGAGTGATGCCTTAAGTTTTAGCTGTTATATTTTTTAGACTCTGGGCTGTTTTGGTGAGTAGTTTTGGGTTTCTTATTAAGTACTACTAAGCTCTCTTCACAGAGTAGGGAGAAAAAACAATTCCTTCTCTAGTTTGATACCAAGAACAACTTTCAAGCCCAAGGAAAAAAACAATGGTGAAGTGAGAAGGAAAAACAAGGAGGATGGAGCTTCACAACCTGAAGCTGTAATTGGACAATTAACTCCATGGACCAGGACTTATAAAAGTGTGAGACCTTGTGATCAGTCACCCATTTTGTGCCCATTTTGGGTTCATCTTGGGTGTGGCCCAGCTGGGCTCTGGTGCTGCCCAGGTGTGCCCAGTGAGGCCTTTTAATAAATCCCTGCTTTATCCTTTTGCTCTGTCTAGTCTCTGCTCCAGGTCAGCCTCCAGAAGGGATCATGAGCAGACACCCACTTCAGCCAATACCTGATCCTCACCTTCCTCCTTCCTGTGAGCTCTGCAGCACCCTGAGACCACATGGTCAGTGCAGGGAAATGGGGTTTGGCTCCTGCCATTCAAAACCCGCCCCCAGCCTCACACCTGCACTGAACTCTGCCCAGAGCTCCTGGGAGTGACTCAACCCTTGCACAGTTAACAGCACAGTTAAGCTTACAGGCAACCGAAATCAGCTGGGCTCAGCAATGTCACAAACCATAAATATTTTCTCCTGCATTTTCCCTTGAACCCCCCCAGGTTTTACCTTGACAATGTGCAGTTTGGGCAGCAGGTTGCAGTCGGCCAAGGTCATCTCGTTGCCATCCAGGAACTTGCGGGTGGAGACTGTGATATCCTCCAGGCTGTTCTCATCGATCTCGTCGGGGAGAGGAGAGTTCAGGTACTCATCCAGCTTCTGCAGGGTTTTCAAGAGGCCACGTTCTAAGGCTGCACAGGAAGAGATGATTCCAAACCAAATATTAAACTGAGACTGGGAGCAGATCTGAAATACAAACCCCCCACATCCCTGTGCTGCCCAGAAATGCTGAAGGGTTTGTAATCCTTGGTCAGTGTTTGTGGCCACAGCACTGCTGGAGCTGCCCCTGTGCTCACCTGAACACTGAAACTTGACCAGGATTTCTTTAAATATCCCACATATGCAGGTTATTTAAAAGCTGGCTAATACAGGAGTTTGCACTATTTTAAAATACTGTAACACTGTCCGCAAGCGTTTATTTTTGGTTTAAAAAGTGGCTTATGTCACTTTCTTAAGACTGTACCTAACTAGCTTAAACTGATTAGAATTAAGCTATGCTGGGGTTTATATACATTTAAACATAATCTGTTTAATGTCACATGCTCAGCAAACAGCCCTGACTAAACACACAGCACCCAGGCTGGTATTGGGATGCAGCAGGACACGGAATGCAACAGCAGCTTTGTGGAATGCAGCAGCAGAGGGCAGCACACCCCATAACATCCTCAACTTTATCTCCCAACTGTTTACAAATATTTTGCACCTCTCACTTTGAAATGCAGAAAGGAATCCTGATTCCTTGAGTTTAGTTTTCCATCTAAGTATTTTGAGGATAAAACTGATTTGTACTGAATAACTTAAAGGCCCAGCTGTGAGTTCTTTATCACTTATTGATCCCTCATGTGAAATTTCCTGTTTTCCCTCCACACAGAAAGGTTTTAATCCTTTAATGGAAGTGACACAAACTAGGCTTAGCTCAGAACTCTGAATGGGAGCCCTCAGTCCTAGAGAAGTGAAATAAGAGCAGCGGATGCACAGAAATTCAACTATTGGGGCATGACACAGGCGCTGCCTGAAATTTGCTTCTGGATGTTGAAATATTTATCCCTCATTCAAGAGTTCTGAGTGGCTGTTGCACAGAGAAGATCCAGTGCCAGGGATATTTATGGACCATGCACACCCCACTGAAATTCTGACTGAACTGAAGTTCTCTTTCAAATGCTGAGATCTTTGACATTAAATTTAAATAAAACTTCAATTCATGAAACTCAAGTGTTCACCAAAATGCAGCTATATCTGTTAGGGAGACAATTCCCACAAAGCTGCTCTAAAAAACCCAAGACAGTGAAAGCAGGAGTGCACTGTCCCCCCAGGGACCCACCTTCATTAGCTTCTGGTCTAGAGTTCTTGATAAATGCAGAAAATTTGGCAAATATATCCATTCCAGCAGTGTTGGATTCTGGATGCTTTGGTGAGAGTTTCAGGTACCTGAAAAGCAGCAAGGAGCAGATCTACAGCACATTTAGCAGAACAGTGCTCATTACCTATTAACTAGCAATAAAACAGCACTTTACTACTAATTTATCCTTTTCCAGCCTTGCTTCTGAAGTTTTTTTAGCCAGCACTTCCCAGAGGGACACCAAAGCACACTCCTGCTTTCTCAATCAGAGAAAAATGGTACAAGCAGAGTGTCTGAGGAAGCCAAGGGGGCACATCACACATCTGTAAGCAAAATACAGGGTTTCCCATTTTTATTAACATCAGAGAATTATGGACTCCACATCTTTCAAGAGAAGCCTGAAGTTTTGCCATGCTAAAAAGACAAAACACTTCAGTCTGTTAAAGGCAATGTCTGGATCTGCCTGCCAGCTGAAGAGTAGAAAGCCGAGAGCCTGGAGAAAGTTTGAACACATTAAAACAAACACATTCTCATTATAGTTTAGGGTTAAGTTTTTACAGCAGACTCATCTTCATTTGCATTATTTGGACACAAATGTGCCTGTCACCAAAAGGAAGAGTTTGAAAGTGCAGAAAGGGGTATACAAAGGATAATTTAAAAATAATCTTAAAGAGAAAACAGTTTTTGATATAAAGATGAGGGAGCTGAGGAGAGGAAGGTATGACAAGCAAGAACTATCTTCCATTTTTCAGTTTATTGATGCTGAAGAACATCTTAATTAGGGCAGAAATCCCCTGTGAGAACTGTGCCTGTCTGAGGTGACAAATTATCAGTTTAACACTTACTTGGGTGGGGCCAGAACATCTTCCAGGAACTCTTCAATCTTGTTCACATCTGTTCTCACCTCCCCATTGTAGGTGATGAAGGGTGGGTGAGTGCCTGGAGCCAGATTCTGAAGGTCTGCTGGTTTCCTGGGGTGAGATGCAAAAAAAAGAGTAAGCAGGGGACAAAGTTTCATTGCTACAAACACAAAAGCACTGCTGAGGTTTTCACATCCTCAGTTTTAATCAGACACGACCACTTCTCTTTCTAAAAAAGTGAGTTTACAACAAAACATTTTGAATACACCTGCTAACAATTAATTTAAAACAGTTAAAACCAATTTCCTCCTACCTCTGGCTGTGTTTATTCTCAAACCAATACAATGCTGACTAGAAGAGGGCTATCTGCACACACACCACACAAACATTCTCCCTCTTTTCCCGGCCCTACAGAACAGTTTATATATAGCATAATCTGTGCTAATCCTCCCCCCTCACACAGAGCTGCTCTGGAAAGAAGCAACTCTGCTACAGCCCAGTGTAGAAAGCATTTATTTCGTGCCCAGGGAGTTTGGTTCCAGGCTGGCTGACAGATGCTTGAACATGGTGTTGAAAATTATGCTTCAGTTTCCTCCAGTGAAAAAAGGAATTTACAAACAAGAACAGCACACCTGGAAGAGGAATCCCCACATCAGGATTAGACATGAGAGAAACAGCAAACAGCTGAAATACTCAGCGATTTCTAGCTGTTTCTAACTAACATTTCCCTCAGGCAGAGCAGAGCAGAGCAGCCTGGCCACCACCTCCTGCTGGCCCAGCAACAACAAAAGCTGGCCCAGCTGAAAGCCTGGCCAAGGTAAAGCTGCCCCTTGGCTCCTGTTTGAATAAATCCAGACTGGACCACAACTCTGAACTGGGACTGAGCCTTGTCCAGCATGGCAACGTTCCTGAACCAGCTCCAGGAGTGCAGGAACTGGATTTACTGGAAACTGGAACTGCAGTTCAAGAAATCCTCCTGACACCACCAGACAGGGAAACTAAACTGGTAACATCCACAACCCCAGTCCTGCAGGGGAATAGGAGAAAGCAGCGTGTTCAGGGAGAGCAGCTGGACTCTGAACTGAGCCCAGCTCACAATCTAGCTTGCTTTCCATTTCTTACAAAATTAAGAATCCCTGCCAGAATTTCATGTCCTGCCCACTGCTGCCCCTTTTATAGAGCCATAGTGTGCTTCCTTGTAAGACTGAATGAGAAAAGTGATTTTCATACTTTAAGCCAGAGGATGGAAACCTTATGAATACAGGAATTTAACTCTTTTCAATTTTTAAGCTTCCAAGAAGTTATTTCTCACTAAGAGTTGCTACCACTCTCTCACTTTTAGGATTTCAAGTCTGTCATCGGGTAATGCTTTAAGTAGCTTAACACTTCATTTAAATACAGCTTTGTAACTCCCAACAATTACAGGAAGTCATCGTGGCTCCCTTCCAGTTCCCCATGTTGGCCAGATAAAATTCCTCAAAAGGAATGTTATTTTAAAAACAAACAGGGGCAAGATCACTGGATCTGCAGGAATACTGTCAAAGGCAAGGTTTAGTTCAGAAACTGATTATTCCAAAGAACCAGAGTGCATCTCAGAGCATCCAGTCAGAGCACCTGGATCTTTCAAGGGAAGGAAAGCAGAGATTAAGATCCCACAGCCCAGGCCCAAATGTAACTCAGGGTTTGACTTCCAGTTTGCTGCTCCAGCCAGGAGATTCTAAACAAGCCCTGCTTCAGCACAGCCCTGGGAGCACAAGCACACAGGAACAGAGTACAAATTCCTCTAACAGTCAAACAAGAAGGCAATTAATGTAACAGTGAAGCTTTACTTCAGAGATAAAGCTGGAGAGCTTAAAAAACAAACCAAACCCAAACAAGAACCCCTTCTGTAACCACTCCAAAGAATACCAGGATGGTTTGTGCCTACCCCAGAGTTTCCCAGGGGTTTTGGAGGCAGGGCCACATGAATTATCACTACCCCCAGAGTAAAGGTGTAAACACCTCATAGCTTTGCCACAAACCAGAATAGTAATTAGCATGCAAATTATTTCTTGTAGAGCAGACAAAATCCAGCCCCCAAATGTAACAATACATTTAGAAATGACAGAAATACTGCAATGAGGATCTGAAGAGTCACATGAGGAAAAGTCAGCACTAAAACCCCAGATCCTCAGCAGTATTTCACACTGCTGAAGTTGGATTCACCTCTGAGTAGTCTTTACTATTTAATTTTAATATTTCATAGCATTATTTAAGCTTCGCCTGTCAAAGGCACTGCAAAAACTCCAAATGAAGATGCTGCAAACAGGATTTCAGCACTCAGCTGAAGGCAAGCTGGCCCTGAGTGTTGTTCCAAGCCCAACAAATGGTTTGTGCACTGCAGCTCTGCTCTGGCCTCCAGAACAAGCCAGAGCTCTGAGCACTGAACTGCTGCTGCCCAGAAGGGAAGAATGGAGCCTCTGTGTGCCCAAAGAGTGGCAAGAAATGCCTGATTCCTTGCAGAGGCTGGGCCTGCCCTCCTCCCTTGCCTGTGTGCATTTTCTGTGTGTTGAGAGCAGAGCTGAGAACTGCAGAATGTGCCTTTGTTAGCACAGAGCACTTCTGGAGGGGAAAGCACACAGCAGAGTCAGGCAAAGCAGGCTCACATTTTCCTGTGTCCCAAGCCCCTCACTTGTGAACTTTTGTACCCAACCATGACCTTTTCAGCCTCACAAACACAGAGCTGGCCTTGCTTTGTGCAGCAGTGATGTTATGAGGCAGAGGCAAGCAAAGCCTTTTTTCTGGTTTTGGCCAACAAAATAAAATTCAGTCGTTTCAAACAATTCCTGCTTTGCTCTTCGAGTTTGTGTCTAACAGGAACAAAGAGCAGAGGAGATAATTGGCTTGAATAATGTGCTCATAAAAGTAGTTTCTTGTGGTAATATTAAGGCACCACCTATTATCATTCTGGTAGTGATAACAAGGGGAAACAGCCCCATCTGATATCAAATATCTCCTATTAAGCTCTTAGCTGGATGTGATGTTCTGCCACTGGGTAGTGATCAATGCACGGTGTTAAATTTGCATTTATGGCCACCTAAATAAAGTCTAAAAGGAATTAAGTTGGTACCACTATCTATTCCAAGCTGAATTAGCTTCAGTGATCCTTTGTTTCCTTTCCCAGAGAACCTCTTCAAAACACAACACAAAGGTGGTTTATTTGACCTATTCCCCTGCAGATCTTTAATTTTGTACTTATTTTGTGTTTTCCCCTCCTCAATAGAAAAAAAAAACCCAAAACTGAAAGAAAGCTTTCCTTGTGTAATGAAGGTCAACTTTAAACATCTGCAACCAATTTATACGCTAAAAGTTAGTCTTACTTCCCATTCCCCCTTCCAATTAACTCCAAGTTGCCAAGGGGACACAAAATAAAACCAATTCATCAGGAATATTTGGCATTTTAATGAGACCTAAACTGGTTCAGCAGTAAAAAGCCTTCTAAGCTTAAAATATCTCTGTCCACCTCCTCCTGCTGCCCAGCCCAGTAACTGCAGTAGGTTAAACAACCCCAGCATTAAAGCAAAAGGAAATCCCAAACTCCCAAGAGCTCACCAGCACAAGTTGTGCTCCTGAGTTTGCACAAACCACAGGCAGGGCTCGGTGGAAGATGTGACACATTTGGTTTATGGGGCTGGCAGCACCAATATTTGCAGGGAAATCCCACACTGGCCAGAAAAGTTCTTTGAGCAGCTCCAAAAGCACCCAGAGCTGACAAAAGCTGCTTTCTGCCCCTCACCACACATGGAAGTCTTTAACACTCCTTGCCAGCACTGAAGCAGGGATTTTTAGCTTCAGTGATTTTTAAAACCCAAACAAGTCACCTCCCTACAAAAAAATCACTGGAGGTTAAGTCCAGAGGGGTGATTTCTCCCTCCTGTGTTGGATTCAGTGTAGAACACTGTGTTTCTGTTGGCTTTATTCCTGAAATTCAGGTTTGGAGGCACTGGCAGAGCTGTGACCAACAGTGTTTTCCATCAGTGCTGGGAAAACATGACTTCACACCCAAAGCAAACACAAGGCCCCTGCTGAATTTAGCACTTTCATAAAAAAAAAAATGCCCAGCCTGAGGAAATTAAGACTCCTGGATTCACTTCTCCCTGTTTTTAGCCACCAAGGTACTCATTTCATAAAGGAGCAGTTGCAATTCAGGTGACAGCATCATGACTTATCTGGCTGACACTGAACAAAGGCAGAATAGTCTCCATTTTATTCCTACCCATTTCACTTGGATTTACCTCATGGGCAGGTATTTACATTATTATTCCACAACAACCAAAATGATCTTAAAAATGTTAAGAAAAGAAGGAGGCTGCACATTGTTTGTGACAATTATCCAACCACCAGAAGGTGATTGACTAACAATATCCATTTGTCCCCACTTAAAGGATATTGATGTGAAGTCAGTCAAGAAAGAGCCAATATTGGGTTTTAAAAGACTTTCTCTGAATTTTACAGAAGAGCATCACTGAACAAATTCAAGAGAACTCCCCAGCCCCATTATTTTTGAGTAAACCATCAATGAATGCACCATTTACATTCCAGGTTGCCTCGGTTGTTTATTAAGAGATTTTAACTTCAGAAAAGCAGCCTGGAAGCCATATAAAAAAAGCTCTGTTCCACCAAAGGTGCTGAACTCTTGCTGGCCCAATAAATCAAATATTTCTTACCTCTTCAGGTCCACTGTTGTGACACTGAACACGACTCCCTTCAGCCACAGGATCATGAAGAGTCTCTGGGAGAAGGGACAGTTTCCTATGCTCTCACCATCACTGCCAGCCTGCAGGACAGAACAGAGCATTAACCTGGGTAGGGCTGTGCCACCTCCTCATCTCACAAGCACTGCAACATCTTCAGTTAAACACACACTCAGTACAACTGAAACTGCCACATTTGTGAGGTTTTTGCTTGTCGTGTCCTCTAGCTGCTCAAAAAAAAAAAAAAAAGTTTCAATATTTCAATTAACAGTATTTCAGTTATCTTTGACAATGACAATGCTGCAGCTGCCCTTGGCAGCTGAACATCCTCCTCTGAGCAGCCACACCTTCTGAGGGCACTTTTCCAATGTCAATGCTGTTCTTTGCTCTTTATTATTCTTTTTTCTTTCTTCTCCAAGGCATAGCTAATTAATTGGAGTCATCTTCCAGTTCAGTGCTTCTATCTCTCCCTGTGCAGTGCTCCAGGGAGCCAACTGCAGCCAGGAACTGAGAATTGATTGTACTGCAGGTGTTGTGAGGAAAGACATAACTGTGAGTACATAGAGACTTCACTGACAATTAAATAATATCCCAAAGCCACTTTTTATAGGCAATTTATCAATCAGTCTTTGTCCTAGCACAACAAAGGCCCATTAGAAAGCAGCAGTGAGCTCCCCAGTGATAGCACACATCTCCTCATCGTTCTGACAATGAAGGATGCATTGCTGAGTTGGAAAATTTCAGTTTTTACTGGGCTAGAATGAGGCCCTGGAAACCTTTGTTATAAAATTCAATCCGCTGAGAATTGGTTCAGAACTTAAAGCAGCCACATAGGTCAGATTATCCTGACATGGACTTTGTATTAGATGAGTTTCAATAGATTATTATTATTATTATAGTCCTTCCAAGAGTGATTTTCATCAGTGCAATTCTCAAAGCCTTTCAATTCTTTCATCATCACTGTGAGGAGAATTCAGAAAGATTTTGCAAGTTAAGAAGAATAACAGCAGGATCTCCAAAGCCCAGGAAAATAGAAAGTTTTTCAGTGAAACTATCTTAAATTCAGAAAACTGTTTTGTTTTTGTAAAGTCAGGGGGTCTTTGCAGATGAAGCTGAGTCTCTAACAGTTGTTGAGGATTTATAAATTAATTAATGTTCCTACAGCTAATGGACTCATTTCTGCAAGTGTCCCTCCTGTCAGAGTTTCCAAAGACCTGGCTGGAGATACAGAGTCAGTTTTCTTCAAAGCTTTATTAGTGCCATTAATGAAGACTTGAAAGAGAAAGGAAGTTGTTATTCTGCCATAAATTACAAATTGCCTGCTTTATCTTTGGATAGCAGGGTCAATTTTGCAGCAGATTATTGTTAATGGATTAAACTCTGCCATGTGGCTGCTCAGGAGACTGAATTCTGGAATCATCCAGAAAAAGGATCAACAGAGCCAGTGTGGGCACTGTGCTCTGCTCTCTGTGCCTGTGTGAGGATCCCAGCTCCTGCCTCATCCCACACTCCCACCAACCAGCCCTTTCCATCCAGCTGAGCTTTGCTGGATGTTAATATTTAACCCATCACTGTCCCTGCACACATTTCAGCAATTCCCACCATTTATATCCCTGTGTTTACACTGGAACTGACATTTCTTACAGGTAAATTATAGATTTATGTTCATCTGCTTTTTCTGCTGCCACGTGTCAGATCTGATCAACCTTTGGAAAAAAGGGATTGAAAAACACAACATTGAAAAATACATTTTCCTTAGATGGGAAAAACATCCCATCTAAGGAAAACAAATGTTTTGTACTGCCCAGGGTAATTTATGCTTTGAAGCAGAAATAATTCTTTAATTCAGAACTGATCTGAGTCTTCAAACTTCAAGTAAATCCCCAGTTACACTGCAGTAACAGCACAGGCTGAAATCTTCATCCCATTAAACTTTACTTGGCCCACTGGAATCCAAACCAAAGCTACTTTAAAATCATAGAACTGCACAAAAAGTAGTTTAAAATTTCAGGCATAGCACTGACCTGTGGCTTTCATTAAGGTCCATCCACCTAAGCCAAAATCAAAGTGACCAAAAAGGGTCAAATGCATTTACTTATCCCAAAACTTTCCTTCTCTCCCAACACAACGTTCCAAGTGAACAACCAACCAACAGCATCTGCTGTAGTTTAAGACAGGCTTTGTGGATTATTTGAGCCAGAGGAGGGGATTAGAGCCCAATAACTCTCAGTGCTATGAACAAAGCCCAACAGCCCAAACGGAGGAGCCCAGACTTTTCTGTCTGCAAACGTCTGTCCCATTTCTGCTCCAAAAAGTCCCAAGTTATTCTGAGCACATACTGGAAAAGGAATGCACTCCGAACGCCAAGAAACTTTGGCTCCAGTGCTCTGGAGCCAAGGAATTCTGCTC
Organism: Certhia americana; assembly: GCA_018697195.1. NCBI lineage: Eukaryota > Metazoa > Chordata > Aves > Passeriformes > Certhiidae > Certhia > Certhia americana. The sequence continues at coordinate 13,419,297 of CM031873.1, read as the reverse complement.
TGTAACTGTTTGCCTGAGAGGCCCATTTTGTGTCTGTGTTTGATGCTCCAGCCCCTCTCTCCTCAGGAGCAGCCAGCTCTGGATTCTCCCTCAATCCATGGATTCTCTTCTGAGGGTCACACCTTGGTGGATGCTCCTGCAAGAGCTCCTGGCTCAGATTTTCTCTGCTAGAACAGAGCTGTGCTGGCAGTCAACTCTAAACTTTATATATTACAAGAATATTCTGAAATCTGACCTGATTTGTCATGCAGGGGGTTAATCACAGAATTATTGTTGCTTGTCATTGCCTTGTCTTTGAATTCAGCCATAAAATTCCAGGATATCTTCAGTGTCTAATCCTCATCACCATGAGAGAAAAGCAAATATTGAATGTTGACTTCTTTGCACTAACCTCAGCACAGGTTATCTGTTATTTAACAAGGCTATAGTCATTCTATACTGAGAAGCTTTGGGGTTTTATTTCAAATTCTTTTTAAAACCAGTCTATACCGGTAATATTAGTAATATTACAAATACCTGCAATTAGGGCTAATTTCCAATTCTACCATCACCCACTGAAGGATATATATTCAAAAACCTCACCATATATCTAATTGCACTGAATTTCAGGTTTTCAACTGCAGGGATTAGGACCAGACTGAGGAAAAGTGCCACACCTCTCCCAAAGCAAGGAAACACGGAATTTTTCACTTGTGTTACCCTCTATAAACTGATCTGAATTCAAAAAACTTCTGAAAAGGTGACAAAAAGGACCTTGTTAATTGTCAGACGTGGCACAGGGAAAGCAGAGCACACACCCGCCAGAGCCCTGCTCTCCAGCGTTCTATGAAAACAAATAAAGCTATTTTTAAAGAAACATTAAATAAGAAAGGAAGTTCAAACAAGAATGGGAGAGTTCCAAGGCAGTAACAGAGAGCAGCTGCTCATTGAGAAAGCAGCCTGGTTTATCAGAGCCACACTGAAACTCCTGGCAAGTGCCAGTGCCCAGCCAGGGGTGCAGCCCTTTGGAAAGGGAAAAACCCCAAAAATCCACTAATCCCAGTATCTGCAAGTCTGAGCTTAGCTTGAAAGCCACCTCCTCCCCTTTTCTCTTCCCCTCAGCAGTGATTTCATTCAAGTGAGACTGCTTTTCCAAAAAAACAAAACCCTAGAGAGTACAAGTAATCAAACATCTGTTTGAGTGGCTGAACAAACCAAGGGAAGGGGAAAAAAAAAAAGCATTTAAATTGTGAAATGTTTGTCTTTACAGTTGCATAAAAATTAACCTGTGTGGATTTACCTTAGCAAGGGAGTGCTGAAGTTTACTGGAAGACTAACAAAAAGCCAGACAAGCAAAGAAATAGTAAAATGGCACAAACCCCTTCTTATACAGCACAGATCTGGGAATTCTAGAAATCCTTGGCCCCAAAGATTTCTGCAAAATTGTTTCAAATATTAACCAGTTAAAAGGAGCTCACTACAAGTTTCCCAAAGTGGATCAAATAACTGCAGAAAAATAATAAAGTCAAAGTGCATCTGATGAGCAATGTAATACAGCTCAGTCTCTGCCTGCAAAAATAAAACAAAAGGAAAGGGCAGAACACCAGGAGAACATTTCTTAATTTATCCAAAACTCTCAAGGGAATTTCTGCCAGATGTGACATACCAGAAGTGGTAAAAGAAGTTTGGATGAAGAGGGATAAAGATATTTTAGAATATCTCACAGAATACTTCTCACCAAAGACAACTACTGGAGCTGTCTGACTGCAGCACCAAGGAACTCCTCACTCCCCCAAGCAGGAAATCTGCACTCTGCAAAATCTAAAAGAATAATACTCCAGCCAATAAACAGAGTGGGAGAAAAATGAAAATAAATGAGAGGGTATGTTCAAATTCTGAACTCAGTAATCTTGAAATACGTCTTGAGTTCTAACAATGAAAACCAAACCTGCTGAGAAAACTGCATGAGCAACCCAACATGATGCAAAGCCATTGCCTCAAACCAGCAGATAACAATCAATTTTGCATGTTTAATGAGCAGTAAGCTCATTCCAAAACTGAGTAATTAATAATAATCCTTTAAGGATTACTGTTTTGGGAGGAAATGGTTTAAGGTGAGCTAACAAAGCGACTCAAGTGAAAAACCTGCAGCAATTCCAAGGGCTGAGAGAAAGGAACAGAGCCTACAGAAAGGAGTGGTTTGAGGTTCCACACATGAGAAGGGCCTGGCCAAAATCCTTGGCCCTTTATCTTGCCCAGCTGAACAGACAGAATTCCGTGGTGCTGACTGAGGCTGTTTTCAGATAAGATGTAAAGAATTACACCCATGGAAGGAGTGACAGTAATGGATGGAACAAATACTCCCCACAGTGCCATTATTCCAACTGCTGCCTGTGCCCAGGGATGCTCCGTGCACACTCACTCTGCAAACCAAAGCAGAACTTAAAGGCTCCCAGTGCCTCAAATATTGAGGAATATTGATGTTTTCCTCCTATTAAAAAGCAAAACAAGTGACAAGGTGGCGAGGTGCAGGGCTGGAAAAGCTTATCTGCAATAGTGTGCCACTCCTTGTCACCCTCCCTGAGCTGCAGTTTGAGAAGGGAGTTGGTTTGTGTTTTCAGGGAGCCAGGCAGAGCCAGGCCCTGACTAAATCCAGTTCAACCAGATTTAATCCGAGGGCTGAGTGACAGGGACACTTCCTGCTGTCACCTCTGCCTCTCCAGGACAGGGCACAGCTGGGGCCACGACCTCCAGGGCAGAGCTTTTCCTTGTGCCACCAGGCAGAGCACGGATGAACAGAACATTTCCACATGGGGGTGGCACAAAAATGGGTTTGACGGCCCAAAGAACTTCCCTGCCACAATGAACAAAACCAGGAAAGGTGGGGATTAAGAAATAAAAACCAACAGCATATCCTGCAGAGGGTTCAGGGTATCACAAGGGCCTTTTGAAAGTGAATTTTTAATTTGGTAACACTGTGTGAAGGTAAACTCTCAAGTCACAGCCACCACACCCTGCCCAAATTTAGATCTACTGAACAACTTAGGCCATCACTGCTATTTTAAATGGCCATTCCTTTGAGAAAAACATAGGAAAATGGAAAACAAAAATCAGGTCAGTGCTCACACCTGGAATTCTCTAAGATAATTAGCCTAAGATAATTAGTGTATATTTGCTATATGTTGACTGACATTACCACACCCAGGGCAGAAGCAGCCTGAGTTACCATGGCCTCTCATGGCCCCTTATCACCATTTGCAACCAACCCAAGTCCCACTTCAGCTGAAATGCCTTTAAACTCAAAAAAATACTTCAAAAATCATTAACTCAAGTCCCTGTGTTTACTTGAGATCTGGCTCTTTCAGCAGGGAAAGGAATGTTTGTCAGCCCATCCAAGCTGCCTCTCAAGTCATTACCTTTCTGATAAGTCCCCACTTCCTCACACACTGGGCTGGAAAAGCCACTGACCATTTTAGGAGGATGCTATTTTTAGCCCTGTGATGCTGTTCCCAAGAAAATAATTAGCAGTCTCGTCCTGCACACTTTCCTGCAACTCCTGCTCATCACTGCCCAATTCTCACTGAAGAGCTTTTGGAAAATGTCGTGGGATCCTCATGATATATGGAAGTAAATTCACAGTTCAGCAGAATTTAATTAAGTGCTTCTATTCCTTTAGAGAGCAGGAATTATTCCATGCTCATCCTTGGGGAGAATCAGACAGAGAGGCCCAAACCTGCTTTAAATACAAATCATCATTTTCTTCAGTGAAGACATGAGCTTAATGACAGGAACACAAAACCCTGGGTTTATTGTGGACAGACTCAGGACACTTCCTGCCCTGGCACAGGAAAATCCAATTATTCACTAATGGCAGAGCCTGGCATCTCTGCTGTGGCAATCCCTGGAACAGAGAACTGGTGTTGAACAAACCCCACAGGACCAGCAGGGCCACACTGACTGAAACGAGCTGAGTAAAATCTTGACACAATCTTGCAATATTCAAATAGGAAACTGTCAGCAGACAATTAACTCGGCAGCACTGAGGGGTTTCTTTTATACTGCCTCAAAGTTGCCTTTGGGGCTCTAGCACGTAAGCCTAGAGCAGGAATTGTTCATGACAGTGATTCTCTCTTCCTGGACTTATTAAATTTGCTGAAGTACAGTGTGTGCCTTGGCTACAGCCCAAGAAACCCATTTCCAAACCTCCCCCACCAAATCATGAAGCACCATGTGAGAGGAAAGAACTGCAAACTCTGTCACTGGGGCTTGGAAGAACAGTCAAATCTGTATCTGTGGCATTTCTTCAAATAAACTTCTGACTGTGCATCACTTCCGTGGGACAGGAAAAGACAGAGCTGTGCTGGTGGTATTTTATAACCTCATTTAGAGAGAGATGAGCAGAGAGAACAAGAGCTGCTCCCTGGGCTGCTGCTCCTCCTCCAGGTCATTCCAGCCCAGCTGACTCGGACTCAACCCAGAGGAGTCTCATGTGAAAATCCCAGCCCAAAATGCTCCAGCTGGGAGCTTCAAAGGTTGGTGAAACCCGGGATAAACCCCGAGCTGCCTCAGCCTGGGCTGTGAGCAGCAGGGCCCACAGAAGGAGGTGTCAGTGAAGACACAAACTGCCCGAATTCTCAGCAGCCCCTCAAAAACCAGGGCAGTCCCGTGTTCCCCTGCTAGCAGCACATTCAGAACCCCTGGAGGGGAAAACATCACCTGAGACCAAAAGTGGGACTGGAGTTTCTGTTTCAGAATTTTAAGTCTGGGGAAGGCTCGCTCTGTCTCCGACACAAGCCATGCACAACTAAATTCTGAATTTAATCTGACTGAATTTGCCTCCCCCGGGAGATGGGAGCTGAGTTTCTCCTCTGGGACATGTGTCTTTATCTCCCTGAGCTCCAGAACACCTAATGCAGCACCCTGAAAGGCCACAGAAATCTCCTTTGGCCTGCTTTGATTTTATTTTTAGACAAAACCACGTTAAAAACCCTATTTCCTTTATTTTAGAAAAGCAGCTTGCCAAAGGACAGAGCAGCAAAGTCCAGCCAAAATAGTAAAGCTCCAAGAGAGCCAAAAAAACTCTGAGGCTGGTCCAGTAGCAGTGACTGATCCCATTAGCTCTTCTCGGGAAAATATACAGATATGACTTCACTCCTGGATTACACTCCTATATTTAGTTTATACCTAATATGGAGATTCAGTGTGCACAACTCAGTCATTTCCTTTCCTCGGGTAAGTTCCTTGCCCTTTGTCTGGCCAACAATACAAGGAATAAGTCTGAACTCTCAGAGAATTCCCACACAAAGATGTTTGTAATTAACAGCAGTTTAGCTTATGTTTTTCACTTCAGCAGAAGCAAACACCCTAAAAATCCAGATTGTGCCACAAACGTATTTGACCTGAATTAAAAACCCTAAACCATTCAGAGCAAGATTTTAAAAATTAATTTATATCTTTTTTCCTTTTTTTTTTTTTTTTTTAAGGAAAAGATATTCTAAATAAAGAATTCAAAGCTCCTGAAGTCAAACCTCTATCGAAACTCCTGTGTTTCAACATAAAAATTTTGGGTTTGGGTGTTTTTACTGTTAAAATATGCACAAACTCTTAATGTCACAAGGGAACACCTAGCATCTATTTTAAGACTAAAACTGTATTATTCCACACTGAAGAATATGCAGGAAAAAAAAAACCCAAACCTGATTAGGACAATAAACTGATTGTTACGGGTTATTTACCAAGAACTTTGAAGATAAAAATCAAATTAGATGGATAACAAATACAGATGTAAACTATTTTTCCACGAACCATCCATTTGCAACCAACCACCACCTTAATTAAATTTTGTTGTCTTAGACAAACTAAGTGCCTCCCCTGGCAGACAAAAACCACCTTGTTTTCTCCCACGCTGTCCAGTTCAGGCTTTACAGAACTGCACTGCTCAGTTCACTGGGAAAAGAGAACATCTACCAAAACAAGGCAACAAATCCAATTACTGCCAAGTACAGTTATCCAGTCTTAAAAGTCATTCTTGTGGATTTTTAAGTGGTATTTCCAGCCTGGCCAGAAGCTGGGAATGATGCAGGCACTGTTACAAAAGCTTGCAGGCCTTGTGTTTGTCACATCACAAGAAATGTTTCATTTAAACATAATCTGAACACACACTGGTGAGAAAATAACAGTCCAGGGCTGCTTCTCTTTTTTTTCTTTTTTTTTTTTTTTTTTTTTGTCCTTTTAGCTAATGAACACTTCAAAAAAAATCAAACTTTTGAGTCCAACAGTCGCTTCCCAGAGTACACAGCTTACTGTTTAGCTTGGAGTTCAAGGAATTCCCCAATTAGATTCTTCCAAACACAGATTTCTGGAAGGGACAACTCAGCCTTCAAAAATCCACATCCAGAGAAGCCATGATTTCTCTGCACTCCCCATTCCAAAGCAGACAGGCTTGCTCCTGGAATAAAGAACTCTTTCCATGCCCAAGATGAGGTCAGGATAGCCATGGAAGGAGCAGACAGTGCCATGAGTCACTCCAGGCTGGGAGGGGGATGATTACCAATTTCTCAGCATGCTAATCCTGTCCCAGTGCTGCCCACTGCCAGATTAGCAGGGCCTCCCACCCACTCCCTAAACTGATGGAAGGATTTCTCTTATCTTGTTACTTCTCCACAATCAAGTATCTTTGTGTCCACACAAAACTCTCTTTAAAGAGGATCTCGCTCTCTTTAGACATTTTCACAAGAGTGCTGGTGTTCACAGTGCCCTTCCCTGCTTGGTGAACTCATCACTGCACACTCCCCCTGTCACAGACTGACACACAAAACATCAGGACAAGGACTGGATCCCCTGTATTCATTTATCCCTGACTTTTGGCAGCCTCCAGGCCCCAAAGTTTATCCCACAACGCGTGCTCTGACACACAGGCTTTTCCTTCCACTTCAAGCCCTCAATGCACGCCCTGAGAAATCCCAGCTGGGGAAACTGAGGACAGATTTGTCTCTTGCAGCAGGATCTGTGTTGCAGGAATGTGTCCATGGCATGTGTCCCACGGAAGGAGTGACTCACAAGCACCACTGCCCGTGGCCATGCAGCCCAACCCTCAGCCTGTGAAGGGCCACGAGCTGAAATTTGGCAATTCACACAGTTTTTAGATCCCTCTGAGAGGAAAGAAGGAAAAGTGCTTGAGTGTTAAGACACATTTCAGCTGCAAAGTCAAACACAAGTTCTCCTGACAATCAGAGCTGTCTGGATGTTAATCACTGGGAGGGGGAGAAGGGATGTCAGGAAACACAACTGATACTCAGAAGCAATTCCCGACTGAAGGAAAGCTAACTCATCTGTGTAATCCCTCTGGAAATTATTGCCAAGAGGTTTTACGATTACTTACCAATGATTTGAAAAAAAAAAAAAAAAAAAATTAAAAATTAACATTTACACTTGTATCTCTGTACTTTTAAACAACTCTGTACCAAGAGCACCAGTTCCTGTATCACCAAGCAGACTCAAGTGAAAAAGCCAAGGATGTTTCTGGCTGTGAGGACTTTCCCAGGCAGAATTTAAAGGAATTACAGTTTGCTGGCCAGAGAAGGAAAAAGCCTGATTTATACCCAGTGAGCACAGGATATAACTAAATGGTTACACCTCCGTTTACAAAGGGCTCCTTTACAACACTCCCAAGCAACAACCCTCACATGACATTTTGCTGTCTACACCAAACGTATCAAAGACAGGCTGAGGAGGTTCTCAGCTGCTGAGGTTACATCAAACCCTCCAAGGATGATCTGGTGCATAAGGAGGAGACTTATCTAATAAGATTATCAAGCAATAACCCAGCCAAAGCTATCTCTGAGAAGCAGCCCTGCATATCTCCAGTCCTGTTATTTCCTTGTACTGATGTGCCTTTAAATTGTACAGCTATTTTGTGAATGAAAAAAAAAAAAAAAGAAAACTAAAAATTGCTGACAAAGGAGCTCAGGGATGGTTTGTTATAAACCAATGTACGGAGCTGCAGAGCTCCAGAGTGCCACAGCAGAGCTTACATAAGGGAATGAGCACAGGGTGAGACAAAGGCAGACCTGAATCCTCACAAATCCATCCCGAGGAGCTGCTGCTGCTGGAGATGCTCACATCCCCTTCCTGCCTCAGCCCTAGCACTGCACTGAACAAAACAGACCCCGAGCCCGGAAGACAAACAGTTCACCTGCCAAATCTCTGTTTGGTTCAGATACACAAAACTGGAGACAAGCTTCTGCTACAATCACTGGGAGTGTTTCAGAGTGGGGTATTTATTAAATGTGAAATCACAGCTATTTTTTTTTTTGTACTGACAGTACAATTTAAAGGTAAACAGATAGTAGACTCTAACTGATTTTCAACACAGGCGCCCCATTTCGCAATATCTTATTTGAGAGTTGCCAGAAATCCAAAGTCTGATTAATTAGCAAGTACACACACGTTACCCAGTGGAGAGGGGAGACCTTCCTCACTGGTTCCTTCCATCTGCTCCAACCCCTGCCAGGCCAGTAGAGATACACAGCTCTGAATTTCTCATTTGTGGAGTCTGGTGTTTGTTTCCTTTAACACTGAACTTGTTCCCCTCAATGTCCTCACCTCGGTATTTAGCAGAGGATGCAATCACTGAGTGCCCTCCAGAAAGCCCAGGGCTGAGCTTTGGGCAGCACCATCCTCAGAAACTCCCTGACAGGAACTGCCCAGGCAGTTTTGTAACTCTGCCCTGTTTGTGATTTCCACAGGTGACTGGCTCTATTTGACCAAGTCGCTTCACCGTGTTTTTATTTACAATAAAATTCCACACAGCATCAACTAAAGCGCAGCTATTATTCCAAGTGACCTGTCTGAGCTGCACTCAAATCCCAGAGCTCAAGTTTCTCCGAGCACATTCACCACAATGAAGCCTTCACTGCTCTGAAATGCCACTAGGGCACATAAAAATATTCCTGTTAGACAATGGAAGCCTCCCTAGTTAATAAAACATGGACCAGACGAGGAAACGAAATGAAATCAGATACATCACTGGTTTTGTCCTAATCAGCTCTCAAGAGAAAAGACTCAGAAAATATTTACACTTGGTTTTAAAGAGACCACAGGCAGCCCATCGGCTCTGGAATAAAGAAGCGCTGAAAGTTTTCATTGTGGCACCAAGAAACAGATTCACTACTGTAACAGATTTTCTTACCTAAATACCCCAATCCTGCCCGGAGTTCTCAGGGTCTATGAAAATACAAATTACAGCAGATTGATACATTGTCTTGTAGAAGAAATCCCATCAATTTGCTGGTGACAACCCCCTGAGAGAGTCATTCCTAACTGAACCCAGCCGTGTGCGTTCCTGTGTGCTCCTCCCCACCCCGTGCCCATCCTATTTTGTTACTGATCACAATTTAATAAGGCTCAAACCCCACAGTTTGGGCAAGGAGCCAGACCCTTTCTCCTGCTTCACAGGTTTGTTTCTCAAGCTTTAATCCCTACCTTTGTTTCATCTCAAGTCTGGCTGCTACAATCCTTTGTGCTCAGGTCATGCAGTCACCGCCCCTGGGCTGAGGGCGTTGGGCTGAGAGCTCGAGTTTGGTCCAGGATTTTTTCCACTACCTCTGCCTGAAGAGCTTCCCTGGCTAACAGGACACAGGTAGATCCCAGACACGGCTTGAAAAGTGATTATCTGCATGGAGAAACTCTCAGTAACTTCGGATTTTTTTTTTTCTAGATTGCACCCACCACCACGTGGAAAAACTGCAAGCGAGCATCCCATTCGTAGATGGAAAAAAAATAATCACTAAAATCCAAATTTAGTGCTCCTCTAGACAGACGTTGTTGGTTCTCTTCGATAAATATTTAATATTCTGCTAGCAGCTTCTGAAGCGAGCATCTGAATGAGTCAGAAAACAAGATTTTATTTGCTTGACAAAAACTGTCCTGATAATCCTCAACAGCTTCAATAAAGTGTGGGACAGGCAGCAACACCCAGGTGAAACAACTATTTTGGTCTGGCTGCTGGGGCTGGGGGTTGTCCCTTATCTGAAGGATTTTACAGGAAATAACCTTCACCTGAAGATCATGAAGGCAGGCAAGAATAACTTCTTATTTTAACCTGAACTTTATCCTTAGGGCAGGCAGTGCTCAGCGTGCAGCAGTCATCCATAACAACGGGAAAAGGTTTCCTTGAGGGAAAAAATCCTCCCTGATAACCCTCAAATTTAGCCTTCTTAAACCCATGACAATAAAGAAATGTCAGCTGAAAAGGACAGAAAAATTCCCTGATTTCCCCCTTTCATATCATCTCACACCTTTTTTTGGTCCAATTCTGGTTTAATCAGAATGAACACATCTCTCTCAAAACTATTTTTACAGCTTCTTCCATGCCACTCCTCATGCATGAAATATTCTCTTCAAACACACCCACAAAGCTGATTTCCCTCTGCCCCCAAATCATTCTGCCATCAATCACTGCTCGAAATCGTTTAAAAAAATAAGAAAAATCAGCTTACGAACTTTAGGACAGATGAAGATAAACTGGAATCTTATATTAAAGATCCACGGCTATAAACAATTCAAAGTAATCTGTAAAGTTAATTGCTGCAGTTGTAAGTTTTAGCCTCTACATTAAAAGCCTAAAAATCAGGTCTGGAATCCTCCACTGCAATGCTCTCCCTGGATCCCATTACTGCCACTTGATACTATTATTAAAAAGTATGAAAACAGGAAAAAGTCAAGACTTTTAGAGTATCATTTAAGAAATAAAATCTGTATTTAATAGCTTATTTCCAAAGCTCTAGCTGGAAAATTTCACGTTTGTCATCGTTGCTTTTATACAAAGCAATTCCCAAGCTCCCAGATGAAGAGATCTCTGATTTTCTCACTGCAATTGGAAGAAACTTCATCTGAAGAATTTAAATACTTTTTTTTTGCAGAGGCTTTCATTAAAGGACGTTTAAGCACAGAAAGAGAAGACTGCACGGAGTAATTGGTGTTACTTTTGATACGAAGTAAAAGTAAGATGCTGCATCACCAGAGCCCCGGAGGATGCAAAATATTGCATCATACAGCAATAAATGAATGCAAAACATGTGGAGATACCATACGGTATCTTTGCCAGATAAGGGCAGTACAACACAGGCTCATTCTTCTACTTTGGATAGAAACCTGGTGTTACTTTACATATTCGCTTCCCGTCATAAAAAGTAGACTTTTGAGGCGGGGAGCCAAGAGTAACTCGTGTTTTTGCTGCCTTTTTGCCGCCTTCCTGCGCTTTGCCGGGCACACAATGCCGAGCGAGGCTGATCCATTGTGGCGCTCGGCTCTTCCCTTGTGCCAGCGCTGCTGCCCCGCACCCGCGGCACCCTTCGCTCCGGCACAAAGCACCCGGGGCCGCACTTTTTCCCCCCCCAAAAAAGTGACTTTTGCTTGCGGTCCGCCGGCGCTATCGGCCGCTCCATCTGCGCGCTCTGACTCACCGCGGCTCCCGCACTCCCCTCCCGGCGCCGGGCACACGCCCTCGGCTCCGCTTTTGTGCCCGCACCGCGCCGGGAGCCGCGCCCGCGGGGTGTCCGGAGAGGCTCTCCCCGCCGTGCCGGGCGGAGAGCGGGGTGTGCGGGGAGCGGGGTGTGCGGGGAGCGGGGTGTGCGGGGAGCGGGGTGTGCGGGGAGCGGGGTCTGCGGGGAGCGGGGTCTGCGGGGAGGGGCCCGAGGGAGCCGTGAGGGGACTCGGAGCCTCCCGGGCGGGAAAGCGGAGGCAGGCAGGGAGGGAGGCGGGGGGAGCGCCCAACGGTCGCGGCGCTGGCGCGCTCGGCGCCCAGACGGGACGAGACTCCCCCGCCCCACCTCCCCTCCCCTCCTCTGCCTCCCCTCGGCCGTACCTTGACGAAGAGCTCGATGACGGGCTCCTTGTCGCCTTCCTTCAGCCCGTTGACCGGCACGGACAACGCCATTGCTCTCGCTGCTGCAGCCCCTGCCCCGCCTCGCCCGCCGCTGCCACAGCCGGGACGGCGACGCCGCTCCGCTCCCCTCACCCGCCCTGCGCGCGACTGAGGGCGGCCCCGCCCCGAGCCCGGAGCCCGCCGGGGCCGCGCGGGGTGGGCGTGGCCTCGGGAGGGGGCGGGACAATAACCCAGATGGGGCGTGGTTTCGGTTGAGGGGCGTGGCCTCCCGGAGGGGACAATGATGGGTAGCGCTGAGAGGCGTGGCTTCGCGGAGGGGGCGTGGTCTCGTTGAGGGGCAGCGGGGGGGGCGTGGCCGCCGTGAGGGGAGAGGTCTGAGGGGGCAGCGCCGGCCATGGCGGTCGCCGAGTCCCCTCAGGGACGGGGTTCCTTACGGTCCCCCCCATGTCAGCCGTAGGCGCCCCTGGCGTGAAACACCGCCCGCGACTGGTGCCGTGCTCGGTGACAATGTCTGGGAGAGGCCTTGGCGGGGCCACAGCCCTGTGGGTGCTGCCATCCCCGGGGAGGGGGTCGGGGGTATGCGTCCCCCCCCCCGCCATCGGCTCAGCCCGCCTCACCCTTAAGTGAGAAACTTAAAATCTAGAAACTTCCCCCTCACCGACTCATCACGCCAGAGCAGCACGAACAGCTCCTCTCCTGGCAGGGGGAAAAATCCATCCCAAGAAGCAGTTGAGTCTCCAGCCTAATCTTCCCCTCACTGTTAAGGTCAGGGACTGAGGAGCTGGACAAAAAACTGCGCAGAGGAAACCTCACTTTCCCCGAGCTTTCCACCGAAAGAGCAGAGCCCACGATCACATTTTCCCCATGCGGCTTCACGCCTGTGGAGCCCAGCCCTCGGCGACAGAGCGGCTTTCATGCCTCGGTGCCTCCCGCCCTTGCTCCCAGTCCTGGCTTCCCTTTTGGAAGCACAGACTCTATTTTTAATAGTCTGAGTGAAGCTGCACCTGAGCGTCTCGGCAGAGCCGTTCCCAGGGCAGGCCGGGGCTGTGGCATCCCCCGAGGTGGCACGGAGTGACTTCAATGCCGTCTGTGACCCGGCATGAGGCTCCCTGTAATTTGTACCCAAATGCAGCCCGGGATGGCTCCACATGGAATGGTTACCAACGGAGCGCTCGCTGCTGATAACAAAACCTCCTGTCTCTCCAGGCGTTTACTGCCCTTGGTTCTGCATAACCGGATGTCTTTACGCAAATATCAGCTTTGAATGCCCTTGAATTCATCTGGAGCAGGAAAAACTGCTGCGAGCCCCTCTCCGGAGCTGATAGGGCTGGGCCACCGATGTGACAAAGTCCTTTTCATTGTTATTCCTGCAGCTTCTGGACAGCCCCAGCTCCCCGGGAGCCAGTGGAATATTTGTCTCTGCTTGGTTTAGAGTCCAAGGAATCTCGCTGATTCATGGGGTGGGACAGTCTGGGCTGGAAATCGATGTGTCACTGGAACCGAACTGATGTGGGGCTGTGCAGTCCAGCTCTGGCCAGGAACCTCCCTCAGTAATTACCCGTTAATTAATTGCAGGCTGTACCACGAAGGACATCATCCCACTGTTGTTGTTGTTGTTGGAACGTGGGTTCCAACAGAAGGGAAGGAAAGAAATTTCCCTTAAATGGGGTTGTTCCAGAGACTCCACAAGCATCTGTCTTAGGCTTTGCATTCACTTTTTTTGCATGGCAGAGTGAGAAATTTGCACCAGCTGGGGCCAAATGTGGATTCAGGGACTGGTTTAACAAGGGGCAAAGGAAAGTTGGATCCTCTGCTGGGAAAGGCAGGAGCTGAGTCCTTATTCCAGGCCAAGGAACTCTGAGCCAGGTACTCCCCCCCACGCCAAGGACCAAGCCTCCCTCTCTGCTTCACCATAAAGTTTTAAATCCCAGGGTTTTGTCAAACTTGCAGTACTTCCCAGGGCTCCCCACAGCACAGACCCACCTGCTCGAGAACAGGCAGTGGTTTAGCACAAAGAAACAGCTCTCCCACAAAGGTGGGTGTAGAGCAACAAATTTGAGGTCTGCGAGGCACTCAAGGCCTTTTTATGTTTCCCAGCCCCACAAAGGAGCTGCCAGGGCTGGTTTTTTCCCTCACCACGGCTGAATTTCTGCTCTAACAAAAGCTCTCCCCTGCTGGTATCTCACAGAGCAGCTAATAGCTTATTTCATTTATACCCAGCTACACCAGCCCTGGCTCTGCTTTAATATCTTCTCAATTATTTCACTTTCAGATGACATTTTCCTGGTTTCCAGCTGCCAGCTTAGCAAACCCCTCATGTTCCCCATTCAAGTAAGACCTCTAACAATGCTCTGTCTGAAAGGTCTCAATTCTTTCCTCCTTCAGTAATTGCTGCTTGTATTATACTGGATTTATTTCTTTGTTTTTTATAACACTTAGAATTAATTTGTCCACGCTTTGCATAATAAATCACCAGTGCTCCTAACAATCCATAGGGAAATGAGCATCACCCACCTTTAACAGTGGTAAGGAATGAGTCAGGGAAGTTCAGAGAGTTACTCAAAGCTCAATTTGCACCGAGCCACTGAGTGGGAACAAAGCAAACCTGGCCCCCCGTGTGTGCTCAGTGGGTCACTCCCTCGATATTATTTTATGCTGCATTCAGGAGCTTCGTTCCTATTTGGCAGAGCAGCAAAACAACGTGGGATTTGTTTCACTTCTCCAGCATTTCTGGCCTTTCTGCAGCAGTTTTTCCATCTCAAACTTTCCAAGTGCTTTTGAAACTGAAAGCATCAGATGTTAAAGATATCAAAGCAGGCCCTCTCCTGCCCTGGCTGTGCGTGTTCCTCTGGTGGAATTCGCTGCCACGCTGACCCCAGGGCTCAAAAATGGGCTTTTGTTTCCATGGGGAATTTTTCAGGCATGGGAGGAGCTCATCACGCAGGCCATGTTGTCACTCAGTGGGACACATGTGTGAACATCCCATTTTTTTTTTTTTAAATTCCAATGAAACTGCTGTGAGAAGAAATGCTGAGGAGGTTTGGGAAGGAGAGCACCCAGAGCTGGCTGTGGCTGGAAGCAGGAGCCTGTCCTGACTGTCGGGTTCATCAGAGCTCCTGGAAGCCACACTGGACGCAGCTGGGAGAAGAACCTGCCCAGGGCCACCTATTAAAGGAAAAGCAGGACTGACACACCCTGGTTATAAATACCAGCATTCCCATTCCACAGCTAATTCGGGATCCTGGACTGGGATGCAGCAGCGGAAGTGCAGCCACAGCAGGCTCAGCCCTCGTGTCACAGATGCTCTGCTGAGCTGCTGCCCCCTTAGCACAGTAATCCCAGGAGCTCCGTGTTCCTCCCTCCCATCCAGGCACCGAGAGGGATTTTGGGCTCCATCCATCACCTGCCTCCTGGGAGGGACAAATTTGTTATGGCTCATTCCTCTTTTATTGCCCCTGCGTTGAGCAGAGTTTGGTTTGGAGCTGCTGGGAGGGTGGGAGCCCGCCAGATTTCCAAGGATTGCGGGGGAAATCCAACTTCTGCCGGTGTCAGACTGTTTGCAGTTTGCTGTGATTCCCAACCAGCTGTCCCTGAATGGCTCATTTTCCTCCGGGGTGGCTGCCAAACTTTAGGATTAGCTGCAATGAGCAGCTGAGGACACGCGTGGAGCCGGCCCCAGAGCTCGCAGCTGCCACTGGGGAGAAATGTCTGGAAAACAGCTCTGTGCTGTGGGCTGAGACAGAGGTACAGCAGCACAGGGCACATCCATGGCATTATGTGGGAAGGTGAACTCATCCCACAATTTCTGGGTCACTCCCTCTGTTCCATGATCCATGTTAGCACCGCTCCCAGCACAGAGCTTGGGGAGCTCAATGTTTCTAGGAAATGTTCATCAAGAACTTTTGGTGGTGGTAATTGCACTTGGAGTCACTCAACAACCAGTGGCCTTTCCGTGCTTCTTCCTTTTTTGTTTCCCCTGGTTACTGGCATATGGTCCTTTCCCCAGGGAGCTGGATGGTAATTAATGCATTTTGTGGTTAAATGTTTGGACTCAGCATCTCAGGGCGTGCGAGAAGCAGGGAGGGGACAAAGCAGGCATTGTCTGCAGGTTTCCCTCTGTCGTGGGTCCCCTCCATAGAGACACGGGGGGCAGTTTTTTGGGAATGCTGACACAGGCAGAGTTTTCATCTCACTTCCTTTGGAACATGGGGGAAGTTGAAGTGCTTGTCCCCTCCCTGCCTTTGGAGGTGATATCCGAGGAGGGGGAAAAGGAAAGTTGGCTCCCAGGACCACACAACAGGAGTAATTGAATGCCTGACTCTCCCCTTTCAGCAGGAGGCTGCTGCCTTGCTCTGCCCAGGGTTTCTCGCTGCCCTACTTTCCAAATTCAGATATCAGCCTGTCCTCTGCTGTGAGCATCAGGAAACAAAGATTTGGGCTTCTCCCCTCTGCAGGAAGAGACCTGGAAAGGATAAAGAGGCAGAGATGGTCTGAGTGCTGGGAAACCTTCCCATGGCAGCACTGCGCAGATGCACACACACAAGGAGTCTTTCAATAAAAAACCCAAATCCACTGCATTCCTGGTTTGAAAAGTTATTTGGGAGAGAAAAAAAAAAAAAGGTTTTTGAGCCTGATTAAAATCTATATTTTCCCACCATCATGTATAGAAGTTGTTTGAAAGTAAATAATTTCAGGTATTGGCTGTTTCCTTTTAAGGTTAGTCCCCAGGTGATTGAAACACCTGGGCTGATAAGGAGATTTGGTGATGAAAAAAGCACTACACAACCTGCTTCTCCCAAAATAACAACGCCAGCTTTGCCTGGCTGAGGTTGATTAAGTGGTTAAATCAGCCACACTCCCCTGCAGCAGCAATCAAACAGCACCACTGAGGATTCCTGCTGAATTCCCATCATCCGAAAAGCCTGGAAGTTGCTGGTAGTTGGGGGCTCTCCTAATGAACCCTGCCCATTGTATCCCAGCTGGGATTCAGCTTCTGTCATGGAGCTGAAACAGCAGAAACTCTGTTTGCTGTGGGTTTTTAATGGGCTGCAGGGTCTGAGGGATCTGGGGAAAGCTCCCTGTGTAGGGAAAAGGGAAGCAGCAGCTCCTTCCCAGCTTCCAGCCACGCTCCCCTGGATCTGCAGGGATAATCCAGTCCCAGCAATGATACCAAGATGCTCTGTTTTCTCTCTGAGGGGCAGCCCAACAGCAGAGAGCAGAAGATCCACAAAAAAAAAACAAAACAAGTCCAACACAAAACCTCTTTATCTCCAGGCTGGTCTTGATCCAAAGCTGTGAGTATTAGGGAAAAAATCTTCCCTGTGAGGGTGGGGAGGCCCTGGCACAGGGTGCCCAGAGAAGCTGTGGCTGCCCCTGGATCCCTGGCAGTGTCCAAGGATGAGCAAGCTGGGACAGTGGAAGGTGTCCCTGCCAATGGCAGAGGTGGAACTGGATCATCTTTAAGGTCCCTTCCAGCCCAAACCCTTCCATGATTCTCTGATTCCGTCAGTGCCTGCAGCTGATAATCCATCCCAGTTTAGGGCAGGACTGTCACCTTCACAAATCCAAACCACTTCTGTACAGCTGGGCACCATCTGGAGTTTTCCACCTCTGCTCTGCTCTGCCTGTGGGGTGAAGCTGTGCATCCCAAATCCCCCGAGCTTTCCAGGAGGATTTTTGGGCAAAGTCCACATTTGGGATGAGTGACATTCATCCCAAGGAACAAAGGGAACGCCTCTCCCAGAGCCACCCTGCCCAGGACTGATGGCGTAAATGCTGATCTGACTCAAGCAGTGACATGATGAATGTGGGGTTTATTTCCTCCTACCTGAGTCACACTGGAAGAAGCCAGATTTTTTTCCAAGTACTCAGGAAAGAAAGGGAATCGTGGGCAGGACAAGAGGCCAAGATCTCGCAGTTCTACCAGGATTTAGAAATAATCTTTCTGATAAAATTATTTGCATTGCAGTAGCACGTAGAGTGCTCCAGCTCTCCAAACACAGGGACAGAAACTCCTCCACCTTCTCCAAACCTCGCAGCCTGAGGCACTGCCAAGGGAATGACATCCCAAATCCCTGAGATACCCACAGCAGACAGGGAACTGAACCCAAACCTCCTGAGTCACTGGCTCAAAAGGCAGCTGCGGTCCCCAGCAAAGCCACTGTGCCCTGCAGATGGGCACAACAATCCTGCAGGGCAGGCACAAATAATTCCCAAATCTTCCCATCTCCCTGCTCCTTATCTGCAGTACAAGCTCGACCTGCTCAGGCTGAAATTCTGGTATTTCAGATCATCGGGTACTTGCTTTTGCAATTTTAATTATCACCTCTTTACCCCGGTGGTTTGTCTGTGTAATGATTGCTGTAAGGCTCTTCGGGCTCCTACTGAGCTACCATAAGAGCTGGTTAGAGCCAAAAACTGAGGCACAAACCCGGTAGAGATAATTGAGGACTGGAGCCACCCCTCCGTCCCCCACCCAGCCAGGGATGTCCAGCCAGGCTCTCAGGGCATCTCTCTGAGCACCAAGGCTGTGGAGATTTTCTCTTTTCAATCCCTTGCTTTTATCCCAGATGATCAGTGCAGGAACGTGGGCAATGGGATGGAAAGGGGAGGAATTGTCACTGAGGGGGTTAAACCACGGGCAGCTGCTTTTCTAACCCTGCCCTGATCAGCTGTGCAAGAGGTTCTGTGATTCAGGTTTCTTTCACAGATTTAAAACTCATTCCAGATAAGCAAATGAGCAATTAGCAGAGTGCTGCATCTGTGATGTCATTAAAATTCAAATGGTACCCTGGCTGCTCATTAATAGTGGGATGTGCAGTTGGAGAGGATAAACCCAAATCCTCTCTCCACAGCCCCCTTCTCCCGGGGGTTGGGACCAGCAGGGCCAGCCCCTCCTGGGCTCCTGCACAGCACAGTGGCCTCTGAGCTGCTGAAGAATCTCGGCTGTCAGCACACAATGTTCATCACATGAGCTTCATCAAGCCCTTTATCGACAGGAATCTCTATGACATCACCGGGAGTGCTGAGGGGACACTGAGGCAGGGGGGGGATCCCACGAGGATTCCCACAGTACGTCAGCATTCCCAGCTCGGCCCCTCCTCGCCCAAAATCCCCCCCCGAGAAGGGCAGGGAGCAGGGCCTGGCTGAACATCGGCTGCAGGGCTGGGGGCTGGAGGAAGGAAGGGAGCTGGAGAGGGGCCAGAGCCCCACAGGCAACGCAGCTGGTCTCGGACAGGCTCTGAGCAGCAAAACCTCGGGGCTGCAGCAGCTCCTGCAGCAGCTCCAGTGCAGGATGGAGACCCTGGGGGTGCAGTGGCTGGAAGGTTTGATCCCCTTGGGACGGGGGAAGGTTTTTATCCAGTGGAGAAATTCACCCTGTGGCCAGCTGGGAACCCACAGGGCACAGGCAGCCGTGGAGATCAATCAACCCCAGGGCTCTCCCTCAGAACGTGTGGATTTCTCCCTTTTCACACAGCTCCCTTCACTTATCTCTGTCCTGGATAACAGCAGGTGTCCACTTTCCCTGTCTGGAAAGAAGAGTGGAACTGAAAGTGGAGTCTGCCTGCAGCCACAGGGACGGCTCCCTTTATCCTCCCCCATAAATAATAGAAGATTCATTCACAGGCTTGTAATAGATTAAAAATAAATAAATAAAAAAGAGCTCAATTTTGTTTTGCCAATCATGCACTTAATGTAATTTTCCCTTCTCATCCCCTTGTGCCGGTGCCTGTGGACTCACAAAGGTTTTAATAAGCTGGAAAGGTGCCAAACCATTTCTGTCTCATTAAAAAAATATCAGCACGGTGACAAAGGTAATTTTTTTCACGTCAGTAGTCAAATCCACTTGCTGAATTAAAATCCAGCTGACGGGGAGACTATCAATTTTTAATGGGAGCTTCCTCCCTCCTGGAGAGGGGAAACCCAGGGGGGTTGCTCTTAAAAAGGATCCACATTTCTCACAACTGTTCTACCAGCTTTGGTTTCGTCTGAAGCTTGAGTTTTAAAGCCTGAACGAGGAATTACAAAAAGCCCAGCCAGGTAAAAAACCTCCTGAGAACTTCCCAGGCTGTGTCCCTGCAGACATCCCCTTCTCCCACCGCCTGTGTGGGGCAGGGGCTGGACCCCAGGGAGGCAGCCGAGCTTTGTGCACCTGGGGACAGCCCGGAGCAGGACACGGCCTTGGCACAGCTCAGGGGTGGGGACAGAACCCAGAGGAAGGTCTGGGAGAGCAGATAAGGACCGCACGTGCTCTGGAGAGTCCGGCCCCTCACGCTGACCCTCCTCTCCAGGGGCCATTCCCCAGCTGACGTCGGCAGCAGAATTCCATTTATTTCATAGCCACAACAATTTACACGAGTGCAGCTCTGCCCCTGGACTGAACACAAAGCCTCTGTGGGGGAACCGAACAATTCCCTACAATTCCCTTCCCCCAGCGCTGCTTTCCCAGGACAGCTGTTTTCCGTATTTTCTTTTCAGTGAAACAGAAGGATCCTGAACTTCCCAGGGACTCGGAGCATCATCCCCCTCTACGCCCGGATCAGCACAAGGACCAGCAACCTGAGCTCTCCAGGATCTGCCGGACAAGGTGGTTCTCTGCTGCCCCGGGATTTCACAGCTCGATGCAGGAGCAGCCCCGCTGCCCCGGCCCCTGCCCGAGGTTCGGCGCACAAAGCCCGCATTGACTCCCGGAGCTGCCCCGGGGCGGCCGCATCCTGCCTTTGTGTGGGAGGAAGGACGCTCCGGACCCCACATCCCTCCTGCCTTCAGCTCCTCGGCACGGGGAAGCAGATGTGGGAGTTCAGAAGGATTCCTGACCTCTGTGTCAAGTCCTACACCTGGTCCTGGGAGGTGTTCACCACACAATTCCCGACAGATTGATCCCGAATGAGAAACCCCCACATTCTTACAGAATCTGCCACAACACGAACGCTGAAGTTAATGAATGATTTGGTGATTAAAACACTTCGTGCTGCAGGCTCAGTTCTCTCCCCCGCAGCAAATCCCGACCCGTGGGGAGCTGTGCTCCCTGCACTGACCCCACATCCCCCTCACTGACCCCAGCCCCGCTTTGGGAGCCAGCACGTTTCCTCCTGCAGCGCTGATTTTTAGGATTATCCAACCCCCAAAACAGGCTGGGCACAAACCCGAAGCACGGCACAAATGAGTGCGGGTGGCCCCGCGGCTGCGTCACCGTGAGTCACCCCCGCTCCAGTGCCGGCTTCACCCAGCCGGGCTGGGGCTCGGAGCTGCCTCACCTGCCTCGGGAGCTGGCCGGCTCCCATTAAAAAATCCGACACTCCCAGCTAAGGAAGAATTTCGCAGCGTTTTCTCTCCCTGGGAGATGGGCTGGAGCCACACAACTCCCGTTCAATGCTCGGGTACCAGCAAACCCACCCCGAGGAGGCACTTTGTGGTTCTTGATTTTAAATAAAAGATTGTGAAAAAGGAAGAAAATTCCAAACCCTCCTTTCCAGCTCTGTGACAAACTGTGATCCTCATATCCCTTCAGGAACAGCTTCCAGTCCATCCCCAGCCTGGTGAGATAGAGCCAAAGCCACTTGGGGATGTTTAGGTACAAACCTGCTGTGAGAACCCCTCTGAACATCATCTCCCTCTCTGTATATTGGTTGTTCTCCTACTTTAAGAGCAATTAAAATTAACCCCACTTTTCCCAGCATTCTTCCCAAGGCTTAATCTACACTCAGGATGGGACATATGAAAAATTCACCACGTATCTGCCTGCCTGCCTCCAGCCACCAAGGAAGCAAACACAAACCATCACAAGTGGCCCAGAAGATCTTTAACCGTGCTGAATGTTCCCTGAGCTCTGCTCACAAGTCAGAACTAAATCCTGAACAAGTGATAACCAAGCCAAGCAGTTCTTCCCCCCAGAACAAATGCAGGGCTGCAGAACAGCTGAGCTCGAGTGCCACACAGCAGGAAGGAGTCCAGCTCCTGCTGGACTTTCAGCAGGGACTATCTGATCCCTGAGCCAGAGGGAGCCCAGATAAGAGTGGCTGGTACAGGACATCCCCTGCCTCCAGCCAGCAGGGAGGAACCATCCACAGCTGTTGTTTCACACCCAGCTGAAGGGACTCCAGCCTCTTTGAACTCATTCAGGATTGCTGCATAAAGTTCAAAAGTCAAACTGCTGACTAGTCTGGGAATACACAACTCCCTATCCCATTGTGCTGAGATTCAATAATCTTTTTTATTATCCTGGAAGAGATATAATTACTTCCAATAGTCAGTTATTGCAATGAGTAAGACCTGATTTAAGAGAAACACCATTCCATTGAATTGTCAGTGTTTGGAGACTTTGGTGACATCCACAGTGGACTTCAAACAGACAAATCAAGGGTTTATGAGATGATCTTGTACCAAATCATAAGTTATGACACACAACAGCTGGAATGGAACTCCACCAAAATACAGCTGTGCCCTGCTGAGCTGCTCCTCCCAGAGCTGCTTTTACACCAACACACAGAGATTTGGAGTTTGGGGTTGCAGCAATGAAGTCAGCGTGCAGAACTGCTCCTCCAAGCCTAGGTCCCTCCCTGCAGTCCTCACTGCTCATGGATTTGTGTCAGGTGGGGGAGGTTTTGGGATGGCTCCCAGCACAGAACTCTGCCCTGGTGCTGGGATTTATCCTTGGGCTGCCAGGGAGCAGCAGCAGAACAGTTCTGTGTCCTGGGGCAATTCAGGGTAAATCCCTCGGCTCAGGAAGCTCCACGCAGCATGCCCAGGCAAATTGCCAAAGTCACACAAGTGGAAAAATTTAACAATCCAGCCCCGAGTTTCTATAAACTTGGAACTGTTGCACACACACACCTGCCATTGTTCCACCTGTTGACACAACAAACACATCTTTCTTCAGAAGCAGCTACAGAGACTGACCTGTGACTCACCTCAGCCTCACACTCACTCCTGAGGACTCAGCTCCATTTCAATTACACAGCCCAATTAAACTCTTGGTGGAGTTGGATACAATTACTGCAGCAAGTCCCTTACCTAGACCCTATGTCTGCAACTTCAGGAGGATGGCCTGGGTCAAGAAGCCAAAATTCAGCATGAGCAGATCCAGGATAAAAAGAAGTGAGATCCAGGTAGCTCCTGCCTCACCACACCAGGAACCCGAAGGCTCATTTCTGAACTACAAATACAAGGATTTAAAAAGAGAGAGAAGAGGTTAAGCAAGAAGATGGGATGGAGAAGGGATCAGACAAGTTAGGGTTTGGGTGAGGGGAGCTCAATCAGAGGATCAGAAGAGAATTCAGTGGTGTCATGAACAGCAGAGACACAGATGGAACCCAGCCCAGCAGAGATTCTGTGCTAAAAAGGTTGGTGCAAGAGCAGGGACAGCTCAGGAGAGAGGGGTCATTATCCCGATTGGTATTTAAATGAAATGTTAGTCCTTGAATGGGTAAGTAGGAAGGAATTAAAATACTAAGCTAAACACAATTTAGAAGTTATATTCTTTTTAAACACTGCATTTAATTGCTCTTTTTACACCATTCTTTATGGATAGGTGAAGACAAGAGGCAGAGGGAACACCAAGAATAGAAACTCCAAAGGAGATGGAAAGGTGGAGGGAAGGCCTGGCCCATCCAAACCCAGCAGAGGTTCTTTATCAGTACTGGAGGCAGGAGAGGGAAATAGGTGTGAGGGAAGATAAGCAGTGACTCAAGTCCTGAATGTATTTAAAGAACTTCTATTAGTGCTAAGATTAAAAGGCACCCAGAGGTCAGCAAACCCGACTGGAAGCAAGATTGGGATGATAAAAGAGGAGGCATTAAACCCTGGGGAGATGCTCCCCCGGGACATCCAGGGAAAATCCAAGTGAATGCGAATCAGCACGTCCCAAGTTCAGGCCTGTGGCTCCACAAGCACCAAATTCACCCAGATGGACTCTGAAAAATGTTTCGGTCCAGAGGTTTCTTGGAATTTATCACACACATTTTAGTAACAGGTGATCCTCAGCACTGCAGCTGCTGGAGGAGGTTTACAAGCACTTGAGCCCACAACATTCACGTGAAGAAATGAAAGATTCAGCAGAGGGAGTGAAGGAGGAGCTGCTCTGAAACCTCCCAGCCCAGGCAGGACTTGGAGCAGCCCTGCCTCAGGTTAAACCCTGCACAAGGGCAAGGGAAGATTGATCAATCTCCACACTTCACTGTGTACATCACAGCAACTGCAGCTGCAGCACAAAGAATTCAAAAGCACCTTCCAGAGGAACCTCAGGCTTCAGAACTGAGCTGATTGCAGAAACACAGCTGGAGTGTTTACAAGAACTGCACAGCAGCAACCCAGCAAGTTTCCAGTGTGACTAAAAAGGTGTTGGAACTGGATGGTTTGTAAGGTCCCTTCCAACACAACCCACTCTGATTCCAAGATTACGGAAAGGCAGGGAGCCCCCAGGATTCCTCAGATGAGCTCTCACACCACTGCAGCTCCTTCTCCAAGTTAATCAAACCCGCTGCTCAATTTTTGCAGGGTCCTGAAACACTTGATTTGCTCTGACCAGCAATTTTCACAGCAAATATTGAGTTTGAGCTTCTCCATCCTCTCAGAGCACTGCCCAGGTAAGGCTGTTTGACTCCTGCTTGGCAAGAACTCCACAGGAGCATCACTAATTAAAGGGCTTCTCCTGCTCTGACAGGCCACTTAAAAGCCCCAATTTTTCCAGAGCCAGCACAGTGGATCAAATTCTTTCTCATCTCTCAGCAGTCATTAACTCTGCACAAAACAAAGCTGATTAGCAAATGTAAACGTCCAGATAAAAATAGCCCAACATCTGTTTAAATTTAGAAATTTATTTTGTTTAATCCACAAGCTTTATATAGCTTTAGTTAAAAAAACAAAAACAAAGAACAGTGAAAACATGACAATATCCAAAGTTCAGGTTCCTCTACACTTTCAAAGAACACAGCTCTGAAAGTTGCTCAGACCATTCCGAAGAACCGTAACGAGACAAGATTTATGAATGGGGCAACGACAGCTCACAAACAAAATTTATGGAACTGAAGGAATTATTTTTTTTTTTTTTTCTGGGACTGCTGATCATGGAAACTGCCCTTTAAAAAAAGAACATAAAAATACAAATGAAATTCCAGTGTTCCAAATCAACATGTTACATCAATATAAACCCACAGTGTCCTGGTAAACAACATGCTTTCATTTATGTACCACTCTAAATTGCTATTCTTGATTGGCTTTAATGGAGACTATACAGGCAACAGTAGAAAGCATTAAAATAGAGATGTAATTCCTTGAATTCTGCAGTGGTTTTACTCCTGGGCAAGCCTACAAACCACAAAGGTTAGTAGCATCATGTAAGTGATACAAAAGAAGTCAAATGAGACCCTCACAAATTCTGCTCAAGGCTCTGTTGGATTTCAAAGTAACGAGGGAACTGACGTCATGTTTCAAACCTCCAAAACAAATTCCTACTGCTTCTAAAAAGTCTCACTCTAAATGAAGTTATGCTGTCAATGAAAGAATGTCACTAGTACACTGTGGACACCTTTTGTAATGTAAATCCATGCCCTTTGTACATGGTGAACCTCAACCTAGCAATTATTACAACAAATGTTATATTCTAAAGCTCAAACACATTTAGCAATTTGAAATTGAATTCTGAGTACAAACCAAATAAAATGTACATTATATCAAAGGGTTGGCCTAGGAGGGGGGGGACACCTGCGCCTTCCTCATGGACCTCAGCGCCTTCTCCCGCAGGTGCTTTTCTAGGTCATCCAGGTTGTCCTCGGGTTCACTTTCTGTCTCCTTCAAACAAACACAAAGACTTGCTTCAAACACCCCAGGCCCAGCCAGGGGCTGAGCCTCCCCAGCACTGAAATCCCCCCCATGGAATCACCCTTCCCAAATCCCACTGTGGAATTAGGCACCAGCAGAGCAGTGCACACCCCACCCTGTTTGCTCACACTGGGCCTCTACAAAATTCCCAATTCTCACCTTTTTGGGTTCTGTCTCTGCTTCCTGGTCTCCCTGTGCTGAGGTGGTGTCAGCTGCAGCCACAGCAGCAGCTGCTGCAGTTGCTGCTGCCTTCTCCTTCTTATGCTTTTTGTGTTTCTTGTGCTTTTTATCCTTTTTATGCTTCTTATCCTTCTTTTTCTTCTTCTTCTTGCCACCACCTTCTTGATCTGAATTCTGTAATAAATAATTCCGTAGATGTTACAACTCATCTCTAAGGCTTCAAACTTCTCTGGCAAAGAATGGAACTGCCCCTGGGAAACACCTCAGAAGTAGAGGTGAAGATACCAAACAATCTGTTCTCTTCCCACTGGGAATACTCTGAGTTTGCACATAGAACACTGAACATAAATAAGCCCCCCTCACTTTGCAGACCACAAAACTCATGTGCACTCATGAAATGGGACAGACTGTTTCCCAGAACTCTGATTTTCTATATAACACATTTTCTTCCATTTTCTTGGAGATGCTAAGCTTGAAAAACTTACGTTACTAATTGTTTTTAGAATTTTAACCATGAAGAAAGACCCCAAGTTTTCCCTGCCATGAATAACCCTGAGGCTGCTCAGCAGCTCAGCCTTCCCAACCAGAGCCTAGAACCCAAAGCAGTGCTGCTTTACGAGCAGACAAATACCCTGGCAGGTGATGGGCTCTGAGTTGGGCTCTTGGCCTTTTTTGCAGGTGACCAGTTTGCAGAAGGAGAGCGAGACCGGGCAGGAGATGCAGGTCCTGGGTGTTTTTTGGGAGCTGTCTCAGGTGACCCTGACGCAGACCGGGACGAGGACACGCGCCGGGGGCTGGGGGTGGAAGCCCTGGGGAACACAAGAGTCACAATCAGAGGTGAGACACAAAACAAGGGAGTATCAACACAAGAACCAAATGAATACCTGTGCTTTAATTTGGTCAAGTTGCATTTAGAAGATTGAAATTGATTTAGAAAAAAAGAAATGGATTAATTGCTTTGTTGATGTGACAAAAAAGGCAAAGCAATCCAACATCAGAGTGGATCCATAATGCAGGGGGATAATGCAGCCTGCCTGAAAAGCTGTTAAACAACCCTGCTGCTGCTCAGCAATGATTGCTGCCTTTCTGGTTTAACTAAGTTATAATCACATTAAAAGTCAATTTTAAAAAGTCAAGCTACTTAATTGTGCAAGGCTTTCCATTCAGCTACATTTTCCTTCTGAAAAAATTCAGAAGCCAGCACCACACTTTCACTGTCTGCTCAGAAAAGCAGCATCTCACTAAAGATGGAAATACTTCCAGTTTTAGCAGTTTATCATGAATAGCCACTTATGGAACTCTTCTGAGCTAATGAGAAGTGCTGGTCCCCTCCCACAGTTAGGTTTAAAGGTAAGTTAGATTTTCTTTACAGCCAGCTATTAAAGGGAAGGGTCTGTGAAGACCTCGTGGCAGCATTCTAGGGTCTTATAAAAAGGAGGGAGAGGGCTTTTTATGCAGGCAGCACAAGGGGGATTGGCTTCCCACTGCCAGAGGGCAGGGTGAGATGGAATATTGGGAAAAAATCCTTCCCTGTGAGGGTGGGCAGGCCCAGCACAGGGTGTCCAGAGAAGCTGAGGCTTCCCCTGGAGTATCCAAGGCCAGGCTGGACAGGGCTGGGAGCCACCTGAGACTGTGGAAGGTGTCCCTGCCCATGGCAGGGGTGACACTGGATTAGCTTTAACGTCCTGTCCCACCCAAACCATTCTGGGATTCCTTAACTGCTTTCACCGCATTACAACTAAACAACAACCCCTCCTCAAACCCAAAGCATACAAGATAGTTTTTTTACTTTGTTTTCTTGGGTTCTGGTGTTCTGGACACCCTCCTGATGGGCCTGCTGCTGGGTGAGGGTGACTGCCTCCTCTGCGGCGATGCCGACGCTCCCCGGCGTGGCGGCGCAGGGCTGGAGGAGGGGTGGGAAGCTCGAGGCCGTGGTGAAGGTGAATGCCTTTTGTTTTGTGGTGGAGAACGTGTTTCCCTGTTGGATCTGCTGGGAGGAGAGCCCTTCCTGTGCTTGGAAGATACGGAAGGCGAGCGCCGCTTAGCAGTAGGGGAGCTCCTCTGTTTTGGCGGTGGGGAGTGGGAGACTCTGCGCTTGGACTGGGGGGAAGGGGAGGCCCTCCTTTTGGGAGGGGGAGGAGGAGAAGCTGTTCTCCTCTTGGGAGGGGGAGATGGGGAATATCGCCTCTGGATCGGGGGGGAGTATCTCCGTGGAGAGGGAGAACGTCTGCGCGGGGGTGGTGATGGAGACCTGCAAAGAGAACAAATGTTCAGGGACCAGCCAGGAATGGCAATCAGTCAGCAGTGCCCTGCAGTGCACCCAAAGAGGGGGAAAAGGACTCTAGAGTCCTTTGAACTTCTCAAAATTTTAACCAAAATTCTTTAGAAGTTCTAAGAGTTTTAAATAAAACTCTTTAAAAGTTGTTATCCAGGAAGGCAGTGGTTGTCCCATCCCTGGAAGTATCCAAGACCAGGTTGGACAAGGCTTGGAGCAACCTGGGTTAGAAGGTGTCCCTGTCCATGGCATAGGGTGGCACTGGATGACCTTTAAGATCCCTCCCAACCCAACCCATCCCACGGTTCTGACTGGGATTCAGAATTTACAGCAGCAACCCAATGACATCCAGGCCATGCACCCACCACACCCAACCTCACCAGCACAACGCAGCCCCCCTCAGCTTCCCAGCACAGCAACTGGGAGCAGGGCCCTGTTCCCATGCCCAGAGGATGTCCCCAAGGCCAGAGCAGGCAGGGCATGCCCGTGTACCTTCGGCGAGGCGGGGACGGGGAGCGGCGGCGCCGGGGCGGGGGCGCCGGGGATGGGGAGCGGCGCCGGCGCGCGGGGGGCGGTGAGGGGCTCCTCCTCCTCCTGCTGCAGAAAACAGGCACTGATCAGGAACCTGCCAGCTGAGCCACGAGCTGCTCTCTGCTCTGCTTTCACTACACAAAATCTGCTCCTTCGTGCACCTTAGAATGGAATTTACTGGGAGCACTAATGGAAAGAAATGTAATTAAAACTTTCTGGAGAGTGTGAAATGATGAATGTCCGACTGTGACCCTGAGCCCACCAC
>CM031873.1:13383716-13390352 GCA_018697195.1 Certhia americana | reverse complement strand
CCCTGAGCCCACCACAGTGTCTGACTGTGACCCTGAGCCCACCACAGGTGTCTGACTGTGACCCTGAGCCCACCACAGGTGTCTGACTGTGACCCTGAGCCCACCACAGGTGTCTGACTGTGACCCTGAGTCCACCATCACTGTCTGACTGTGACCCTGAGCCCACCATCACTGTGACCCTGAGCCCACCATCACTGTCTGACTGTGACCCTGAGTCCACTACATCAGCCAGGACACAATTCCACACCTGCACAACCTGATCCATCAGCACCTTGTAGCCAGAGAAAGACCAAAAGATTGGAATAAGTGATGGATTATGTGCTGATTTTGCCTTGGGTGGAGTTAATTTTCTTCACAGTGTGAAACTGTGCTCCATCTGAAACCCAAATTTATTTATTTATTGAAATGCAGTAAAAAACCCCAGAGTGGCTGCTAAACTGTGACTCTCTAGATTAAAACTGTTCACCAAATGAGCCATTTTCTGCTTTGAGGGTTTAAAAAGGACTTCTGGAAGAGAGGTTTTTAATCCAACACATGCTTGCATAGAATTTTAAAGGAGAGGAATATTAGTAAAGTGAAATATTCCTTTTTTTAAAAAAAGCAATTAAGATAGAATTACTGGATAAGGGAAAAATGAGAGCAATTAAAAAGCAAAGCAGCTCATTTACATGAAGTGAGATTTGATTTCAAATATGCTGGGTATTGTTCTCCAAGGCAATGAGACACACTTTTATAGATAAGAGCTTGCTCCAAAATACAATGTTCTTTTATGATCTAAAAAACCCCCAGCCTTCAAATGTACTATCTGTCCTAATTAAGCATGTATTTATGCAACAGGCAGTTCGTGAATTCAGTGTGTTGCAAAACAAGATCAAAGCCTTTGAATCCCAACCTATTTTCCATAGAAATGTTTGACAAGATCCATAATTAGGAAGGTCTGCATTGGTGAGGGAGTCATCCTTATCTCCTACATCATGATGTGTGCTGTATCTGCTAGCTAGGGCTTAATTACAGCCTGCTCAAGGGTCATTACATCCAATTAATAAACCCATCAAGCTTCCTGCACCTTTCCTATTCCTAAATCAACACAGAGCAAAAAAGTATAACAAATAAAAAAGTTATTGAGCTTTCACTGATTGTCTACTTCCAGTAATCCCAAGTATCTCATGAACTGAGGAATAAGAGTTTTGAAAACTCCAATCATCTCTGACCCAGAAGATCAAGATCTTAATTGCTTGTTGCAAGCGTGCAGGAGGGTTTGAGTCAGTGGCAGCAGGAATCCAGCACAGCTCACCCAAAGCTGCGTGTCCCTGAGGAACACAAGTGTTCAGCTGCTTTCAGGTGCCAGTGAGATGTAATAACATCTAAGTTATGGATGTCACAGGCTGATGTGAATTAACAAGAGGTGGGTGAGCAGTGAGGGACACAGAGCAGGTGCTGTTCCTTCTCTTTTTGCCCCTGAAATGGTTCCAGGACCAACACACGAAGGAGCACATCAGTCTGAATTTCCCTCACCGTGAGTGTGCAAATCTAAAGCACAAAGGATGGCAAATACTTATCCATGCCAAAATAAATGACAGCCTGTTTAAGAGATGAATTTCTAACCAACCTTTTCATCACTGGTGATTGCCACCTCTTTTCCATCTGCATCCTGAGAGCAGTGGAGGGAAAACAACAAAACAAAACAGATCTATCTGCCAGAGATCTCAGGCAAAAATGAAAACGATCAAAAAAAAGCTCAGAGAAACTTTTACCAAATGATATAATGGGAAGGAAATCTTGAAAGAAGACTGGGCAAAGTGGGCATGACTTGATGTGTATTTGGTGAGAGTTGCAGAGAGATAAACACTGAATAAGAGGAAGGGGTGAGTTAAGTTGAAGCAGTTACCGAGGGGAGGAATCCTTCTGGCGCCTGCGGGGCGAGGGCGAGGGGCTGCGAGAGTGCGAGTGCCGGCGGCGCCTGCCCACCTCCCCGTTCTTCACATTCGACCTCTTGGGCCTCTCCTCCTCTGAGGAAGACGAAGAACCAGAATCTGCAAACGTAGAAGAATCACCCTCTGGAAAATGATCCTTGTGGCACTGGTCACTGACAGGGTAATGCTGCAGTTCAAACCAACCTCCTCCTCTCACGCCAAAATGAAAAGCCGAAATTTAAAAGCGGGTCAGCTGAAGGTGTTGGTTAAACTAAAGGGTTAAATAAATCTACCAGAGATGGGTAAAAATACTTGCAGTGATCTAACTGTCCCCATAAAATTTGCCTAGACAGATAATTGAAAAGGTAAACTGCAGCTGCTTTTTGAAACTATGTGGACAAAAATACCCAGGTGAATTTAGCATCAGAGTCCAAAGTAAGGACAGATGAAGCAATCCACAGCACACAATATTTGTGCATGATACTAAGAGTTTAGAAGGGCAGCTTTTAGAGATGCAAACCCATTAACAAAAGATGTAATAACCTTTAAAAGTCACATTTTTATTCTTCCTGAGTAATAATTAAAGTGACCTCATTATGAGTGGCAAATCTGTAATTAAGTTTACAATAGCACTGCAGTGCACAGAGCAAATAGTTTTAATCTGTATTTGAACTTAACTATTTCCTGCAAAAGTAAACTACAACCAAGTTTTAGGGAATTTCTGTGCTCCATACCAGATGAAGACTGTTGATTTTGCCTCCTGTACTGGCGCCTCTGTTGGACAGAATCTGCTGCAGCCATTTTGCCTCCTTTGTCTTCTTCTGAAAGGACACACAAGGACAGGGACTTAAACCAAGGATACAGATTTGCCTTATCCAGGCAGAAGTGAAGCTATGGACAGCAGACCATCAGGTATGGGGTTACCCCCCCACACAAATCTTAGGATAACATAAGGCTGGGATACACTTTGGCTGAACTTTTATTCAGAGCAATCTTGGATAGGATGAGGCAGTAGAAGTGATCACTGCAAAGAGTTCTGAAAACTCTTGCTTTCAATGCCAGACTTCCAGGAGGACGCAGAGATTTCTGACTAAAAACCCCACCCAGCAGCAGAGCTGAGAAGCCAAGGCCATACCTGATTCCGACAATTCTCCTTTCCTGGGCTTGGGTGCTGGCGATGGAGATTCTCTTTTCTCAGTACTCTTATGTTTGGGTGCTACGAGACAAAACAGGAAGAGCTCAGCTGCAATCCGGGGCTGTCCCTTTGGGTTTTCCTGCCCCTCCAACACCTCCACGTGCTCTCGGAGGGAACCCCCACGTGGCACCGTGGGCGAGCCTCACCTGAAGCCCTGCTGGGTGAGACGGAGCCGCGGCTCTTGCGGGCGCGGTTGGACTGCGGGGGGGTGGGCGAGCGGCGGGGTTTGGGTGGGGGGCTGGCGGGGGGCGAGGGCCGGTGGCGGCGCCGGGGGGGGCTGGCAGAGGGGGACAGGCGGCGTGCCTTGCGTGGGGGGCTGGCCACGGGTCTCTTGGGAGGCTTCTTTGGTGGAGAGCGGGAGCGCGATGAGGATGAGGAGGAGCTGCTGCCGGACAGCGAGGCCGAGGAGCGTCTTCTCCTGCAAATCAAAGCCAACGTCAGGTCCCGGCCGACCACAGCGGGGGAACATCTCAGCACAAAGAACAAAGAACTGCGGTTGTTTGCAAGCACAGACACTGAGCCACAGACAACAGCACTTCCCAAACATGGTGGACAGCCTGCAACACTCGGTTTGGAGAAGAGGAGGATAACGATCAATCTTTCACAGTTATTCTTAAACTAAAATAGTGAGCTAAAAATTGTTAGTGTCACCTTCACTGGCTTTCTGTCAATCTACAGGCTAAGCTCTGCCCCTGGAAACAATTAGTTTTGGTCGGGCTCTCTAAATTCTGGGTGGTTAAGAGAATTGTCTGTGTTAGCACGTGTGACTTAACGATCTCCAGAGCAGATCTGGGTAAGAGTTTAGTGTGCAAGGACACTAAAATGTTTTACACCAGGAGGTGAAAATTTCAGACAACTTAACAACTTAACAATTCAGAATTGATCTGTCCATCCTTATGTTTTAGTCTTTCATCTTTACTTTGCAATTTTAAAAGGTAGGGCCTCAGAATTCTGCGGCAAAATTTGTGGCAAGTTCTGTTGCAATTGTGTACCTGCAGAATCCACCTTTGGCTGCAGAATTCCTGAGAACCTGGAAGAAAGAAACCCTACCTTGAGTGAGATAAACATTTGCTGAAAGGGAGCTCTTGTACATCTTGCAACATACATGTTTGATACTTTTCACAGTTTTCCCAGTAACTGTGTGAAATGAACATATTGACAAACTCAGGAAATAGTCATCACCTTGTCACAGAAAGGAAGAGAAGTGTTCCTTCCTCAATAACAACTGCTGTACACAAGAAGCATCACTTTGATTCTCTTCCTATGAAGAGGATCAGAATCTGTTCTCTCCCCATGAAGACAAATGTCTATTTTGGCACTGCCAAAAGCACATCATTTACTTTGCAAGGCAGCTAAGAGCTTTGCCTCTAGAACAATTTTTATGCCGTGAAAAATGGGACTTTCAACACCAAAGGGCAAATCTTGAAGAATCTTAGGTAAGAGAACATGAAGAAGAAACATATTTCAAGTCCAAATTTAATTTTACATGACAGAAACACAAGTCATAATTAAAAATTCCCAACGAGTAAAATCCAATTACTCAATTCTCCTTTTTTTTTTTCCCCAGGTAGGAAAGAAAAGTACTAGGACTTAAGCAAAAAAGCCTTAAGAGATGTCATGTCAGTCTGTGCTGGGAGCTACCCAGAGACATCTAAATAAGTAAAAAGGAAAAAACGCTCTGAAATTGCCACTTCAAAAAGGTGGAATTCTCGTCACTATCCTAACTCAGAAGAAATAATTTCACAGCAGCAACTGTGTTCCCCCACAACACACTTAGGAAATGTGACACCGCGGTTTTTCCACCACTCTACTCACACACCTGCCAGAGCTAAGGTGAGAAGAAGGAGGGAATTTTGCTAACACAGCTACAGTTCCCTTTAACTTTCCAGGTTTAGCAGTTCCAGCTGTCTCAAAAAGCAGGGCTCTTACCGCCTCACGGGGGATCTGCTCCTCCTGTGCCTGGGTGGGGGAGGCATTCTCCGGGGCGGGCTCCTCCTGCGCGGGGACGGCCGGCGCCTCGGGCTGGGTCGCCTTCTAGGGGAGTAAGACCTGTCACAATCAGAAATTCCAATGAAAAGCAACTATCTAACTTCCAGAGTTGAGGAAATTTATCCTTGGGGCACTGAGTGCAGAGTTGCTTTCATCCAAGTGCATCGTATTAAGGTTGTATCTAAGTGAGGATTGCTAAACGTACAGACGCAATCAGGGCTTTGAAGTTTAATAACATCTCTCTATTTAGTAGAACAATAAAAAAAGGAAGTAAAGAAAGTGTTTTACAGCATTTTCAGCATCAAAGCCACGTCCTAAAGAAGGCTACACAATTCCCATTATCAATATCAAGCAGCCCAATTCCTTCTCTGATCAGTGCTGGTCGCTGTGAGCATCTTTTCATAAATCAATACAAACAAAACACTCCCAAACACATTTATGCAGCAAACGCATCTTTCTCATTTGACCCAAAAAATATCCACACCTCAACACCTCTAAAAACATCACTAACCGAGAACATTAAGTGACACCTTCAGCAGAAAACACTCTCAACCTTCTCAATCAGCACCTGAAGCCCTACCTTGACCGAGATCTATGGCGCCTTCTGGGTCGAGAATGAGATGGAGAACGGGATCGGGATCTTGACCTGGACTTGGACCGAGTTGGGGATCTCTGACGAGTCTTCTCCTTCTCCTTCTCTCTCTCCTTCTTTGAATTACGTTCTGGTGAATTTTCCTTAGTCTCTGGTACAGGAGGTTCAGGTTTAGGAGCTTTTGGGATATCACTGTTAAAAATAAGGACTTCATTTGTAAGTATATACAAACCACAGCCTGCAGAGTAACATCTCAGAAACTGCCAAGATATTCACCTACAACAAACATTCTCTTGCTAATTCTCTGACAAATTGCTCTGAACTGTGAAATGAGTTAGAATGTGATACAATTATTCAAAAAGGAGAATAAGTAGCATAGAGGCTACATGATGGAAGTCAGGATGTCCTTGTCACAAGCCACAATGATGACCAGGACAATGAAATCACAGTGGCAACAAAACCACTGCCCTTAGAATTCTACACAGGACAAAGAAACCTCACCGAAGATCATAAATTAAAGGCTTTGGCTGTTGCAGGGGCACAGGGAGGAGCAGGCATTGCCCAAGCCAAGCTTCAGTGAGGTTTAAGGATAATAATTCCATTTTTTAAAGGCAACAGATGGCTCTACACCCAGACTTCTCACCTGTTTGAAGTTGCCTCTTGCACAACAGTCTCCTTTGGTTTCACGGAGGGTTCTGGCTCAGGAGT
Organism: Certhia americana; assembly: GCA_018697195.1. Lineage (NCBI taxonomy): Eukaryota > Metazoa > Chordata > Aves > Passeriformes > Certhiidae > Certhia > Certhia americana. The sequence goes on along the minus strand of CM031873.1, from coordinate 13,383,955 downwards.
GGCCTCTTTCTTCTCGGGGGCAGGGGTGGCACTGCGGCTCTTGGTGCGGTGGTGGGGCGAGCGCGAGTGGCTGCGCTTCCGCTCGCGGCGCACGGGCGACGACCGCCGCCGTGGGGAGGGAGAGCGGGACTTGCGCCTGGGGACAGACAGGGACACTCAGAGAGCTCTGGCACAGCCAGCACTGCCTGCAGCACTTAGAGCACAGCCACAGCTGCGCTTTCTGCTGCTAACTGACAGGT
>CM031873.1:13368716-13378716 GCA_018697195.1 Certhia americana | reverse complement strand
TGTGAAGAACTGACAGAATTATAAATAGGAGGTTGCTTGGTATGGGGAGTCCAAACTGCTGCTCTGCTGCTTTTCTGTCACTTCACATTTAGCTCCTCCTGAAGCCAGAATAAAACCAGACCACTGCTCACATCCCCATTTCAGTGTCATGCTGCTTTGGTTTTTATAAAATGCCACCTTCCACCAGTTTAAAAGAATATTAGATTTCTAATCCAGAGTTTTCAGCCCCAGTAATCCTGCTGTCAATCACAAATACCTGATTTGTAAACCTTTTAACAATTGCATTAGAACAAGTGCAGACTTAATCTGCAATTTATTTTCTCAAGTTTGCCCACGAACGCAGAACTAAGGGAAGGGTTATGTGTGCTGTCGTGTTTTAAAACACGAAATGAAAATAACTGGGGCTGAACAAATGAATGAACCTTGAAATTTAGACTGGTTCTCAAAATTATCACGGAAACCTCAAAAAAAAAAAAGGTCATTTAAATTAATGGAGGAAAAAAGCAGAAAATAAATAGACCCTGGGTAGGTTTCACGGTCTCTGCAGAAAATGCGGCACAGCTGTAAGACCAGAAAAGAAACTCAAAGCTTAAAAATAAAACACCAACGTATAAACACAGCCCAATTTCTTTGCACTACGAATACACTTAATAACCCCTAAAAAAGCCTCAATAAAAACACGGGCAGGGTTGTTTATTCGCTTTGAACGTGGCCACTAAAGAAGGCGGGCAGCGCCCAGGCGGGTTCGCCCCTCAGAGCCGCTCGGTGCCTTGTCCCCCCCGCAGCTCGGGGGTCGCAGCGGTGACACGGCCCCGCGTGGGTCGGGCCCCCCGGCGCTGAGGCCGCTCGGGGCCCCGCGCTGGGCCCGGCCGGGAAGCACGGCTCCATGAGGGGCTGCGGAGCTTCCCCCCGGTGCCGAGCCCGGCCCGGAGCCGCTCGATTCGCCCCCGCTGCCGCCCGGGCCGCGCCGCCGCGGCCTCTTCCCGCCGCCATTTTCTCCGCGGCGAGGAGCCTGCGCAGGGCGGGGGCGGGGGGGCACGGCGGCGCCGCGCGGGGCAGCGCGGCCCCAATGCGGGCCCGCAGCGGGGCCGGGAGGTGCCCCCGTTCCCCGGCGGGGTGGTCGAGCCGCCCGCCCGCCCTCGGGGCCCCCCCCGGGCCGGCACTTACGCGGAAGAACCCGGCGTCCATCTTGGCTCCTCCGCCTCCTCCCGGCCGCGGCGCGCGCTGCCGTCCCGGCGTGCACCGCGCGCCCCTCAGCCGTGCCGGGGGTGTGGGGGGGGGGAGGGAAGGCGGGAGGGGCACGGAGGGGTGGGCGGGGCCAGCCGCGAGCCGCGCAGGTTGCCTGTCCCGTCTCCGCCTTCTGATTGGTGGAGGGTCGGCGCGCGCGCGGGAGCCGGGCCAATCAGAGAGCGCGGCTGCTCCGGCGCGCGAGGGGCTGATCGGGTGTGTGAGTCGCGCTCTCGCGAGATGTTGGCCCCCGCAGTAGCTGCTGATGTCGGCATCTCGCGAGATCTCAGGTGCCCTCACGGTCGCGGCTCCTTCAGGGATGGCGGCGGGGCCCGGGCAGTGAGGGCGCAGCCGCCTCAGCCCTCGGGAGCGGCCCCTCGAAACGGCCCCTCGGCTCCTTCCCGGCATTACACGGGTCCCCGGGTGGGAGGCAGGGCTCTGGAGAGGTCACAGAATCCCAGAGGAGTTAGGGTTGGAAGGGGCCTCTGGAGATCATCCAGTCCAACCCCCTGCCCAGGCAGGGTCACCTGGAGCAGGTGACACAGGGACACGTCCAGGTGGGTTTGGGATGCTCCCACAGAGGGAGACTCCAGCCCTCCCTGGACAGCTCTTCCAGGGCTCTGCCAGCCTCATGGAAAGAAGTTCTTCTTCTTGTTGAGGTGGAACTCCTTATGGTTTGGTTTATGGTCATCGCTCCTCATCTTATCCCTGAAGAGTCTGGCACCATCCTCTGACACCCCTTGGAGATATTTCATGGATGGATGGGATCCCCTCTCAGCCTCCCCTCCTCCACCATCACCAGGCCCAGCTCCCGCAGTCTCCCCTCATGAGGACGATGCTCCAGACCCCAAATCATCTTTGTGACCTCTACCGGACCCCTTCCAGCACCTCCTTGCTTTTCTTGTCCTGAGGACAGGTCATGAGCTCTCCATCCCATCTCAGGACAAACTGGTGTGACTGGTGTAGGTCACTGATCTTTGTGGCTCCTTCTGGGCTGAAATACAATGCGGTTTTGGGAAATAAATTGGTTTTGGGACTCAGGAAAAAAACCCAAGGGAAGTGATCATATTTGATCTGCTTAGACTTGTAATTATCTGGGTTTTCCATGGCCAGACTTGGGTCAGTGCTCGACTCAGCTGCTCAACAGCCCTGGCACCGTGGATGAGGGAATTCAGTAAAGTTGACAGCTAAAGCTGGAATTGCTTTATATTTTTGTTGAGAAACACGAGGTAGAAGCCGTGGGAGGGCAGAAGGACACTAGGTGGAGCTCTGTGTACCCTGCTGGGATAAGGAGGATGGGAATAAGGGGGAAAAGCTGAGTTTTGGGGTCAGGACTTACCCAGCAGCAAAAAAATTAAACATTTTACCAGAGTATCTGGATCAGCAAAATTCCAGCTGGAGGGTCTGACCTGCTGAAGATCCTGTAGAATTTTAGGAGGAAGAAAACAACCACTGATTCTTGCAAGAGAGGCCAGCTAAAGGGGAGCATTCTCAAAATCTGTGTGTTTGGAAGTGGAAGCTGGGGGCCAAATCAGAGCAGATTGGATCAGCCCTTTGGCAGCTGCTGTTAACGGGGCAGGAAGAGTGTGGGATTGTTCCTGGAAAGTCCAAATCCACAGCAAACAGCACAGAACAGGGATTTTTGTTTCTTGAGAAGGTGCTTTTGCTTGCTCAGCATGACCTCGTGAGTTTTGCTGCCAGGAGGGGTTGGGGGGCCTCCCAGGAGGTGCCAGTGTGAGGCAGATTTTACTGGTATTTGAATTTTGCAGCTTGAGCAGTGCTGCTGTGGTCACAGCAGCCAGTTCTGCTGCCAATAATAGTAATTCTGTGAAACTGGAACTGCTTGCAGTAGTTCTGCTTATTCTGCTTGTGAACTTTGTTGGCTTGAAATGAAGCAAATGGAAAGCAAACAAAATTTGCTAGAACTAGGTCTGGCTAGGGATGTTAAAAACAACAACAGTAAGATGGGCTTATCTTTCCTAAAAATCTTGATTTTGATCCCATGGAACTGCTCAGAGAACACCCAGAGATAGAAACAGAAAATCAGCTCCTTTATATTTTTTTTTTTTTAAACAATTAGATGTGCATCTGCTGTCCCTTCTGAATTACTAAATTAATCCTCCCTGCCACAAAAAATAAGGTAGAGAACCAGGACAAGAGAAATATTTACAAGGAGATTGAGAAAGTTCACAAAGAGCTGTCTCAGTATTTAGTTTGGAATCCAAACCGTGCTCCAGTTTCAGCCAAAAAAGAATATTGCAAAGTAATTGAATTTAGTTTCTGCACAATAAAAATTACCAGTTAGTTAAACTGACCTGCTCAAGAGATCCAAGCTGATTGGAAAAAATATGAAATATAAAATCTCAGACAATCTGCCAGTCAGTGACTGACAATGCTGCTCTGTGTTCCCACCCCGTGGGCTGTGACTGTCCCAGGGAATTCCTTTGTGCCCCTGCTGCACACCCACAGCCCTCACACTCACAAAAAACCCTCACTTTGGGTTGGTTTCCAGAATAAAAAATTGTTAAAAATAGTTGGGCTGCACCAGAGAACAAAGCCTTGCAGGGTGAGTGGCACATTGGGGCTGCACAGAGCCTCCCTTGCTTTATCCAAGCTGATTTTTTTCTATCTCCATGCTTATTTTTTTCAGTTAAAGAACTCAGATTCTGTGTAAGACAAAGCATTCTAACAGAGCTTCAGCCTTGAGCCTGAGTTGAGAGTGAAACCCCTCAGACACCGAGTTCCTTTGGAGATGGAAAGGTACAGAGTTTATAGAAATAGCTTAAAAATACTTGAAAATAAGAACTAACTTTTTTTTTCCCCTCAACCAGTACATATATGGCATTAGAAACATGGCATATGAATAAAGATAAATACAATTTTGATACCTGTACTACCCATCAGGTATAAATTAAACCACAAACCTCTTCCATGTAACTCATAACAAACTCAGGTCCAACCTGAGTTTAGGGGATGTCCATCCTTTTCCTCCTGTTCATCAGCAGAACAGAGAGGGTTCAAAGTCTCTGAGGAAGCAAAAGCTCCACAAAACCTGGGCATCTTCTCTTGGTTTATCCAGACCCAAAAGAGGCCTTGCTGCCATCTTGATGATTCCTAGACCTCCAGCTGTTATTTCAGTCACAGGAAAAGTGTCCAGACCTCTGGTTTTTCCTCCCAAAGAAAAAAAAACCCCAGGGTTTATATCAATTTACAGAGAGAACAGCAGCTGGTTGCTGCTCCCTGTGCAGCACTGTGAGGAGTCCCAGGTCCCAGGATAACAATTCCATCTCTTCTCTGGCAGGGAGTGTTGGCAGTTACCTGCTCTGCAGGTGGATGTCCATGGGGATGAAGGTCACCGAGGGCTGCTGGGCCAGGCTGTGGCTGTTGTGCCCCACAGGAGGTGGCACTGCCAGCTTGGAGGATTTGGGTTCCAGCTCCCGCCGCACTCGCATGCGCCTGGCAAAGGGAAAAGGGGAATTGGCACCAGGGCTGGCACCTGGCATGGTCTCTCCTCTCCCAGGGGAAGTTTTGGGGGGGATTCTCACACAACCCAGTCAAACCAAGCCAGGATTTCATCCCAAAGGTACCAAAAGTTCCTCTCTAGGAGCATGTGAGCTCTGAGAAGTGAGGAATCAAGCCCCACCTCTGGCAGCCTTGGTGCACACTCAGACCTTCCCTGTATCACCAGGAATCCCTAAAAAGAGCTCCCACCATGCAGCATTCATCCAGGAGCTCTTTGTGCTTCCTGTGATCCAATCACAGAGCACTGACAGTGAGATTCAGTACATTTCAGTCAGCACTTTAGTGCTTAGATTCTCCTGGAAATTTTCAGCAACAAACCCTGAAATGCTCTGTTAGCTGAGAGCAGGGACTTTGGTCCATCCTGGTTTGACTTGGTGACTACAGGGCTTGGCCATGTACCTGTTGTATGTCTTCAGGATGAGCAGAACCACTGTGAAAATAATAATCACCCCCACCACGATGGCAGCAACTATTGCTCCAGAACCTGGGAGAGAAACAGGAAGGGAAAAAAGCCATATTTACAAAGTTGTCACTGTAGTGTTTGAAGTTTGATAAGTCCAAAGTCCACTTAAAACCAAAAAAAAAAAGCCACCACCCCACTCCTTTCCTTACTTTGATAGAGACTTTGTTCTTGAGACTTTGTGGTAACGTTCACTGAGAGCTGAGTGTTATTGGTCAGTGGCGTGGCCGTCGTCATCTTGAGTCGGCTGCAGAGGGGAAAAAAAGGAGTGAGTTCCTAAAATATTAACCCAAATTTCACTGTGCTAATTGGGCATCTGCCCACCAAAGGCTCAGAGCCTGCCAAGTGCAGGCTGACTGAACTGAGCTCATATTTTCATTGTGGTGGAAACCTGGCCCTGCTGGAGGAATGGAAATTGGTACGATGGAAATTTTGGTGCAATCTTGAGCAATTTGCCTCAAAATATCCCCTGGTCAGTGTTAATAGGATAAAATAAGATATAAACACAATGTTGTGTTTTAAATGCTTTGGGATTTTAGATTCTCACCTCTGGTTGAGATTCAGCTCACCAAGCAAATGAGTGTGAAGGATTCTTCACCCAGAATTCAGCAACGTCTTGAGGGAAGGGAAAATCTCATCACAGAAAGGTTTAAAAAGTCCATTATAAAATAGAATTTAAAGGAGCTTCATTCATTTAACATGAAGAAGAAAAAACATTTAACCCCTTCACTTGAAGCTCCAACAGTGTCAGGACAAACAGTAGCCCCTGAACTGGGATATTGCAACGTGGCTGTGGCAGGAGGTTGTGAGTTCAGCCCAGTGTCAGCTCAGGTCTGTTATTGGAAGTGGATGAACTTCCAAGGGCACAGCTGCAAACATGCCTGTGTTTTCGTGGGTAAAACTGTGGCTCTGGAAAGAGTAGCCGGGATGTTTGCTGGTTTTAAAAGGGTTTTCCAAGTGTCCCTGGAAACCCAAGCTATTAAAGGGCTCCTTCAGCCCAAGAAGGGTGTGAGCACCACTTCAAAGAGCCCTCTGGAACCAGCTCAGCTCCCAGCCCCAGAGCTGAGACACTCCAAATGCCCCTTGAAAAGTAAATTATCCTTCAGCACTTGATATGGAACTGAATTTCCCACTTCAGATGCTGTCCAGTACAACCAGGCAGGACTCTGATGCTCCACTGGGATATTGTGTCGCATGGTAACTTTAATTTTACACAGCACAAGAGAAACAATATCCAGAAATAATTCAGTGGAAATCAGTTGTTAGTCAAAATTAATACCAATTAAAAACCTGCAGAGCAGGTCAGTGAGGAATGAGAGGGATCAGGAAGCAGCAGGAAGGGAAGTGGTTGGTGTCTGCCTGGGATGCAGGATCAGAACTGCAAGGACCACTCTTCAAATACCTCAATCCCCTCAAGTTAAAAGTTTGGTTTTCTTCTTTTAATCTAAAAACCAAACTAACTTTGCCCCAAGCCTGTAACTGGGTCATTCTCCTGTGAGTGAATGATTCCTTTGTTTAGCCAAGGCCAATTCAGCAGCATGAGCATCAGCTGAAATATTTTGTGTTTAGACTCTGCCCAGCCCTATTGTCCAGCACAGGCTTCACACACACCTCAGGGGAACCTGGGAGGCACCAGAGCTCAGGGACAGCTGTTCCTGTCTCCCCACCTCCCCATCCTCCCACGTGGATAAAGGTTTCACCAGTGACAGCAGAGCCTCCAGAGACTCTTCATGAAAAGCTGAGCAAGCGTTCTGACTGTGGGCATAATTCAGAAAAAGCTACATCCAGCTCTCACCTTGTGGCTCCTGACTAGGGCAGTGCAAATGCCAGACCTACAGAAGCCTTTTTTTCCTCCTCTGGTTACCAAAATAAAAACTCCAGATAAATAAGGCTGAATATTTTAATATTAGGCCATGAAATATTCATCCTTCCTACCTTCTCTCTGGGTCAAACCACCTTGGGAATGGGAAGCTGTTTGTGCATGAGTCACCCAGGCCCAAAGAATTTTTATTGTCGTAGTGAAACTGCCTGTTTACAAAAGGGATTAATTTATCCAGCAGGCTGCACCAATCAGAGGTGCAGTTTAAAAACTGCATCAGGTTGGGGTTTTTCTGCTTTGTGTAGCAAGAGGTCGAAGGCCTGTGTCTCCAGCCAGGGTGGAAGGTGCCAGTCCTGCTCTTACCTGGAGTCTCAGCTCCATTCCTGCCCTGTGAATCAGCAGGTTACACCTGAACCAAGCCTCTGCTTCAAGAAAGACCCAGCAAAATCCATGGGAACCTACTGATTTTCAGCCTGAATCCTACTCTGTTCAGAAAAGCATTTGGAAAATCAGGAGTGCTGGATAAAAGCCATTCAGCAGGGGAGAAGAAGTGGACTTTGATACAGTAATCACAGGACATTCTTTGTCTATGACACAGGGCTGCACTTCCCCCTGTGCACACACACCTGCCTGGGCTCTCAGAGCCTCTCATTCACCCTCACTCTCCACATTGCTGGTTATTTTTGCATCCCCACGTTATGGAGCTGGAAATGTTTCCATAAAGTTCAGCTTTGGGCACGTTTCCATTTCAAACACCTCGGCAGATACAGGGGAGAGGTTGTTCTGGCAAGGGGGAGCAGTGCCCCCTTTTCTAAAGGCTCCCTGCTGCCCCTGCCCTGCTGGATTGCAGCTGAGGGGCCCTGCTGGGCTGGACCTGTTTGTGACATGGGGATCACAGCTCACCTGTCAGCAGCACCTGGCAATGACAGCAGAGGGGCCACAGCAAACAGAGGGATTTGTTTGAGGGCTTTTCCAGGATGGCTGAATTTGGAGAGGCAACTCCCTGCCAGGGAAGGCAGGTGCTGGTTAGGAGGACACAGATTCAGTGCTTTCACCTGGGGAAAAGTGGGGTTTGTGTGGAGCTGAGTTGTTCCTGCCCTCACCTTCCCAGAACCCTGGGAACACCGCCAGGGATTGAGGCAAGCTGTGATTTCAGAGAGTAATAAAAACACAACGTCCTTCAGTGAGACCTGAACGTGCCTGGGTTTACCTTGAGAGGCTCCAAAGAGGGAGGAAGGAGGAAAGAAAAGCCCAAGTTCAAAGTGGCCTGAGGCAAACAACCCTCCCTGTGTGAGGCTGAGTGTCCCCATGTCAGGGCAGCACCTTTACATAAGAATTTTCTCAGGTTCTGGCATGAGCTGCCCAGGTTGAGCTGCTGGTAAAACACACATTAAAAGCAGTTCAGTGCCTTGCCAAGACAGAGACAGTGGCACAAACTGCAGGCAGTAGCAGCAGCAATTAAAACCCCTCAGTAATTCTACCTGCCTGGCTCAGATAGCGAGAGGGGCAAAAACCCCTCAGCTCTCACAGGTAACAAGAAGTGACAACAGGACCCCCAAAAGGAATGCCCTCATTTCTAAAGCCATGCCTGGAAACATGAACTTGGTAGACTTTTGTCACTGACTCACCCAGGAGCAGTGTCTAAACCAGATTGTGAACTGCATATTGCCCAATTCTAACTTTTTATTTTTTGCCTTAAAATTCTGGGCTACACACACTTCTCCTTCCCCTCTGTGAATGCAGTTATTCATGGGAACGACAGGAACTCCACCACGTTCAGATCCTAAAACCACTCCAGACCCTTCAGGGATATGCAGGATACGGAAGAAAACAAGCCAGAGGTATTTTCCCACTGGTTCCAGGCCAGGATCTAAGGCACACTGGGATCAGGAGATTTGCTTAGACGCTTGGGAAATATCCAACAGAACCAGGATTTGGACTTAAAATGGAAAATCCCTCCCAAGCACCACCACAGTGCAAGTTCCACAGAGCTTGCCTATGGCCAACTTGTTGAGTCTGTGAAACCTTCCCCTCTGCAGAGCCCTGCAGACACACACAGCAGCTGACACCTCACACTTGCAACCTGTTCTCCAGCATAACCCCTTAGTAAACCCTCAGTGCCCCAGTCTGGCACCCACAGAGGGACAATAATTCTGTCAGCCCCTAAAGTCACTGCTTTCTGCTCTGCCTTTGTCTCCTGGTTTGTAATCCCTAAATCAGTCCCTCCTGCCCACCCAGCACAATGCATCCCATCAGTGAAAGATGTTTACAAAATGCTACGCTTCCTTTAGCATGGACTTCCTGGGGCATTAAATACATTAATTACCAGGAAAAACCAGAAATCACCATTCAAACCTGTCAGCAGCTTCAGTGTGTTCCCAAATAATGCAAGCAGTGGAGTTTTGTTCTGTGCTGGAGACACTCAGTGAACTGTAACACAATGCTCTGAGCTTTCGAGTTCTTTTCCTGTTAAATATTACTCTGCCAGCTCTTTCCAGCATGCTGCTCAGCAGATTGGGATTTTAAAAAAGTATACAACAAAAAAAACCCCAAAACCACAAACAAATAACTACGGACAAACCCATATTTATAGTGCTGGGGTTGAATAAGTCAGGACAAGAGATTCAGCGTCCCCGGTGATGAAAGGACACCGCCGGCGATGGAAGGAGCTTTCAACAGCCGCACGGGCTTCTCCCTCTCCGGGGAGGAAACCAGACCAGTCCCAGTCCCGTCCCTTACGGGCTCCCAGTTAATGGAACAACTGTTCAAGCACCAGTTGAACAGAAAAACGTGCGGGGACATCCGCTCTCTATTTCTTTCTGGTTTAGAGGTACCGCTAAAGAACTCGCGTTTCCTGCGGTACATCCACAGTGCCTCGCAGCCAAACCCGGAGGAACCGCGCTGCAACCACCGCTTGCACCGGCGGCGGAACGGAGCAGAGCTTTGGGGGAGAAAGTGACGGAGCTTTGGGG
>CM031873.1:13356293-13368706 GCA_018697195.1 Certhia americana | reverse complement strand
AGGGCAGAAAGGTTACAATTATCCCCATTCTAGGCGGCTCCTACACCCCACCCTCAGCCGGCGCTACTCACGGAGGATGCTGCGGGCTCGGAGCTCCGGCGCTGCCGCAGCGGCTCCCGGCTCCCTCCGCCCGCCGGGGCTGCGGGGCTCCCCCCGCCGCCGCTCCCGCCCCTTCCCCAGCCCGGAGCAGCCCAGCCCAGCCCCGCTGCTGCCGCGGGGAGCCCGGTGCCGGTGCGGCCGGAGCCCCGGCACAGCCCCGCCGCCGCAGGTGCCTCCCCGGGGCCGCCCAGCCCGGCCCGGCCCCCGGCGCCGCCTCCCCGGGCCCGAGGGCGGCTGCCGGCGCCCCCGACCCGGGGGGGATGGAGGATGGGATAGGCTCCCCCCGTCTCACAGCGAGAGTTCCCAAGTTTTGGCAACAGCCCGGTTTGTTTCACAGCGAAGAGTCCCAAGTTTTGGCAACAAGCCCGGTTTGTGCGCGCTCCTTCCCCCCCCCGATGCCCAAAGGTCTCCCCAGGCATCGGGAGAGGATCCCAAGACGGAAGGTGGTTTTGTCACTCATCAGTGGAATCAAAAGGATCAAAACTGGAACGTTTTTTTTTGATTCCTCGCCTTTCATTGGCTTTATCTGCAGAGAAGGTGATCACAGTCCCTGTTTGGATTTTTCCTGATGTCACACTTAAAAAGGGATCTGACCCTGCTGGCCTGATGCTGCTCTCATGGGAAAGCAGAAACACAGGAACAAGCCACAGCCCTCATTCAGGCTCCATTCGTGGTTTAGAGGGTTGTCAAGCTGCTCGTGAGGAGATGTTTCCCCCCATTCTCCATTTCAGCTGCCCCAGATGCTGCCAGAGCCACATCACCCACCTGCCTTGTAAAGCAACCTGAAACAGGCTAAAACCTGCTCCTTACAGAATCCTGCCTCCGTGTGGAGGGCAGCAACAGGGGGATCCTGATGGCCCATAAACATTTGCAGTGGATTTCTTGGGAAGACCAGAGTCCAGCTGGGCTGGAAAACGAGGCCCTTCTGTACCTTGCAGCTCTCCCTTTCCTCCTCCAGAAACATTTGTGCCCCTAACACAGTTCATGCTTCACTTTGGTGTCCACCATGGGCTGGTGTCTACACTGAACCCACAGAACACAACCACAGAGCCTTTTTCACCACAAACCAGAGTTTCCAGATCCAATTATTTAACAAAATTTTTGTACAGATACAAAGACCCACATTAGTCACTTCCAGCTCAATCCCACTGAAGCCCATGCAGCTCCTTAAAACCCCAGACTGAAATCCCAGCAGGGATTACTCACCAATCATCTTTCCAAGGGAATAATTCACTTGATTGGTTTCCTTACAGTGACTGTCCCATCCTGCATAAACAAGCAGGAGCATGAGGCTCTCCCGGGAACAGGAGTGGTTTTCCAGTCACAAACCTTCCCTGGGCTCTATCTCTGGAGAGCAGAAGGGGCTTCTTTCAACAGTCAGCAAACATAACTGGGAAGAGGTATGAGTGTAAGTTAATAAAAATAATTAATAACTCAATTTAAGTAGTTCAGGAAGGGTGGCACCAGCCCCTGTGACTGTCAGGCAGCCCAAGCAAAAGCAAATGTGAGTTCCCAAAGCCTCTGTGACAGCAGAGAGGGAGGGTGGGACTTTCCCAAGGGTTTGTCCCTCACCAGGTTCTAAATTTGTAGCTCTTTACTATGAGCTAGAGCCACACACCAGGTTTATACACTGTTAAATCTATAAATATATTTGTATAATGTATAAATAAATGTTTATACACTGTTACTGTAAAGCTCTGTTGCTAACATCAGTGGTTTACAGGCACCAACCCTGAGTTTATCCCATTAAAGGAGGACAAAGGGGACTCTGGGATGCCCCAGAAAAATCCTGTTAAAGTCAATGGACGCAAAGGACAAAACATAACTCTGAATTAACTCCAGGCTCACTACAGCATAACCAAGCCCTAGGAAATGACACAGCTTTACAAGGTGTGGAGTCTCACTTAATTTACAGGTTTGGACTCCTCCTGGAGCACCAGCTCAGCTCCCAGCTCTGCTGGTTAATCTGCAGTTTGCCTGCACCTGGCAGGACAGAGCAGAGCCTGGAGTGTCTCAGTGAGAACAAAAAAAGGGACAGATATCACAGCAGATATCCAGACCAACTAAAAATTCATTATGATTGAATTTGGAACTGTACTGTGAAATCAGACCCATGCACCCACAGGCTCAGAAATAATTACCAGACCCCCTGGGAGGGATGAAGGGAGCTGAGGTGACCTGTCCCAGCAGGAGGGCACAGCTCAGCCTGGCTGCCCTCCCAATTCCTGCTCCTGTGCCTGTGATCCCACCACACAGCCACAAAGGACAGGAATTGGTTGTTTTTATGCTTTATGTAAGAGCAAACCAGAATGTCTTTCCCACTGCCTCACCCCAATCCTGCTGATGGTTGGAATATGTTCCCTTCACCAGGAGAATCAAACATTCCCTCTACAAGCCTGAGCAGGCCCAAGTGTTACCGTAGAGACCTGGTTCAGAGCAGGATTTTAACACATTAGGTAACATCTAAAATCCAATAGTATCTACTTTCTAGGCCCTGCTCTTGTTTTATGGAGAAATCAGATCCTGTGAACCCTCCCTGGAACTGTGAGTGATGGCAGGGACAGCCCTGTGTCACACTCACTCATCTCAGGGTCAATACCTGCAGCAGAAGTCTTTCATCTTGCTCTGCATTTTCTCCAAGGAGATGAAACTTGGCTGGGGTCTCTTTCCACACCAGGAATCTCTCCTAGCAAGTTTTACAGTGAGAGTAGAGCAAATAAACAAAACCCACTAAGAGTCACAAACCAGCCTTCTGTTCTGGGCTCAAAAATATCCCTAATCCAAACCCAGACAAAAATGGAAATTAAACCTTTCAGGGAATAAATGAAGCAATTGGAATTTTATACACAGGGTCTTTCCTGTGACAAGGCAGAATGAGGAGCTGCAGTCACTGGTTCTCAGCTATTATAAAAGCATAATTCTCCCATAACTCCAGAACACAAAGCAACACCACACGTTTCAGCTGCTGCTCAAGGAGAACATTTTAAAAGAATTTGGGGTATTTATTTATACAAAGTGCAAGCTCAGAAAGGGCTGAGTTGGTGCCTCTGTGCAAGCTTGCTGCTAAAAATAGCCCTTACCAGCAGGTCAGTGATTAGGAGAAACAGGTTCTGGTGGGGGGTACTGAATCATGGCATGGAGGGAATAAAAAAAACTGAGCTTCATTTGCCAAGGCCGGCTGGCACCCTGGAGCAGAGTTTTTGTCACTCTGGAGTGGAGCAGAATCACTTCTGATATTGATCAATGGCTTCATTAAAGCTTTGAAGCCTCTGGTTGGTTCCTCCTTCCCACCCAGAGTGGTCCCTGCAAGGATCCCAAATCCCTCCCTCCCTGGGTCTCTGCAAGGATCCCAAATCCCTCCCCTGGTCCCTGCAAAGATCCCCAAATCCCCCCTGGGTCCCTGCAAGGATCCAAAATCCCTCCACTGGGTCTCTGCAAGGATCCCAAATCCCTCCCCTGGGTCCCTGCAAGGACCCCAAATCCCTCCCCTGGGTCCCTGCCACCCCCCAGCTCCGTGGCACACGGAGTCCCCCTCCCTTCTGCCCATGAGAACATTCAAGCAGACCCCACCACTAAAAATCTCAATATCCAGCTTGTCCAGCGTGGAACACAGTTCAAATCCCAAGTGTGAATGGCACTGCATTGTTTTATTTGAAGTGTCTTTACACAATGGAAAGTGCTGGAATGTTGTTCCACATTTTACACATTTATACATCAACAACATCACACTCGATTCTCCTTATAAAACTGTTTCTGAAGGTTTTCCACTTATTCCTACTTACAGCAACTTCTACACTGGGGTAGAAATAAAATAATTTAAGAAATAGAAACACCACAGAGAATCCAACCCGCACTTCTGGAATTTCAAAAATCCACAAGCCTGCTGGATAACACAGGTTTTTATTGGTTTTTTTACCTTTGTTTTAATTCCATGGAACAGTGAGGCAGTGAAACTGGGCTTGGAGTGATTTCAATACCTGAAGAGATACATAAATATCACACCTGTGATAGATGGACAAACCCCATTTCCCCACCTTTTTACTCTGTCCTGTTCCTGCCTCTGGAGCAAGGACCTGCCTGCAGGATCCCACTTTGAAGCTGGTGGCAGGAGGGATCCTGAGCAGGCACAACATGGAGTTGAAAACCTCCACATCCATGAGAATCCCTGCCCATTCCTTTTCCCCCTGCTGTCAGTCAAGTGAGAACACTTCTAGAATTTCAAAAAGCGTGTCAGGTACGACTGAAACACACTGAAATGAACCTGAAAAATCTGAATTTCAGAATGATTTCTACACAGGAACATCAGCAGCCTGGTTGGTTGATAAATCATTTTATCTTTTTTAAATAGAAAAAAAGAAGAATCTGTCTAGACTAAAAAAGTTTGGCTATAAAATAGCTTAAAAGCACAGGAGCAGGTGTTGTTATAGGCATATTTTTCTCCTACTAAAATACTTAACACAAAATCACAAAAATCAAAGATCTGTATTCTAAAAGATGCATCCTGGTCTCAGAAGTAGCAGGTGCTCTGTCAGAAACACAGGAGGCCACACAGAAAAAGTCTTCATGAAAAACAGCAAACAAGGGCTGAAACTGCATAAAAACTGGCTAAGCCAGGCAACTGATTGTCTTTGAAAGTACAAAACAGACTGGAGAAGTTAACAATTAACCCTTGGATGTTTTAGCTCCTGCCAGGACCTAACAGTCACTGGGTTTATTCAGATGTGGAGGCTGTCCCAAGGACTGGAGAGGAATAAACATCCCCAGATTGTCAGAGAGGATCAGACACAACACACTCAACAGCTGGATCCATATTTCACTTTACCACTGTAATTAACTCCTAATTAAGTGTCAGTGCACCACCACAGACACCAGAGCAGGAGTGTTGGTGATAGACTGAGGTTCTTCCTCTGGTGTTCTCCTCCCTGTAGTCACCAACCCCCTGAATTCAGCTCCTCCGTGTATTTGTGCCTCATGTCAAACTACAAACACACAGCTGGTATTTCTGAGAAAAGCAAAGGTTAACCCTCACCTCAGCTGGCAAGGAATCTGAGCACAGAGTGCATTTCACTTGTGTTTGACACTAGATTAACTGGAAGCTGTTGGACAGATCAGCTTTTCACTGCTGTACAAGGAACTTGCTGGAACCCACTGGTGACAGGAGGAGATTATTTCAGCACTTGGAACATCACACTGGACAACAGAGAGCAAAGAGCGACATCTTAAAAAACCAAAACACAGCCAGACTCCCTAATTGTCACTATTTCAAGTCAGGTGGATTTGCTACACTCGGGGGGGACTAGTCCCTAAAATTAAAGTGCTTTTCAGAGCATTGGCATCCAAAATCTTGAACATGAGAGACAACTACAAGTCAGATCTGTTGTGACCTATAGCAGCAGCACAGACAGCAACACATGGACTCGCCGGGTGCCTGGTGTTGGTACCACGTGGAGCAGCTCAGCTCTAACAGGGCATTGTCCCTCCCACCTCCAGGGCACACTCGAAGGCTTTGGAGTCACTCAGGATGGTGGGGGGCGGGTCTGGGCGCCGCGTCTGCAGGATCTTCTGCCGGGGGTTCCGGATCTCCTCCTCCTCCTCTGTCTCGCTCTCACACACGTGCACAACCACGCTGGGGGTGGAGTCCGTCCCTGCGTGCAGCTCGTACTTCTCCCCTGAGAGCAACAGGCAGGTTCAAAATTTCCCCCAAGGAAAAGCATTTAGCTCAAAACCCCCTTAATAACTTCAACAACACAACCAAATAATCATTAACTCCCATCCCATCTTTAATGTGCTCAACCTCCACTCTTCACCAAACCTCTGAAATGCCTTAAAACAGTCCCTGCAGCAGTTACAGCACACTTTGAATACAATCAATTTTTTAACTGACATTTAGAGGAAGGGAGGGATGTAGAAAACTCCCAGGAAGACATTAGAACACAAGCAGCAAACACATTTCTAAATGACATAATTTGTGCTGTATATTTCTGTGATATTTAAAAATTAAAAAGCTAAAAAAAAAAAAAAATTAAAAACTACAAAAGCATTTAAGCACATCAAGCCTCCCCACTTCCTGCTCTTCACAGAAAGCAAACATATTTTCTCAGGAAGGCTTAGAAAGAAGTTGATGATTAAACCCTGAAAGTCCATATTGGCATCCAGATATCCTTAATAGCTGGAGCTGCCCATCTGCAAGAGACTGAACTTCTCATTTTTCTGACTGTTTGTTTCTTAATCCTGAGGCTCTGACAAAATTCAATATATGGGTGTGATGGAGCCACTCCCTCACAGTCCAGTCCTGTGCTCCACTTTCAAAAATAAAGAAGTAAAGAAAGTGATGGATCATTTCATTCAGGTAAGAAACATCACATAAAAGAGACTCAGTTTCTTCTCACAGAAAAGGACAAGCAGATAAACTCCCTCCATAAACACTTCTGAAGGGAAGCACCAAACAAAAGCAGGTGAATGTCCCTACCTGGCCCCAGCTTGGAGACAGCACAGAGCAGGTCATAATTGATCAGAGGAGTTGCATCTTCACTCTGTTTCCACCCCACTGGGGGAGAGGCAGGGGGGGAAATCAGGAATTGTTTCACAGGCTGTGGAGGAAGGAGGTAGGACTTGTCCCCAATTTCACTGGACACCTGCACCTGCAGGCAAAGGTCAGGAAACAGAGAGCACAGATATTAATTCCCTTTCTATTTGGTTTATTTCCCCATTAATCCAGGCACATCCATGCCCTGCACTTAATTCAGCCTAGCTTTAAAAAACAAAACGAGTTCAGCTCTTGGTACAACCCCTCAGGGAACTGCTGCAGCTCAGAGCCTGTGCCAAAGCAAAAGGAACAAAGCACCTCTTAGAAAGAGAATTTGGGGCCCATTTATTTTGTCTCAGCCCCTCTTATTTTGTCTCAGCCCCTCTTATTTTGTCTGGGGGAAGGTGGTTTGGTCACTGCACAGAGACTGTCCCAACCAATCTCAGCTCAAGATGAAAAACAAAACTGTGCCCTCAAACTTTGACAGTGCTCAGTGTAGAAGAATGAGGTGATTTCAGGGATTTTCCCCAAACGAAGCTCATGGGCAAAGGAGGAATAAGGGAACAAGGAGAGAGGTACCAGATCTCTGTGTGCCACTGTACCTGTGCAAAGTAAAGCTTCAGCTTCTTCCCACTGAACTCGGTCTCGTGCAGCTCTATCCGAGCTCGTGCTGCTGCCTCGGGGTTGCTGAAGTTTATCCTCACCCTCCTGAAGCTTTTGAACAGCTGGAAAGTCACCTGCTCATCATAGACTGTGAAAAGTGCTTCAAACCTTTCCTAGAGAGGAGCACAAACATTGTCCTGATGCAAAATGAAAGTTCTCACTCCATGAAAAGACATTTTTCTTTATTCTCCTCTCCCAAATCCCATCCATTTCCTGAATCACCTCAACCTGCACATTCCACACCTCCCTCCCTGATTGCAAATCCACACTCAGGGCAGCACAGCTTTGTCTCGTTGGTTACATCTGAATTCCAGGAGCAAACCCATGTGAATGAGCCCAGAAACTCTGAATACACAAAGTGCCACCTAGTGAGAGCTGCTCAGAGGTGCAGGTCTCCAAAAACAACGATTTTCATCAAGGATCTACAAAAATACTCTGCAAATTAGGTAATTTTTGCAAGAGATAAACCAAAGTATTGTTTATGTAAGGAAAATGTCAAAATTATCAGCAGGAGTAAGATAATTAATACAAGGTTTTTGTCTCTTCCACAGTAAACACAAAACCAAAAAAATTGAAAAAATATCCATGGTTTATTGAACAGGAAATCTTATCCTCAAGTTCTTTAAAGACTGGTAACTGCATTGTCATGAAAATCAGTTTCATGGTTCTGAAATCCAATTAATAATTTTCAATTATGAAATTCAATTAATTTACCAGCTCTCTGATCCACAAGAGACCTCATTTACAGATTTTTTTTTTTTTTCCCTACGTGTAAATGCAGCAGGAAATCTCCTGGTGTAGATTTTCATCCACTGTAAAAAGTCAGATTTAAATCCCTGGATGAGAAGTCTGCAAGAACTCTCTTTGCAGTTTTATTTACTAAGTTCTGATAATATTCTGTTATTCAGAGATCTACATAAGCCAATAGGCAAAAGAGGAATCCTCAATTAAAAACTCTTTCCAGGGATCACAGTTAATTTTTCTGATCTCTCCCAAAAATGCCTTATAAAAACATGACAGGTTCAGTTTAAACAGCACTGAAGAAACTCTTCAGATGATGCCCATGATGGCTTTAACACAAATAATGGATTTTTGCACCATTTTCTCCAAGCCACACAACACCAAGGTCTTTATTAAATCACAAAAGCTCTCCCTGCTGCACAAAGGCCAAATTTGGTACCTGACAAACACAGAATTGCAATTGATTGGCTCAACCCTGCAGCTGAGAAGGGGGAGGATGTTCCAGTCCTGTATTCCTCTCACAAAGGGAAGATCTGAGAATGAAACAAGATGTACTTTTACCCTGTCTGCATTTCTCACCTTCTGCTCTTTGAACTAAACTGGATAAAACACTTTCAGGTGCAATGTGAAGGGCCAAAAGTCTTTAATGAGTTAAAACCAAAAGGCTGTCACATCTCCCTGGACACATCTGGGATGCAAGGACAATGTGGGAATTCTTTCATGTACTGGAACTCATTATTCCTGATGCTCTTGGAAGCAAAGGGAAATTAAGATTTCACTGGATAAAATGCTAACAGGGCAGATAAAATTTACTTTATTACAAAGCCTTCATAAGCTACTTTCAAGGTGTTCAAGTCAGAACATACATCCTGCAAATTTGTGTAATTTTTTTTACAGGATCCTTGTCTTGAAATAAAACATTTACATTGGCAGATTTTATTTTTAATTTTTATCAGTTTAATAATTTTTTAAAATATCAGATTTTATTTAAATCTGCCTTTGGATGTTGTATCATGATGTTCAGATAAAGAGAAGAAAAAACAATAATCAGAAAAGCTTTTCATGGGAGCAGCATTATTCTCCAATAACAGTTTCCAAGGCCAGAGAAGTGTGGTATTATCTGCCTTGGGTAACTGCTCTGAGCTTACCAGGAAAATACTCTGGGCTGGGTTTTTCCCTCAATTATAATGTGCATCAATACACTGAAAATCCAGGCAAAAATGTTCACTGGAACACTGAGAAAACCTCACATTCCTTCCCCCTTACCTTCTCCTCCTGTACCTCGAACACGGCCTCATGAACGCTGCAAGCAAAGAGTGAGGTAGGCAAGTCACTTAAATCCATCATTTCTTCCAAATCCTCTTCATTTTCTCCAAAAATCATCTGCTCCTCCTCCTCCTGGTCGCTGCTGTACAGGTCTGACTGGCTGTCACTCCAGGATTTCATGGAATCCCTGAGCATCCTTCCCCCCCCAGCAGCTCCTGCTCAGGTGCCAGCTTCCAGCAGGGCCCTGCCAGCTAAAAATCCAAACACAAACGTGAGGATACCATTCCTGCTGCCACTGTTAAAGGCAAAGAATTTCACAAAGAACAACAGGGATCAACATGAAATTTGTTCTGTGCCTCGCATTCCCCCTACTAAGGATCTGCTGTTCCATCAAAAGGAAGATAAAGTCACTCCATCAAGAAACTGCAATTTCTCCTCCCTGTGCTCTGACTGGAATCCAAAATGACAGCACTGTTCCAGAAGCTTTTCTCCATGACACACTTCACAGTGAGCAACAATTTCTTGTTTAATAATTAAAACCATTTCCTGGGTAATTCAAGCTTTATCTGAAAAAATAACTTTATTTCATCAATGAGAGCACGTGGACAAAGTTCAGTCATCTCTCCAAAGCCTCTCCAAGCCAACCAAAATCTAAAATCTCCTGATGTAAGGAAATGTCCTTCTCCTACACCTTTACCATAGGTAAGAGGACCTACAGACAGGAGTAGACACATTAAGGAAGACAAAAATTGCAAAGAAGCAAGAGACTAAATAAAAAAACCATCAGGAAGAGTATTTTTCAAAGAACAGAAAAGATTTTAGTGGAGTCTAAAATATTTTTTAGATTTTAGACTCCACTGTTTTAGTCTTCTGCCACCCATCCCTGCAAAACTCCTGAGGTTATCACACTGCTGTGTGTTGAGAGAAAACAGCTAACTGCACCACACCTGGCTTTGGAAAGAGTGATCATTCGTGACACAACACTAAAAAAAGGCAAGGAAACATATGATGTTTCACTGGCAATGATCTCATCTGAATACTTGCCTAATGAGGGGAATTAATTGGGTTAATGACAGTGACTGCTCCAGTTACACCATGCCAAACTGATCCACACACCTGGGGATCTCAATTCTGCTGCCCAGCGTGGCAGGAAGGATGGAAATTTGGGAAAAGAGGCAGCTGGTGGAAACCTCAGTTCTTGTGCTTGCTGATTCATGCAAGGAGGGAAGAGAAAAGGAACAAAAATGTGCCAAAATGGTGAAAACAAAAGGCACCATCTGGCTCTGAGAAGATCTGTGCTCATTCAAATAGCAGCAGGACAGACACTCACATCCAGCCAAGCTCTGGTGGACTGAGAGCAACATTCCAGCATTCCCACATTCCTGAACATTCCTGAGGGATCAAACCACCCAACCCACAAACACTGCTCCTAACACCTGCTTTTCTGACAGCCCAAAGAACGGGGAGACCTCCAAAAAGGAGAGAGCAACACCGGCAGAAAAAAAGCAAAGGAGAGTTTGGAGGGTAAACTCAAATACTTGAATGAAGGGTGAATCAAACAGGGGGTGAAGAACACAGAGCAACTGGAAATTTGGTCAAGTTGAGGCTGTTTGAGCCTTACTGTAAAACAAAATCAGGGCAGCAGAGACATTAAACCAAACCCAGGAGTGACACAGCTCTGCAGACAACACTCGGCTATAGAAGCTACTGCAATTATACTGTATTTCTTTCTTTTTTTAATTAAGATTTCATCATAATTCTCTTCTTTTCAATCATAAACCGACATGTTTGTTGTTTTTTTTTTTTTTTAACAGAAAACTAATTTTTCATTACTTCACCCAAATCAATTCAAAACACCTGATTCCTGAGCAAGGCAAAAATCTCCAACAGCCCCCTGACATCAGGCTGAGACTCCAGTATGAATATTAATTAAGGAGTACAGTGAGAAACAGCCCTGTGAGAAGCGTTATTTGAACAGATTGGGAGAACTATTTACTGTGCAATAATTAGAAGGCATCAAAATCAGAAAAAGGACACTCTAAACTTGACAGGTACAGGAATGTGATTATCAGTGCAACAGCCAAACTGCTCTGCTTCAGGAAAAAGGGAATTTCTTCACTTACCTCCTTGGAAAGGTGAGAGATCCCTATTTATAAATTGTCTGATACGAATGGAGATATGCAAATCTAAGTTATTTATTACAATCAGCTTATTCTTATCATAGTAAGCAATTTCATTGCAATACTCGTTAGCAAAGTATTGGATCAGTCTCTCCCTCACAGATTTCAGATTAAACAGCACAATTTAAAGGATCCCAAGAACTAAAGCTCTGGGATCAGACCTTTCACTAAGTCCTTTCTTCTGAGCATTAACACCTGCTTATCATTTAAACACCAGCTGACAGGGAAATGCTTATGAACAAACTCCCCAACTTCACAGAAGACTAAAAATCATGTGAAATTAAAGCAAAGCAGCTTCTGCCGTGGGGAGCTGTAGCTGTTCCCTGGCACAGGCAGCACCGGGGAGTTTTCCCTGGCAGCTCATTCACAGTCACAGCTCAGGGGATGTAAGGAGTGCAAACGGCGTGGCAATTTCCACAGGAACAGTTCAATCTGCTCTGACAGGGAAAAAGCCTTCCCTGGGATGGTGGGTAGGCCCTGGCACAGGGTGCCCAGAGCGGCTGGGACTGTCCCTGGAGCCCTGCCAGGGCTCCAAGCAGCCTGGGACAGTGGAAAATGTCCCTGCCACGGCAGGGCTGGCACTGGACGGGATTTCAGCCTTCCCCCCAAACCCTGGGGCTGGTCCCGCAGACCTGCCCCGGCTCACCGCGGCGGGACAAACCCGCGGCGGGGGCCGGAGCCCTGGCTAAGAAGATTCCTTAATTCAAAACCCCAAAGGCTCCATCTCCGCCCTGAAAGAGGATGAAAACAACTTCCCCGCCCGCGATGGCACCCGCGGCCCGGCCCGGGGGCGGCTCCGGCGGGGCCGCGTCTCAGCTCACCTGCGGACGGCTCTGCCTGAGGGGCGGCGGGAGCGCGCAGTGTCCGAGTGGGGCGGCGGGAGCGCGCAGTGTCCGTGTGGGGCGGCGGGAGCGCGCAGCGTCCGTGTGGGGCGGCGG
>CM031873.1:13335715-13356283 GCA_018697195.1 Certhia americana | reverse complement strand
CGGCGGGAGCGCGCAGCGTCCGTGTGGGGCGGCGGGAGCGCGCAGCGCCCGCGGGTGTCGGTGAGAGGCGCTGGGAGCGCGCAGCGCCCGCGGGTGTCGGTGAGAGGCACCGGGAGCGCGCAGCGCCCGCGGGTCCCGGGGCGGGGCGGCGGCGGGAACGCGCCTGCGCGCGCGTGTCCCCCCCTCCCTCCCTCCTCCCCGGCGGGAGTGGAGGGGGTGCGTGAGGGGATCGGTGACCCGGATGGAGAGAGGGAAAGGAGGGATGAGGGAGGAATGAGGGAAAGGGAGATGGAGCGGGAAGGAAGAAGGGCGGGAGGGAGCCGGGGGCTCTGCGCATGGCCGCGTCCCGTGAGGGGCCGCGTCCCGTGAGGGGCCGCGTCCCGTGAGGGGCCGCGTCCCGTCAGGGGCCGCGTCCCGTCAGGGGCCGCGTCCCGTCAGGGGCCGCGTCCCGTCAGGGGCCGCGTCCCGTCAGGGGCCGCGTCCCGTCAGGGGCCGCGTCCCGTCAGGGGCCCCGTCCCGTCAGGGGCCCCGTCCCGTCAGGGGCCCCCTTCAGGCGATTCGGGCGCCCCAAAAGAGCTCTGGGGATGCTTTGAGCGGTGTTTGTATGGCACTGATGCAGCTCTGGAACCCGCTGGGCCCCGAGGAGGGGCTGTCCAGGGTCCTCACATAATGAGAATTTATTTAAATATGCTGCAAATCGCCCTCGGAACGGCTTCCGGACGTTGTGGACTTGGCGGCTGCTGTGGAGGAAAAAGCTGCCCAGAGAAGCTATGGCTGCCCTGGGTCCCTGGCAGTGTCCCAGGCCAGGTTGGACGGGGCTCGGAGCAGCCTGGGACAGTGGGAGGTGTCCCTGCCCAGGGCAGGGGTAGAGCAGGGGATGAGTTTTGAGTTCCCTTCCTACCCAAACCAGTCTGGGATTCCGTGATTCCTCTGCTGGCATTAATCGGGACGGCTCTGCCATCAGCCTCGGACAGCTGCCAGCTGGGAACAGTGACAGTTTGTGTCCTTCTCGGAGTAAATCACAGCTTAATCCAGCCATGAGATGGTTTCAGACAGCCATCATCTGAGCTGGGTGATACATCAGCGGCTGTGCACATTTACCTCGAAAGAAAGCACAATACAACATCCTTTTTCTGTTTTTTCATTAAAAAACCCACACAAAATTATTGAATTTTACTGACACAAACAGTGACTTCAACAGCTTTGTCCTCACTTGGAAAGACAGAAGACAGCGTGGGTGTGTGATAGAAGTAGTGAAATTTCTGTGGCTGAAATATTTTCTTTTAAATTTCAGAAACAGACAGGGAGATGCTGAGCTGGGCTTCTCTACCAGTTTCTCTCATAAGAAAACAGCCCAGCAGATCTCAGTTTAGGAAGGTAAGATCAGTCTCCCCCATCCACGTAAAGGGATTCTGTAATTTAGATGCAATGCAAATTCAGGTGGCAATGGGTTACTCTCCATCCTCAGCCCTCCCTTGCTGCAATCTCCTACTCTATTGATCCAATACCACATTTTCCTTCCTGGCCAGCAATATATTCTGCTTTAATACCACTAATTCCGACATTTGTGTCCATTTCAGTGACATTTAAAATACCCTGTCTCTTGCAATAATATAGGTTGTAACACTCCTGACATCAATGGCACATCTTTGTATCAACACTTGAAACACTTGTAATATAACCCACTAACCCTTGAATGGTGGATGTTAACAAGTACTACCACATTTAGCAGAAATTCTGGGGATTAAGGAATCCAGGGATTCAATGAAGTGCATCTCCAACCCTGAGGCTGCCCTTGGGTTGTTTGTCTTTTCTCCCTTTGTGGTTTGGGAGCCCAAGAGATACTTTTAATTAAAACGATCCCCTGCTTCTCCCCACGGACTGTAAACCCATCTGGTGAGTGTTAATTAGGTTGGCAAGCAGTCAATTAAGGCTACATTGCCACTTTTCTGTATCTCTTACTGCAGTCCTGTAGCTCAGACAGGGTGCCCTGTGGCTGAGGGATGACGCTTCCCACAGCAGAGCATTCCCAGCTGTTATCAGAGGGCTCAGATGTCTCAGAGCAGCTCAACTTCAGGAAAAAAATCACTAGCCAGGCCACCAAAAATACAGTGATGTATCCCTTCCTTGGAGCATGATTTCAAGCTCTTCTCCAAAACCTTAAATGCTATTTTTAAAAAAGCCCTGTAAAACAAAGTTTTAAAAGTGAATTGCATGATCCCTACAGCTGACCCCAAATATGTGGAGAATCCTGTGAAACTGGGAGCATTAGTAATGCTGTAACAATCTGCATTTCAGTCACAAGTATCCTGTTAAAAACAGAGAACTCTTTCAATACATGCTTCAGTCACCTAAATCCTGTCTAAACTTCTCCCAAGACATTTTTGGTCAATTAAACCTCTACCAGCAGCATGGAGCAAGCCAGGATTCCATAGGTTTTACCACAATCTTTTATTCAAAGTTTCATTTTACCACAATCTTTTATTCAAAGTTTGGTTTCATTTGTCTCACCTGAAAGACAAATAGAATTAAACAGACATGCAACACTGCCTGTGAAAAATGAAGCAGTTGTCCTTTATAGTGCAAGAGTGTAAAGCTTGGTTTATTTACACATTTTTGAAGTGAACAGGAGAACGTTGGAGGCAGATCATTTTATACATTCAGCTGTGCTCCACAGAGTTAAGTTACACATAAAATACACATTGAGGATGTTTTAAGTGCTCTGGTGCATTGAGAAGCCACACAGGGTAGAGGCAAGAGATGTCAGTTCACACTGGGTAAAGAAGCCAAGGAGCTGCTCCTTCACCAGAGTGCTGGAACAGCTCCTGGTGCTGAGAAATCCCTTCCATTGGGAATCTGGGGGTGCTGTGCCATGTGCAGGGCTCTGCATCAGCCCTGCAGTGTTGACATTCACAGACCAGAGTGTGCTGTACAGCATTTAAATTTAATTTTTTACCCTGGAATATGTATGGCACAGGGCTCCTCTCCTTTAAACCTTCCTGTGCTGCTGAGCTGTAAATAACTGCTGCAATTCCAGGCATGGCCATTGTCACCTCAGAATAACAAATACTCTGTGAAAAGCTGTGTGAGAGTGCAAAACCCTTCCTGTTTCAGCTTCTCTGGACTGGAAGGGAGGTGAGGAGTTTAATTCCCTCTTGAAAGAGCCAGAAACTCCTTCAGCCAAGTTTAAACAAGATACTTGTTTCTCTGGGCCCTGCTCATGCCTTTTCTTAGATTGTAAAGCACAAAATAACATTTTTGCAAGATTGGAAGAAAAAGCAAGAAAGAGGCAAGCGTATAAAATAAAAAAAAACAAACAAAATTAAAGACTCCAGTGTTGAACAGCAGCAGCAAACAGGAGTGAGGTGCAGCCCCTCAGTCCTACCCCTACATCAGTCCATGGCCCAAGGAGCACCCCAGGCTCCACTGCTGTGGCACAATGATCAAAAATATTGTGATTTATGTGCTGTAGAAACAGACACCATCTCCAGTGGAGGCCTTTGGCAGGAAGTTTCCAGAAGCAAACAAAGGCAGATTTCTCTGTGGCTGTAGGTAAAGGGAACTGTCATTCTGAAGTAGAATTATTTGAGCACACAGAGACTGTGTAAATAAAACATGGTTATGAAAAGCTTTGGAGCAAGACTTGCCTTTAGAATCTTTGCAAAGAAAGGGCCAAACCCACTCAATGCCACAAAAGCTCAGCTGGTGGCTGGGGGCAGTTTCACTGAGCTGACACCTGAGGGCTCTGTGCAGGGAGCAAGGTCAGGAATTGGGGAGTTCACAGCAAACCCACCCTGAACCAGGCCAGAGAGCAGCCTGCAAGGGCAGCACAGCACCTCAGCACCTCTGTGCCTGTCTCTCAGGAGGTCAGGGCCTGTGCTGAGCAGGAAAACCCAAACCAGGCATTTGTGGCTGCCAAGTCTGTGCTCCAGTCACCTGCTGGGTTGAAACCCTGCTGAGAACTGGGACACTGCACTCTCACACACAGGACCATCCGGATCTGCATGTCAGCAGCCAAACTTTTAGGCCATTCTGATGCATTGTTTTATACCACCTAATTAACCACAGAGAATATTGCCATGGAGCAAGTGTGTGGTGTAGCACAGCTTGTTTTAAGGCTCTGTTCTGTGGCTGCAGAACCAATAGGTCAGAACAGGTTGATTAAATGGGAAGAGATAAGGAAAGGCAGCATTCCTGTGCCCTTCCCATTCAGCCTCCCTGCACTGTTTCATTCTGCATTGTTCATGAACAAAAGCTGCCCATAAATTCACCAACAATCGATGGTGAGTATCCAGAGGCAGTAAATCAGTGTCACTGCACCCCAGCAAGATGAATGCTCTGGCAGCAGGAGCCCATTAACATCCTTATCTCGCTAAATCACAAATAAAGCATTGAGGGTGAAAGGAAAGCTGTTATTTCTTGAGGTTCCCAAAGTTCAGTGCAGGGGATGCCACTGGTAAGATCTGAATTGTGTCCAGCTGGTGAAGAAACCTGGGTACAGCCCCAGGGCACCCCCCTGTGCAGGGGGAAGGTTATTTTTCTAAGCTGCACAAAAATGCCAAAGCAATGCAAAGTATGCCCAGATTGAATCAAGTCTGCAGAGTTGGCAAAGCAAACAAATGCAAAGGAATAGTTCTGTTGTCATTTACAACAACAAGATCCTGCAATAATCATGTACAGGTCAGGGGAGTTGTTGGGAATTTCTGGCAGTGGGAACAGAAACTGGCCATGAGTCAATTTAACAAATAAAAATAAATAAATGCAGAAAGACACTGTTCCAAATCTAAGATCATCCCAAACTCCCTGGTATTGGGGAAATCACTTAAAAATACACAGAACACAAGCACTATTCCTTTCAACTAAAGTTCCAGGGTCCTGAAGATTCCACTGTGCAGACAGCCCCAGCCACACTGAGTGGACTTAAAATTCAGTTTCCCAGCAAAAAAACTAATTTTAGAGCAGCCAGTGCTATCAAAGTGAATATCAAAGTGCCAGGATAATCAACAGTGAATGCTGTATTTTGTCCTCCCCATTCTCCCTCAGTATCAGCTCCTGGCCATCTCCTGGAAGCTGGAAAGATAAATATCAAAGCACACAAAGCTCCATTGTCTTCATAGGCCTCAATGAGTGCTGGGCTGGGCAGCTTCTCTCCTTAGGTCATCCACAATAGCAGACAAGTATTGTTTTTCCTTTTTTTTAAAAGAAAAAAAAAAAAAAAGGGGGGGGGGGGAGGACCCCAGCTTACATCACCTAAACTGAGCTTTTGAACTAAGGAACTTCAACACCTTTAAGTAGTTGGGACCACTAAAGTTGGAAATCCTGCCTCAATCAGAAAGAAAATAAATAAATATTATAAAGAATTCAGATTTTGTCCAAAATTACATAAATTCCCCACCAGATACAGTCACATCATTCTCATTTCTCCTTGTCCTCATCCTTTATAGTGCTCCCTCTGCACCATTTAATCCAACTTGAAGCTATGAAATCAGAAAATTGCCAAATAATCTTTGTTCTAAGCCATATAATCCAGTGATGCTCTAAAAACAACCCCCATCCTCAGTGCTTATGTTCAACACCAGAACAGAAGTGCCCAAAATTCGTGGTTTGAAGGGATAAAGTGTTCACTCTCACCAGTTCTGCTGCTCTAAAGACAGCAAGTTCCAGTGTTGGTGCCTCAAAACAATTCCATTTATTGCCATGTTAGGACAGCTCAGTGGTCACACCAGGATTTAGAGCCTTCCTGGAAATCTGTCACAGTCCCTGTAAATGAAAGATTAAATCCTGTCCTCTCTCTGTGAGCAGCTCCTGAAAACTTGTCTGGAGATAAAACCACTCCCAGCAGGGCTGAAAAGTGCACAGTCACTTCTCTCATCAGTTCCACAGTGCTGCACTCACCATTCCATCATTCCACACTCCCAGCCAGCAGAATTCCATGCAAGAATTGGGATCTACCCAAGTGCTTTCAACTTCCCAACTAGAAAGAGTTGTTTATTTTAATAATCAGCCTGGAAAGTTCAGCTCGAGACGAGCTCCAAACTCCTCAAGGTCGGCTTTATGCTTGCTTCTATTTCAACAGGTAAATAAATAAAGGTCAAACTCCTGACAACTCTCATCAGTCCTTGAAGGTCACTCACTCCTTCTTGCTGTGCTCCAGCACCCTGTAGGGAGGGGCAGAGACTCCCTTGGATCCGTGCTGCTCCTGCACGATGGGCAGCGTGGCTGGAGTGTAGATTTCTGGCATGCTGTCGTTGTTCTCCAGGGCACCGTAGGAGAAAGAAGCTTTGAGGTCAGGCTGCACTGCAATCCCTTTGTCGTGCATGTTCTGCATGCCTGCAGGAGCAGAGGCACAGATTAGGGACAAGAGTGCATTTTTCCTGCTCTCTGTCCTGCCAGCAAATGAGCAGTCCCTGAGGCTCATCAGCTCCCCATCAGGGTGTTAAATCAAAGACAGGATGGGTTTGTGCTCAGCACTGGAGCAGCTGATGGAGAAATAAGCACCAGGTGAATAAGGGATGGTTCTCAGTTATCCATCAAGTGCTGCAGATCTTCATACAGAGAGCTGAGCTGTACTTCCCAAAGGAAATTTCTGCTCCTCTACCTCACTTCTGAGCCATCCCCAAAAATCAGTTCTTCCTGCTGGACTGAGCCCAACCCCAAGCACATGCTCAAACCAGTTCATATTCCCAGATAACAACTGCCTGGTCCACCCAGTCCTGACCAGAGCCAAAGCCTGAGCCCTCCCTGTGCTGCCCAGGCCTTCAGCAGAGTGATGAAGCCCTGCATTCTGGTTACCTGGCATGGCATCCATTGAGATGTAGGGCTCGAAGGGGACAGGCTTCTTCCTATTCCTCGTGATCAGGAAAACTCCCAGGAATGCTATGAGGCACCTGAGAGAGGAGAAAGGATCACTGAGATCCCTTGCAAGGGAGAGCACAGAATATTCCAAATTGCTCCATACAGAATTCAAGCACTGCCAAGTCAGAATTCCAGGGCAATGTCCAAGCTGAGCCCCCTTAAGCAGCACTGGAATACCCCCAGCAACCAGCACAACTTCACCTTTTCTTTATCAAGAAAAACGAAAAGTTTTCATGTTAATTTATTAGTTAACCTTGACTAACTTCAGGGGAAAAGAAGCATAGCAACATTTGGTTTTGCTTTGATGGAATTCCAGGATTTAGCAGCCTGACCTTTGAAAGGCTCCCTGTAAACACATCAGCAACCATGGAGCTCCATTGTTACAGAGCAAGGTGCAGTTCACAACAATGATCTCCCAATTGTTTGGGTTTTTTTTTTTTCCTTGTACTTATCTAAAAGCCATTTGAGAATGTCCCCTGATTATGGAGAGCTAATTACACCAAAACACTGAGTTACACAGGAAATGTTTTCCTGATCAGATCTGCATTGTGCCTTCTCCATGCTCTAAAAACTCCAGAAATTAGACACAGTTCACGGAAAGTGCAAAATCTGAAATACGGCTCCCAGAGAGGGTTTCTTTGGGTTATTTTACAATTCTTCCAGATTCATGAGCAGGCAGTTTGAAAACCAAGCCATATGCTCAGCACCCAGGCTGATCCCCAGGATTTAGTGATTAATTGTTGTGTAATTGTGCATTACTGAGGGTTACACGATTTTTTTCCAAACACAACACTGAGCTCTAAGGGCCACTCTCTGCTCTGACAGAAAAAATGCTTTCAACCTGTTCTCTTCTCTAAGACGGTTTGTCCCTCCAATAGAGAGGTGTTTTTAGAACAGATTTGTACTTTTAAAATTTTACTCACATGAGGCAACAGTTTTCTGTCAAGGGAACCTGGAGCACTTACCCCAGTGCAAACATACAAATGTGGAGAACATCTTCACCCATGAAGTCCAGGTAAAAAGTTGCTCCTTGAAAAGGAAATAATTAATTACATCTTCTCAATTCCACCTTCAGCCAGAACTCCCATCAGCCAGCATTCCTATTTTTATAGCCAGCACCTTTGTTTATTTAATGATCTTAAAATAGGTGTCCTGATTTCTATTTTAACACAAATTATTGACAAATCTTTTTGAGTTTCACTACCAAAATAGTTCTGCTGGTGTCACTAACAGAGATGCAAGTGAACCTGTGCAGCACAGACAAGAGGGACTATTTTGGAATGATGAAACAAATTGGATTTAGCTACAAAAAGATGTAAACTCTTGACCCCAAACAACAACAAACAGCTCCACCCTCTTTGAGAAGTGTCCTGGGTGGCAGCAGAACACACGTTCTGCCCTCCTGCTCTTTATATTTTTAATGCAAAGGAAATAAAAAATAGAAAATAAATAACAAGGAAACTTTTTACCTGCACATCTAAAAACACATATTGAATGAGGAACAGTCTCAAACACAAATTCCCCTGCACTTTAAACAAAATGACAGCACTGAACAGAAAATTTTAACACTGTGTAATGGGATAATTCACTTTTAGAGAGGAAAAAACAACCAGAACTCATCCTATTGCTGAGTATTCCCCTTCTTCAGGAGGATTATTTTCCAAAATCTTTTGTCCTTTTTTTAGACAAGTTTGTGCAGTTACCTGCTGAGATTGCTGCTGTGGTGGATAGGATGTAACCAATGCTGGAGATCTGAGCTGAGTCATAGAGCTGGGAGGCTTGAGCTAAAAACCTGCAACACAATCACAGGCAACAGGGGCTGATTGGGAAGGAGCCTTTTTTTGGAAACACCTTTCAAAAGTGATGCAGAAATTTAAGGAAATTCATTCTTTTTCTCACTGAACAGCAGCCAGTCTTGGAATGAATAAAAAGGACAGAAGAGGGAGGTTTGTGGCTGCACTGAAATTACTGTCCCAACCTCAGGGCCAGAGTGTCCCTCATATTTTGAGAAGCCTTTTATCCCTGCTGTTAGCAACTTTTTTATGTTATTGCAAGTACAAGGGGGAAAAAGACTCTAAAAACAGACATATTACCAACAACACTGATCCTGCACTGACTTTAGCCAGTGCACAGATACTGCATTTGATTTGCCACCATTTCAATCCTAAAACTGTTTGGTAAATACTTGAATGATGGCATTAAAACCACCTGGCAGTGTGTCACTTTGTGGAAAAGCAAAGACCACCCTGGCTCCTGGGACAGATCAGAGGAAAGAATGGATATTTCTCCTAAATTTTAACAGGTATTTTTGGCATGGTAACAAACAGCCCCTGACCCACACCCCAGCCAATTCTCACAAGAGGAATCCTTACGTGGCCTGGTAGATGGCTGTGGCAATCATGCACACCAACATGATGTAGAAGATGGGGGAGTCCAGCTGCAGGGTGCCCTGGATGGACACCAGGATCATCCCAGCCACGGCCTTCACTGTCACCACAGTCATGGAACCTGGGGGGGGGGTCACCACACTCAGCTGGGGCAGCTGCAGCAGGCTGCAAACAACCCCAAACACCCCCAAAAACCTGAGCCTCCTCCTGCCAGGCCAAACAAGGGATGCAGACTGCCTGTCTGCCACCAGCTCTGCCTGGTTTGTTCCCCACAAAGCCACCAATAAATCATTGAACCCTCCT
Source organism: Certhia americana (assembly GCA_018697195.1). Classification (NCBI taxonomy): domain Eukaryota; kingdom Metazoa; phylum Chordata; class Aves; order Passeriformes; family Certhiidae; genus Certhia; species Certhia americana. Next base: position 13,346,738 of record CM031873.1, on the reverse strand, counting down.
CTATCAATGTCTACAGAACTGGGAGCAGTTGCTGCTTTTACAGTGTTTAAAGAGTGTTGTGCAATTAGATGATGGGAGGATTCCATTTTCCATTTGGTTGGATTAATAAAAAACCCAAGGAAGTCTCCAAAACAGGAATCAGGAAAAGCCTTCCTTTCTTGAAAGCTGGGCCATTCAGAATTAGGGCAGTTGCTTTGTAATTCATGGAGGAACCACTGAAATCCATCCCCAAACAGCTCAAAGAACCAAAAAAGAGTAAAAGAAAAGACACTGCAGGAACTGAAGGTGCATAAACAGCAAAAATTGAGGGCCGTGACACAGATTTCAGCATGGCAGACTAGCTATTACTAATCCTTGTAAAAGTTTAATTGATTACAGTTTCTATTAAAAAAATATTAAATGTGTAAATCCAAAGTCACTGCAGGATCCCACTGTGGGATATCAGAATCATCAGGGACTCAGTTTCACAGGAACAAGCTGGGATGGCAGAGGATTCCTCATTTCTTTATCCACTAAGACAATTCTTGTAGGTCAAATCCTCTCTTTCACCCACTGGCTCAGCCCTCCTTACACACTGAATGCCACCCTTTGTGTGCCCAGATTAAAATTAACAACACTAATAAATAACCTGCACTTTCTGTGCTTGGCAGATTATTTGTCTGATGGGGAATAAAGCTTAATTGTTCAAAGGTCGTTTGCAAAGATCCTAAATATCAGCTTCAGGAACATTTCTGGAGGAAATTAGTGCATTTCATGGCATTAATTAAATCTATATAATCCCCTGCATGCCTCAATTTACTGTTTAAAGATCTTACAAGTCCACATCAACTTACCCAGCAAAGCCACCAGCAGGAGAATTATGACAATGTAGTTTGCATTTCTCTCCTTGTAAAAATACAGGAGCAGACAAAAAACAATGATCTCCACAAGCTACAAAAGAGAGAAATGAGAATGTTAGAGATGCAGAGCACATGGGGTTGGCAGTAAATGAGACTCTGAGCCAATCAAACATTAGAATAGGGCAAATCAAAGGGAAATGGGGATCCCACACAATTACAGACCAAATTCAGATTCCAGTTAGAGGAGATACACAGCAGGTTCTTGCAGAACAGGAAACACAAGGCACTTCTGGTGTTGGATTTATGGTAAAGCAGCTGATCAAACAGTCCTGACTGAATATTCTCAGGAGAGATCTCAGTCTGCTTTCTGCACTGAGCTTCCACAGGTGACCCTTGGGCTAATGGCTAATATTATCTTCATTAAAACACCAATTTAATGGGATTTTCAATAAGAGATTCATGGCTCCAGAGAAAGTCAGTGTGGAAAAAGCCCAGATTTAGGCACCAGTAAATTTTCAGTCAAAGACATTTAATCCTACAGAATTCAGAGAAACAAAAGGAGCTGTGCATGTGTGTGACACCTGGAAAAGCTGTCCCAGGCTCACGAGTGAACACGAGGAACATTGGTGGCAACCAGAAGGAAAAATAAAAACGCTGGAAATGAAACTTCCCCCCAGAAGAAACACAGCTCCTCACCACGTAGAGCAGGAACGGCCAGCTCACTAAATGCCTGGTGATGTTTTCTGCTGTCATCTTCTCGTGGCTGTTGGGTCCAAATGTCACCAGCAGGTAAGTGCCAACAACTGCCAGGCCACAGCCTACGAAGGACAGCACATAGCGCCCTTGGGCAGGCACAGGAACAGGAGAGGACATGGTTAATGAGGGAGTGGGATGCATGGAATTAATGAATTAATCCCACAGGACCATCAGTGACATCGTGGGTGCTCCTCTGGGGGACTCCTGGGTGCCCTTCCTGCCCCACCTCCAAATATATCAGCCACCAGGGGCAGTGGGGGTGTGGGAGCTGAAACAAAGCTGGTACCAGGGCACATCTGCTAAATAAATAAAGTTACAAGATCTGGGGCTGGGGCTGATCCTGCCTGCCTCTGCCCACAGCCCTTTTCCCACTTCTGCAAACACCTCCATGTTTATGGAATTCAGCTCATTCCCTCTGCTGTTGCAGAATCAAGGCTGCAGCTTCAGCCTGTTTCTAAATTCTGTGAGGTTCAGGGGATTTAGCACAAGCCAGGGAAAAAAATATCCATTTGTAATAAACAAAGTGGATGAGATGACACATTTCATCCAAGAGGTGCTAATGAGACCTTGCCATCCCTGTTATTATAATTCCTGAGGGGCCGTGCTGTGTGTGATGAATTGTAAACACCAAGGAAAAATGAAAAGAAACTGTGGAACTTACTCAAAAATTCCTTTGGCTTCCATTTCTCTTTAATAAATATAATTCCTATGATTGCACTAGCTATAGAAAAAAAGAAAAAAAAACAAACAAACAAACAAAGGAGAGAGAAACAGTGAATGCTGGAGTCAGGAATCTCCCACAGGATCACACTCAGGCTCTTTGCTCCTTACCCACAACAGACACTGCACTGAGGGGCACAATGAGGGAGAGAGGAGCAAAGGCATAGGAGGAAAACACTCCCAGTTCTCCCAGCACCAGCAGCAGCAATCCACTCCACCAGGTCTTGGTTCTAAAGTAGGCCCGGGGGTCTTTGGAGCCTGCCAGCCTGATGTGGCTGTATTTCTAGGCAAGAAAACAGGGAAAAAAAAAATCAGCTTTGTCATTTTGGTGTTTATTTCAATGCAGGGTGGGTATCTGCTTCAGAGCACTCACCTGGAGGTTGAGGGCAATGCTGCTGACAAGATGCCCAAAAATAGCCAGAAGTGCCCCAATCAAGTTCTCCTGCAAATATAAAGGGAACACACAATTATTAAATTTATCCAAAGAACTCAGAAGGGTTTGCACACTCTGGAGAGGAGCAGACTTCTAAACTCAGTCCTGAATCATGGAACAGCCTGGGTTGGAAGAGACCTTTAAAGGTCATCAACACCCACCTGTCAATAAAACCTGCTTATCTTCCTCCTTTCCTACTGATCTGGGGCAGTTCAGATAAGTGCTGTGGCTGTGAACTCGGGTGGAAGATAAGGCTAAACAGCCACTTTCTCCAAGAGACTTCAATTAGTTTGGAGTTTCTCAGAAAGGAGGAAGATAAGGCTAAAAAAAAAACCCCACACCATCACTCATGCCTTTGAAAAACTCATTTATGAGGATTTTATTGCCCTGGGATTCAACAGAGAATGGATCAGGAACCTCTGCTTCCCAACTATTTTGCTCTTCTCCACATGTGACAGCTGCTGGTTCAGTCATTAATTCAGCCCATGTGATGAGGCAGCCCAGTTATCAGAGATTTTAATCTGGGTTTTGTATAAACCAGTTATTCCCAAAGTCACAGGAGACTCCTGACAGCTCCCAGCCAGTTCCCAACCTCTTCTGCACTGGCACTGGCAGCTCAACAATTCCCACACTCTAAAGATGGAATTCAAAATAAAGAAAGGATGTAAAGCAGGCTGAGTTACAAAGATGTAGAGGAAGACTGAAGAGCCTGAAGCCACTGAACACTTCTGTGCTCCCAAAACTACCTAAAACTCATTAAATGTCATTAACATTGTTCTTTCAGCCCAGTCCTTATTTGAATTGATTTGTGATAACCCAGCTCACATTCAGATGGGAATATGAATAAATGAACTAATCTTGACTTTTCTCATACACAGAAGAACTTCCAGATTTCAAATTCTTAGCAGCAGAACAAAAACCTCATTACCAGAATGCACAAAAATAAGATTTACACCAGTCAAAACCACCTGAGAGAGGTTCCCAGGACAGACAGGGAAGGTGGCAGGAGGATGTCACTGTGTGATCACAGTGCACAGTTCTCTGGGCTGTGACAGCCTCAGCTCAACAGCACTTGGGTCAAACTTCCACAAGGGCCCAGAACTGTGGGCTCAAAGGAAAAAAAAAAAAAAAAAAAGCCCTTTTTGCTGAGATTTTCTGAGCACCTTGAGAATCAGGGATTCAGAGGGAATTGATCTGTTCCCAGCTGGAGAACAAGGAGGAATTACAGCCCCATGTGGGCTCACCCCCCTGAAAATCAAACACCTGAGTACACAGAGCAAACCAGAACCTCAGCTCTGTTACTGCTGCATGGCTTAGGCTGAAAAGGCACCTGTCAGAATCACTGCACCCAAACACCTGCACACCTCCCACTGCCACACCTTCCTCCAGCTTCTCTGCTCTGCACACACAGAATTTCTCTCACTGTGCACAGGATATGACACCCCAGGAATGGCTGAACACAACGACAGAGCCCTTTCTGCAGGAAATAACCCCAAAGCAGCATCACTATCAGCTCATTCCAATCATCAGGGCTTTCTGGGCATGGAAATTTCCCTGCTGGGGTGGGAAGCTGACCTTGTAGGAGAAGGACTCTGTGTGTGGCTGCACAGAAACTGCTGCTGTGGCCAACGGGAGCTGCTGAAGCTGCAGACCGGGGCTGTTTCCTCCTTCCATTTTGTTGTTCTTTTGTGGTGTTTTTTGTTTGTTTGTTTGTTTTTTTCAGCCTTCTTGATGCTGGCAGTTCTCTCTAAAGAAGAGACTTGGACCCTGCTGGAACCAACTTCTGGTACCACTCTCTGCCATCCATCCTGTTCCCTTGGGCAAGTTCAGTGAAGCACAAACAAGTCCTGCTGCTTTCCTTCCCCTACCCTGTCTCAGGATGGGCACCACAGGCAAGAGGGAGGGTGGATGAGCCACTGTTTCCAGCCAGTCACTGAAGCAGCAGGGTTATATTCCTTCAAAATGAATCTAAGGGAAACAAAATAAATAAAACCCAAAGAATTAGATCGAATAAATCACTGGTCCAAAACCTGCAATGAAGGATAGGCCCCTGGAATCAAACTCACAGCTGCACATAAAAAAAAAAAAGAAAAGCAGATTTTAAATGGCTTCTTAGAAAGCCTTGGACAGCAACCCACAGAGATTTTGCTTTACAAGCTCCTGTGAACTGGCTGAGCCCCAGGGGTGACACACTCAGCTGGCATTTAACAGCATCACAAAGGCTCTAAGGTCCTCCAAGCTCTGCTTTTCATTTCCCTCCTCCCTGAAGCTCCAGTTTGCCCGGGACCAGCGCTCCGTGAGTCACCCCATCCCCACGTGCTGGGCATGACAGCGCTGCTCTGCTGCCAGCCGGGTCACTCCAGGGGAATCCCTGCCAGCAGCCTGCATTCCTCGGAGCCCCAATTCCTCGGAGGGGTCTGGAAAGCCGCACACGAGCTGACTGCAGCGCCAGAGAGCTCAGGGAGCAGGAGCAGGAGGAGCAGCAGGAGCAGCAGGAGGAGCAGGAGCAGGAGCAGGAGCAGGAGCAGCATCATCAGCAGGAGCAGCAGCGCCCTGTCCGAGGGGCCAGCGGCAGGGGACAGATCCTGCAGGGCTCGCTCAGCCCGGCGGGGATGGCGCAGCCCGAGCCCCCGGACACTGCCCCGCTCACCTCCTGCGGCCGCGGCACCCGGCCCGCAGCCGCAGCGTGGGGGCACAGCGCCATGAAGGGGCACACGCACCCGTCTGTCAGCAAATCCCCCTCACAGCGTCAGCGAGCCCTGCCCGGGCAGCGCAGAGCGCCCGGACACCCCCCGGGCCGGGACACGGGCTGTTCACACCACACCCTCCGGTGCACCGGCCCCGCACCTGTCGCTCCCCTGCCCCTCGGGGGCGGCCCCGCCGCTCACCGGCCCCGCCGCTCACCGGCCCCGCCGCTCACCCCGGACCGGGCCCGGCCTCCAACTCCGGGTCCCGGCCGAGCGCCGCGGCCGCTTCCTGCCCGGCGCATCCGATTGGTCTTCAGCGCTGTCAATCAAAGCCCCACCCCAAGGTGGGAGCAAGGATTGGCTGCCATCCGGAGGCGGGATCTGGCCCAGCCTATGGGCGCAGGGCTCTGAGGGACCGGGCGGAAGAACCGGCGTTCCGCCGCTCGGTTGGGGCGGGATGAGACAGTCCTGCAGGCCCCGCCCGGGGCGCTCCCCGGCCCGGAGCTGCAGGAACAGCCGCGGCCCCCCGCCTTTCCCCGGTGGTACCCGCTCCTCCCGCCCTCCCGGTGTGCGCGGCTCCCGGTGGCGCGAGCAGCGGCCAGGGCCACCTTAAGGTGCATGCGCGAAGCGCCTCTGCCGAGCCACCTTAAACGGGCCGCGGTGGCGCTGAGAGCTCGCCTGTGATTGGGCGCCTGCTGGAGTGCTCAAAGTAACAGGCACGATGATTGGAGGAGAGCTGAGGCGGCTGTTGTCTCGGTAACCGGCTGTCCGCATCGCCGGTGCTGCCGAGGCCGGGGATGCACCGGCAGGAACGGGCAGGTTCCGGCAGGAACGGGCAGATACAGACCGCACACCTCACCTGAGCGGGGTCGGGGGGGCTCCTCGGTGCTCCCCGCGCCGCCTCAGCAGCTCAGGTCCCCGCCATTCCCAGCCCGCCCGTACCGCCTCACCTGGGCGGGGCGGGGCTGGGCCCTGAGGCGACTTCCGGCGGTGCCCTCCTGAGGGCTCACCTGAGGGCTCACCTGAGGGCTCAGCTGAGGGCTCAGCTGAGGGCTCAGCTGAGGGCTCAGCTGAGGGCTCACCTGAGGGCTCAGCTGAGGCTTTATCTACGGGCGCCACCTCAGGGCGTCACCTCATCCCTCACCTGTGCTCCTCTGGCCGCCGAGCCTTCGCAATGGAGACAGCAGAGACCGACCGGGGCCAGCTCCGGAACCTCGGCCCTGCTGCACGTTCAGAGCTGCGACTGAGCTTAGGAACAAAACCACGGCTCTGCCCCGAGTCGTGACACGGGACGTGTGGGCTGTGACTGGATCCCTGCCTTTCCAGCTCAGGGATGCTGTGGAGCACGAGGTACCTCAAGCAGAACGGCACCACTGGGTGCCACGTCCCGAAAATAAACAGCACTTAGCACAGCGAGTGCGGAGCTGAAGGGTGAAAACCTCAACCACGCCAAGGTTTTTCACTCAAGGCACAGCCAGGGTTCGGTACTGGAGCAGCTCAAGGGATATCTGGAACTATTTATAGCCACAGTGAGTTAAGAGATGTTCCAAGACCAAAATTCCTCTTCATGGGGGTAAACCAGCACAAGGGACTAAGAAACGCCATCAAACAAAACATTCATCAACAGCAGTGCTCCCAAGGGTTTTTTTAGAATCAAACAGGGAAATTAAATGCAGGAGTGACGGCTGATTTCCTAGTGGGAATACTGCATTAATGTTTGATTTGCCTTTATCTTACACATCCCATTTGGAATGAAAGCTGCTGTTGTGTTCACCTGTTCCCTGCATCTCCATATTCAGTGTGGCTGTCCTTAGGTTTCAAGATTTCTTATAAACACCGCAGGATAGGAATCTCAAACTGGAGGAAATAAAGAAGATATTTTAGTCTCAAAGGGAGTTCAGTATAACCAAGTGAGTAACAAAAATATTTTATTTTATGAGGCTTGGGGTTTTTTTGCCACTGATCATAATCCTGTTCTGCGACAAGAATAGCAACCAAGTTTAGATCAAGTCATTAAATTAACTTGGTAATCACAGCTGATAGCAGAAGGAGAAATGCTGCTGCAATGTTAGTGGTTTAAGCCTGGAAATGACTCCAGATCCATCATCTCCTTTGTGCCCCCCTCCCCTTGTCCCACCCACCAGCTCTGGCCCTGTTTCTCCCGAGTTTTTGAGCCCTCCAGGACACACACGTTGCGTTTCTTCAGGCATTCAAAGCACTCGGCGGAGTTAATCCTCGTGCCGAGAGACCACCAGGTGAGCCCTCTTTCCGCCTTTCACTGTCCTTCCCGCGAATCCCTGAATTTCAGGAATTACACCCTCCTTCCACCAGCAGAGGGAAGCAGAAAGATGCGTTAAACCCGCAGCGCTTCCCCGGCCGGGCTCCTTTTCAAGCCCAGCCAACACTCGCAGGTGCCAAGCACCTCCTGGGCTTTCTGGATGCGCCTTCCCAGCTGCTTTCTCAGCTAGGGGAAGGAGGATGCCCTTCCACAGCCTCCTGCTGTCTGGGGACTACGTGGTAGCCCCAGAACTCCCAAAATTAGGTACATGAAGGATTTCTGAGACTCTGTAGCAGGTATGTAAAGTAGGTGAATCAAGGAAGTGTTTGGCATCTTCCCCTCTTTCTTCTCCTGCCTTTGACATCTTCTCTTTCTTCTCCTTCCTTTGATCTCTTGCTCCTTGCTTGTCTCTCCCATCTCAGTGATATCAGGAGTGCATTATCTCAGGGCTGAATAACAGCAATCAAGGACGTAAAGGACAAAAAAAAGATGAGGGGAAAATGATCAAGGTGGAGAAGTTGCTTAAAGACTTTCTGTAGGCGCCATCAGTCTGCCTGGTCAGCTTCCAGCAGTGGCAGCTGACCTGATGCTGAGCTGTGACTAAAGCAGAGCAGGCAGAGTCTGCAGGAGCTTCACAAAGCACTCCCTTCCCTTTGAGAATTTCCTGCTTGAAGGGCAGAGTGGGCAGGAGGCCAAACCACAAACTACACAAGGGCTTGGCTGCTTCTCTCCTAGGCTTTATCCCTGGAAAAGAGTTCCTGCAGCAGGTCAGGAGGGGAATCACTAGACCCATCAACACCAGACCTTTTGGGGGCTGCTGACTTGGTTTCCCCTCCTGAAGGACTTGGCTGTGTCCCCCTCAGCCATTCTGGAGCACATTCCTTGAGTCAGGGATAAATGCCAGGACGGGAAGTTACCACTTGTAATTTAGGCAGTGGAAAGAGCTTATTTGCCTCTCAGTGCCTGACCTGGAACACCCAACAGGTGACTTGACCCACTTGTGTCACTCTGCCAGTTCACCCCTGCCTGCACACATCCCTGCAGGACCCAGACCACTGAGGCTGGCAGCTGCTCCGGCTGGATTTCCCTCACAGCACAGTGCCCCTTGCATCACCCAAACACAATTCCAGGGACTCTGAGGAGTGCAGGAGCTCAATCTCCAAGGGTGTGGAGGTGCCTGATCTCCAATTACCCTCAGCAGCACCGGGGTGATGATGGATGTGCCAAACCCAGAGCTGGATGCACAGGAAGGGCTCTGGAGCCTTTCCCTGGCACGTGCTGTCCTGGAAGGAATCAGAAACGTGCTGCCTGGGCAGGAGCTGCCCTTGCTGGGCAGGGATTGCATCCAGCCCTCCCAGGCTGGGCAGCAGCAGCCAAGCCTGGCAGCACCAGGGCAGAAGGAGCTTGCGGATGCAGTTTTTTATCAGCTGCTCTGGAAACCTGCTGCAATTTTAATAATCAGCTTCAGCAGAATTGGGCAGGTCCTGCTTCCCTCAGCACAACCCCTCTGGCCATGGAGCACGGGCTGGACAGCCTCAAGCACATGGCAGAGCCACGTGGAGATGGATCTGGTGGCCAGGGCAGTGCAGGATCTGCTCTGGCTCTGGTTGTTGATAAGGAACAGCTGGCTCAGGATCCCTGCTCCCTGCAGATGAACCCTCAGACCCCATCTTCAGAAATCTGTGATTTTGGAGCAGCCCAAGTCAGAGCAGCTCTGCTGAAATTCACGGAGTTGCATCACACACCTCAAATTTTGATCTGTCCTGAAGCGTTTTCCTACAAAGAAAAATAAGTGGAAAAGATGATTTGTGCTCAGCTGCTTGATATCTCAGAGGGCATTTTTTTACAGGAAATCTGCTATAACTCCACTGTGAATCCACCAGATTTGTGAGTGCACACAAGAACTGGGGGCTGATTCCTTGGGGTCTGATTCCTTGCCAAGCTCTCCCCATTTTCATGGCATGGCCCATATTTGGGGTTTGTTATTTTTAGCACCATAGTAGCACCGTTCCACTTGTCCGTGCACGCAGCCAGGAACAGCTGAGCTGAGGGAGGAAAACAGGGCAGGAAGAGTTCCCCATGATCTCACTGTAAATCAGCACCTTCTGCAGCAGCCAGCACTGCCTGCCCACTCCCTGCCACTCTTCCCTTCAGCCTTCTGTAAGGCCAAGCACAGCAGGAGCCTCTGCTCCTCTCCCAGCCATTCCTGGTTTTTCCTTGAGAGGTTTGAATCATTCCAGGGTTGCTGATGCTGTGGCCAAGCACAGGTTCCATCTGGATGGGGCTTTTAATCAGCTCTTGGCTCATCCATTCCCCCTCTTTGAACCTGGCATCCTCCCTGCTCCTTCTTGCTGCTGCCAAACACAGTTAAATCCCTTCATCCTCCTGTCTATATGAGTGGGATTATGCCCCAGCTGCTCCATTTTCCCCTCAACTGCCCATTGCCTTGTTCTTCCATCCCTGTTCTCTTTGCCTCCTGTGTCATTCAGGGAGGGGGCACTGCCAGAATCCAACTCAAGTCACCAGAACAGGAATCAAGGCACCTCCAGAGTATTTCCCATTAGTAACTGGCAGACAAGACAATTAATGAAGTTCACACAGTGTTCCTAAAGATCAGGAACTTCAGCTCTTCCCATCCTACACACTGGAATAATTTCACATTTGTGTTAGTATGAAGCTGTTTCTTTTATCTTCTCTGGTCCCAGACCTTTCAATTCCCACTGGGATTGGCAGAAGTAGGACATGAAGGGCATCCAGCCTTTCTTGGGACCACATCTGAAAAGCTGGAGGGATCACGTACAACACAGGCAGGGCTGGATTTATTTGGATCTATAAATAGAATCCTGCCCAGTCCTCTTTTTGAAAAGCCAGGGAAAAGAAGAGAGGCAGGAAAGGTGTGGTACTGCAAATAAAGCATTCTGCCCACATGCTGCATTAATTCGGCCCAGCTCAGAAGTTACAGGTGAGATTTTAGATGTGCTGTGGCTCCCAGTCTATACAAATTGCCCTGTAGACAGCAGAGAAATTTGATCTTCCTCATCCCCAGGATCACTCAGCTTTCCATGCAACAGGAGCTTGCATTAAAAGATTAAAGTTTTGAAACTCTGAAGGCTCAACTACCTTGATGCACAGTTTAAATTAAAGCATGAAATCCATGTGACTTGGAAAGCAATGCAGGAAATGCAATAATACCAGCACTGGTGGTGCTGGAATGGTGGCCTTGGTTCTGGCCACCCTAACTCTAAAAAAGGCACTGGCAGGTGACACCTGGGGACACTGCTGGGCTCAGGGGGTGCAGGGTCACACCTGG